>JAEVFN010000001.1:8362599-8962599 GCA_030449075.1 Murraya paniculata | reverse complement strand
TGAAAAGTATTCATCAGATTTTGGATGATCAGCTGCAGGCGGACAATCGAAGCAGCATACACACCAAATGAGGAAGAGTAAGAAATAAGTCAATTTTGAACAAGTATATTAAAATTGATGGATGACTTTCAGCTTTATTGACTTACCTGGCCAAGGGCATGTGTATGTCAAAACCCGCATGCTTTCACCCCATCTACAAAAATATGGGCTGATTCTATACTGAAGAAGCCACTTGAAATGCTGATCTAATGCCTCATACCACTCATTGCTCCCATGTCGAACACCAAAACGATCCTCAATTACGGTATCAGATATCTAATATATAGTCAAAGAAGCAAACACTGACATCTCATACTCACAGAAAAATGTACCTTAAATATGTCAGTTAGCAAACTAACCAGAAGAATGTACCCCCAGCCCCCTTTTATTACTTCTCATAGAAGGCCTCAGTAGAGCTATGTTACGGTAAACATTCCTTATAACACACATCAAGAGCAAACTGGCAACTAGATCGAGATATATCACAAATGACATAATTATCAAATAACTTTTCAGAGTCAATTTGTGTTCATGAATGCAGTTGGTTGGGGTGGGGTGGGGTGGGGGTTCAGAAATATAATAACAAAATAAGCAAATAATATACAGGATACACCAATTACAGCTGGGAGTGACGGAGTTGCAGGAAGAATGAAGTCCCAAACTGTCAAACTAATCCTCACATGTACTGAAAGATTAGATATAGCATCTTCATCCATCATATCAATTGGACCATTATCTGAAAAAAACTCAGAAAATAGTGGAGAAAAAATAACTCTTCTTAAAGTAGTAGCCGTAGACTTCGCTCTTTCTACCTAAAAAACAATGGCTTGTATGAAAACCCTGTAACAAGTTCTACCCAAACAGTAAATAAGGAATTAAGTAAGCCAAAAATAGATTCAGAAACTTACCACTTCATGCAAAGGTTTTCCTTCAATGGACTCAACAATATCAAGACAGTTCCTAAGCTCCATAAATAGTCGATGCTTCTCACCTTTGCCCAAGCATTGTGATGAGGATCTGTAATTAGCCAGAATGAATTATCCATGTTGAGCGTAAGAAATAACAGAAACAGTAATCGTGTACTTAACGCACACCAACAAACACTTTTGACAATTTGGAACACAAATATATAAGTTAGTGAAGTAATAGTGCAAAGAATGTTACTCTGTATCTGCTTTAGAAGTAATAATGATCTCCCCTTCATATAGACCCGGGGGCTGAGCAGTTGGTACATCTATGGAAACCCAAACTGCAGTTGTGTCCCTGCAGCCGAGGAAAAAGCAACACCACCTCAGCTTCACGCAATGAGAAGTCAAGGTTTTCTTTATATCATAACAGAATAAGCACCATTACAGCAGTAAAATGGACGGTACCCAGGAAGCAAACTTATTTGAGAAACTGGAAGGTCAAGGGGTACAAGGGCATCAGGGACACCTAATATGGGTACAACGCGCCGCAACATTAAAGATTGGCCAACAACCAACCTGCCAGAACCAATATTAGCAAAACTAAGAATGAAAAGAGTCATTAATCAAGCTACAGCAAGAAGAACATATTTTCAAGATACTAACCGATCACCAGATGCAGAGCATAAGTCACTGCACTGAAGCTGTACAACCCCTGCAGTACTAGAACTGCTCCAGGAAACTTTTGGACGTAACGCAATTTGTACACTTTCTCTCTCGTTTCTAGCTGCCAGAAGATTTATCTTCAAAAAGAAAAAAATTAAAAAAAATAGATACCAGAATACAACTGCCACTCAATGTATGTGCCGACAATGTCAAAGGCATATTATTTATATAACAAATCAGAAACGATTATACATCTCCATTATATTCTAACTAACAATGGTAACAGGGAACAAGTTCCAAACGTCAGGTGCTTGAATCCAGCACACCCATGACTGAATAGTAGCCCATCCTATCTGAACAGAAGATGAATTATTTTCTTTTTTTCAAAAGACAAAAAAAAAAAAAATCCAAGCACACTATTTGGCTGGCGATGAGAAATTCTAAGCCAAGTATATTATGGACGGTAAGATCTAAGAAGTGACTGTAAAGATATAACAATTACATTTTAAAAACGATGTACAGATATTTGATGAGAGATTTCAATTTTTAGTTTGTTTACAATAATATAAAATCTATGCCAAACTTTACCAATTTGGAGATTCCCATGTCAGAAATAAGCAGTAAGTACTGTGCTGCATCCGAATGTCATATACCCATGTTCTTAAGAGCATCATTAGCTATTCATATAGACTCACAAATGCAAAAACTAAGCGGTTAACATCATCATATTATTTAAATGTTGATTGAATGAATCCAAGTTACATGTTCACCGAATTCACATGGAAGGAAACAAAGACTCTGACAGAAGCATTTTCATCCTGGAACATGTTCATGCACAGCACATTTGTACACATAGAGAAAGAATTATAAGAGTATTTAAGCATTGGTTACACTCATACAATGTAGTGTGATCATATCAAGATATAAATTAACTGCAAGCACAACATAACTGCAAAAATTATGCATTAATACTTACAGGCTCCAAAGGTCTAGGCATTTCCTGTGGTCCCACATTGGCTGTGCTGGGCATGCACCACACATGCACTAAATCAGCAGTTCGAATTTCTGTTGGATCGATGGACCCATTGAGTGGACCTGAACTTTGTACACCATTATCATTCCATCCGTATGCTGTCCCTCCCCCGGCAACACCTTCAACTGGTGGCACAGCAGTTCCCTGAGGATTGCCTGCTAAGCATTTCAACATGTAATATAGAAAATAGAAACAAATTAATCACGTCACCATGATCGAACTCTAACAAAAGGAAGGAGCATTCAGACTCTTGATTGATACTATAAACCTCAAAATTAAAAATAAACATAAATAAAATCAGAGTGACGCAGCAAAATATCTCATAAGCTAATCTTTCTACTTAATTCAAGAGTTTGAACCAAAGTTTGGATAAATTCCTCAACCTTCAAGAACAATTTACTGAAATGAAACTTTACTTTATACATAAGAACTGAATATAATAATAAAAAATTATATAAAAATAAATTGTAGATAGCTCTTTTCTTTTTTCTTTTAACTAAAACAGCTCCATAAAGTAAAGCACAAATTGAGAAAATAAATAAAATAAGAAACGAACAAATCCGTTTGGTTTGCGGGAAAATCCTCTGGGAATCTTGTGAAAAGAAAAAAAAAAATAACGAAACAACTGTTTTAGAGTTCTTCCATTTTCCTCTAATTATGTCAGAGACCAAAAAAGGAAAAAATAAACATAAATTATAATGAAGATTTAGATACAAATAAAACCGGCATAACACAACGTAACAGAATTGATAAGAGAAGAAAGTGAGTGCTGATATTTACCGCTGTTATCCATTGCAGTGCGGTCCGGTGCTGTTTGTGCAATTACTTTGATCTTGATAAATTCTTGTGAGTTCGGTTTCAGTTTGGTGCATATGCAGAGCAGGTTGATAACCCGTGAGAGATGATCGCGTTTTGAGAGTGAAAAAGAAATGAGTTGCTAATTATGATTACTAACCCTGTGTAATTAAAGAATAAATAAATGCTTAATAATAGCGACACGTGGAAAGCACGAAAAATATTTTGTTTGCTGAGTTTGGTCATAAAATAATTGTATTTTTTTTTTCTCTCTCTCTCTCTGTTTTTCACTTTTTTGTGTATTATGATGGGGCCGGCCTGGGGCTAGAAGATAGACAGGGTTTTGTTGGTGTTGCCTAACTGGTTGGGAAAACGACTGCTTGGATTCTGTACAGTTTTATAATGGTATTTATATAAGACTGGTTTGAGCGGAAATTGATGATCGTTGCGCTTTTGGCAACTGTTGTTGTGAAAGATGATGATGTTAATTAATTAAGATATTAAATATACAAAGGATGCACGATTATTTTTCCACTTCAAACGTGTCAACATCCGGGAATATACCAGTTTTCTGTCCACAAATAACTCAGAAATATACAATAACAAATGCTGCTTAATTATATAAGCTTGACTTGATATGAACAAATGCAATATCCGTAGTTGATGATTGTTTCCTCCGCTACAAGTTTAAATAAATTAGGATTCTCTTCTCAGTGATTGATAATAGCATAAAGAGCAGATTGTCGCAACCATGCATATTGCATGTCATATTACGGTGGACCTATTCTATCTGTATCTGCTGAATATACATATGCTAAGTTACCAAATGCTCATTGCTCTAGAATCGTGCAAATTTGGTCGGCATAATTTGTAATTTCACCCAGAAAATCCATTCGTTTGTTACCGGTAACGTAAGTGGGATATGGAGTGAATTTGACGAAAAGCATAATGGGCGGCCGTCCTCACTTCCTCCTATCCTATGCTATGATCGGTCTAGCTATAACATCATCAAGAATAAGATAGCTCACTAGTTAGGCTTACTTGGCACTTGGCAGTGAAATCCCAGCATCTTTAATCAGCTTCTTCCCTACTCTGTCACTATCCTAAGTCATTTTGTCTCCTCATGTAAGTAGCTCAAGGACAATGACGGGGCATACAGAGGCTATACAGAATGGAGTGTTAAGAAAAGTCCACCGAGTAACTTAGGTGCATGAACATTAACAAGGTTTTGTATCAAGGAATTTACTTGGATAATAAAGAAATCATAATGGTGGATTGTTCATTTGGTATTCAATTACTCAAACTACCATGCACGATCACCATCATCACAATCAACGTTTTGTTCGTGGAATTTCAGTTTTGTATAAGGTGACAACATTTTCTCCCAATTGAATCATTTGCGTGAAAGACTCATATAATGTGAGAACCACTTTCTGATCATCTGCAAAAAGAATGTAAATAATGCAAAAAGAATGCAAAAAGAATGTAAACAATTTTGAAAGACTCCTATAATTATTATAAGTAACTTTATAGATTTTTTTTCTCTCTCTCTCCCTCATATAATACAAACTGGGTACAACAAGTGAAATAATTTAGAAACGTGTAACTGATACTTTATAATGTTCCTATATTGAGAATAATGATTTTGAACATAAAAACCTCAAAAGAAAAAATATTATATAATCAACGAATAGATTGGATGAATGCAACAGAGAGAAACAATCTCCCATGGAAGATGAGAACCAGCTTAGAGCTATAAACCTATTAGAAGATCCCCCATCCGAAAGAATATTCAATGTGAAAGCCTGCGACAGTGGCTTTTCCTTACTTCAGGTTGAGCGTGTGAGCTCAGACCAGGCAGACGGCCACTTCTGTTTCCAACAGATTTCAAATCAAAAGGCAAAGGAATGACTGAATCTCCTTCTTCAAGTATTCTAAGGACCTGAAAATTTGAAAACAACAATGGTACATTGTTCCCAAGGAGAAAAATTGCGCAAAAGAAACGACAAAATTTAGATAAGTGTAGGCAGCAAACCCTTGACATGGGGGGTCTGGATTCTGGATCACGGCTTAAACACAGGAAAGCAGCACGGGCCATAGCCTGTAGTTGATGGGTGTAGTTGTGGGCCTGTTCAGAAACCAATGGGTCAATTAGGCAGTATACCTTGTCAAGAATATGGCCTGATTCTAATGCGGCCAAGGGGGGGAACCAGTCAGATAAGACATGCTGGCTTTTATAAAATTGCAACTGGCTGGTTCTTTGACCAGTGATTAGCTCCAATAGTGCCACCCCAAATGCGTACACATCCACTTTTTCTGTAATTCTTCCACCATCAATATATTCTGGTGCAAGATACCTGTAGTTATGCATAATCAGCAAGAGTTAACAACACTCAGAATTTCAAGCAAAATTTAGTTATATAAGCAGAGCAGTTTCAAGAAGACTACGCAAGTCTATATGTTGTTGAACTCTGTTGGAAATAGAAAAAGTCAACTTTAAAACAAATATTGTTGTGCATAGATTATTCATGAACTGTAAAGAGCAATGCATATGCATTTGTAGATAACAAGTACAAATTTTATTCGGACTGTACCCCGAGGTTCCAATAACTTGCTCATCTGTACTTGTATTCCATTCGGCATGCCACCTAGCAAGTCCAAAATCAGCAACCTGATAAAACAACCACGAATTACAGGCTGATTCATATTCTGTTAGTCTAAACGAAAAAACTATAAGAAGGAGCGTTCTCATATTTAAACTTCAAGGAATGCATCATATCAAGAACCATTAGTTTTCAAAGTATGGAATTAATCTGGAAATACAGTATTGTTCCTTGTATCATTAGTTTTAGGGTAGAAAATTTAGTTTTCACATACCAGAGGCTCAAAGTCATGAGTTAGGAGGATATTGTTAGGCCGCATGTCTCTATGCACTATACAACCAACTCTACAATCTTCGTGAAGATACCGTAGGCCTCGTGCTGCTCCAATGGCTATCTTTACTCGTGATTGCCAATCAAGTGGGGCCATTTTTTGGCCTGTTAATCAAATAAGTTAATGCAGAAGCAACTTATGCCGTGTGGAAACAGAGAGTACCCAAAATATGGGATTGAGGAATTCATAGGAAAATTGCCAAATTTGAATACAGAAGGGTTATGGGAAACGAATGACAATAGAGTAAGGAATACCGTGTAAATGGAAATCCAAGGAACCATTGCAAATGTACTCATAGACCAAGACTCTCTTTTTGCTGTCAATACAAAACCCAATCAGCAACACAACATTCCTGTGTTGAGCACAGCTTAATACCCGTACCTCCCTGCAGAAGTCAGCATCTGCCTGAGGGCCGCCAAACTTTAACAGCTTCACAGCAACCACCTGGCCATCTCTCAACAATCCCCTATAAACGACTCCAAAACCACCTTCTGCTAGGAAATTCGTATCTGAAAATCCGTCTGTAGCTTCCTCCAGCTCCTTATACGAAAATCGCCTAGGAGGTTTGCCAAAATTTGGTGCTTTGTGTTGACATAGAGAGCATAATGGAGGTGGTATTGAGGAAGTTCGGCCTAATGGAACTGCATCCCTGATGCTTGTGTTACTACCATAGCTTTTGTGATGGCTTTGATCAAACTCTAGTCCAGCAGCTCTTGTGTCTTGATCAAAGTGAATAAACTTATTGATAAGGGTTCTGGAACTTGGAGATCGACTGTTTGTATCTTTATAGTCTTCGGATTTTGGTGGCTTCTCATTAACAATGCGGTTTTGGGGAACCCAAAACACATTCTTGCAATTACTTGCTACAGATGGTGTTGAATTTTTCGACAGAGTGATAAGCCTTTCTGCAGTTGAGTTGGGAGCCAGAAGTGGACCATCCAAGTGGTTTTGAGTATCTATTGAGGTATAACAACCTCTATTGACTCCTTCAAAAAGAGGATTTTGTTGATAGACTAAGAAAAGAGATGACATTCTGTCAGAACTCGATAATAAACCTTGTTGGCTGGTTCTTGAAGTGCTTGTTCTTTCAGGACTGCTCAGTGGAGTGGAATGCTTCATTCTGTTTCCTTGTAGCTCTACTGCAGCCATAACAGGTGAAGCAGAAGCAGAGAAATACTGAGTTTGGTCTTCATTTAAACTTTGTAAATTGAGCCTAAGAACTTTGGGTTGAGAATTTTTCATCACTACAATGTTGCAGTGAAGTTCCTCCAAGCATTGTTTGAGCTCTTGCTTTAGTTTTCTGCTTCAATGGAACGATCATGATGGTTAGGCAATTCTTTAGCTTTTCAGCTCTTGAAGGGTGACAGAAAGAAATATGACTTCAACATCTATCGTAACATATAAAGGTAAGCAATTATAATTTCATTTCTCTATTGTTGCACAAAGCTAGTGGAGATGTAAAATTCCAGAAGTAACAAAAATCCATGGAAGCACTTAATCGGGATCTGCTCAGACGCCAAAGTCTGACACAAAAGACACATTCTCCGTAAGCCTAGTATAAATGCAGTTTATTATGCTAATGTAAATCATAATACAAATTAGTTTCTTATTTTGGTTTGTTCAAATTAAGAGAAGTCTTGCGCCATCGACCAAAAGCTTGAACCAACGGACTAGTTTGGAGATTGATTCAAACTTATATCAGAATGGATGCAAGTTTAATAACATGATCAAAGTCATTGAATAATATTGTACGCACTATAACTATTCATTTGGTTTTCTATTTAAGAGCAGGCTTTTGGAACCTAAAGCAGGTCAGTCGATAGTCTGTCTATGATGGGGGTAAATGATTAAGAATGTGCAGACTCCAGTAGAACCAGCTAGGCACCGTTAGCGCAAACTCAATTGTTTGATATTTCTCTATGGAACCCTTTGAACCAATGGATATGTGGGCGAATTCATTCCTATTATTCGTTGCCTTCTCTTCTCATACAAAAAATAAATAATTAATCAATTAGTTAATAATTAACTGCATGAATGTTGCATGTATATAACTAAAAGGTAAGCATGCATAATTAAGAATCGCAATTATTGGTTGAGAAAAGATAATCTAATAAGCGACCGGCCGGCCAACCAACCAATTAAATTAACAGCTCAGAAAAAAGAAATAATACTTTTTTATGATTAATTACTTGTCCAGTACGACCCAGTTGGCTCCGTTGCTCTTGGCCTCACTCGCCACAGCGCTTCCAGATGTTCCTGATGCCACCTTAATCCTCACTCTGACCTGCACATTCATCAAATCATATTTAGCAGCATACTCCAATAATTTTTCAATCCTTAAGCATTAATTAATTTAAAAGATAGAGAAGCCACCTCAGGAGATTGGTTGGTATTTGGTGAGGAAAAATTACAATTGTAAAGTAACAAGGAAAAAAAAATGTTGTGAAATTAACTAACTAAATGGATTCGTGCGATTTTATTTGTATAGTTTCTTATTTTTCACTTAAACATTCATAATCAAACAAGGGTAAATATAACTTACAGTTCAAAAATGTAGGGCAACATGCTAAAAAAAAAGCACAATTAATATTACCAATAATATAATGTAATAATATGCTATAATGTATTATCTCAAATTCAACAAGACTGTATCTATAAGTGAAAACCATAAGTTTTCGTTTCGAGTGTGTTCGGCATCTCTCACAGCATAGGTTATGCAATGCGGCCCCATGTATGGTTGCAGCAAATTGCTGCATTAGTTTTTTTTTTTTTTTTTTTTAATTATTATAATAAAAAAAAAATATATCTTTAATTTAATATAATATTAGATAATATTTATTTCATTTTATTTTTACATTATAATTATTAATTTATGAATTTTATAATATATTTTTGTTAATTATATTAAAAATATAACTAAATAATGTATTATTTAAATTATAGTATAATAATTAGTATATAAAAATTGATTATAATTTAACATTTAATTTAACTAAAAATAAATACTTAGATATTAATAAATTTTAAATAACATTGACCTAAAATTAATAGTAATATAAATAATTACATAAAAAATATTATTAAAAAACTGCAGTACATATTACACCAAATATAATATTATATTATAATTCAATACACTTTAATGCAAGTAATTTGAAAAAAAAAATACTTTAATGTAATAAATTATAATACAAGTAGTTAATATAATATTATATGATATGCTAAAGACACCCCTCACGCCTTCGTGGGTCATGGGGTCGACAACTACAAATTATCTTCGGAGCAATCTCTAGGGCTGGCACATGCCATTCCCCGTCTAAAAGAGTAATGGTATCAATATCATTAATGTAATTTGTTTGCATCTCACAGATAGATCTTAGCGCTTGGTATGGGGATTCACGAATCTGCCATCTCTGACACCAAAATCGAATTTGACCAAGAACTCGGGATTATAACAAATAAATATTCTGCACCTCTCTAGCACTAGCATTGTCCGTGAACCCCTTTCAAAGCAATTACTACCGCGTAGATCGTATTATTTATTATTTTTCACGTACGTATTGGTGCTCAAACTTACAAATTTGAGTGGACATTACATCACAGTACATAAGATAAAATTCAGTTGCCATTTCAATTCGACAAACCAATACCGTGACTCTTTAAACTAACAAATAAGATTAACCAAAATAGTGAAACGACCAAAGAGTCTTTAATTAAAAATGAAAAATGGCATTAACGTGGGAAGCGCGGTAAATACAAAACTGACCTCAATTTGATTATGAAACTGAAGTACCGTTTGCGAACAAGACTCCGCGATTTGACAAATCCGATCCGGCGATTTCTCCGTATGACTGCTGCTACAATCTCCGGTCAATCTCGGAAACTTCCAGAATCTCCTACCTGACATCACGCATAAATAAATTCTCAGTGAGTTACTATTATGATTCACAGTCACTGGTGAGTAAAAAGTGATTTACAGTGGTAAAAACAACAGAATTACCAGTTCTTTCGGCGGGAAAGACGGCGAGCAGCGTAATGCCGTCGCCGGGATGAACAACGTGAGTGAGAGCCCAAGCCAATGCGTTCTTGGAGATTACTTTCTCGGCTCTCACGGCGACAATCAAGCTCGAGTCTGCTCTTTCAGGCAACATTAGGCTGTGATTTGTGAAGTCGAAGTATTGGCTGTTTGATATGAAAATGAGAATTCCGAGAGATGCTGGGAAATGTTTCGGTTATTTTCGTTTTGCGTCACAATTGCGTTGTGTGCGCGATCGCGCTTTCTTAAGCGGGATAAAGTGAAGGCTAAATTGGAATTTGGAACCACGGTTAGTTGACTGTAGTCAAGTTAGCTTGTGTGCCAGTTGTTGTAGGCCCTTTTTTTTTTATTATCTAAAGTTGCGTTTAATTTTTTATCTGAAATCTGAATAGATTTAAATTTAGCTAAAATTTAAATAAGTCTGAATGAAAATATCTGAATGATATGTTTGTTTTTTTTTTTTCAACATCTGAACAGGGAAGTCTAAAAATTAGTAGTTTGACATAAACATCCTTTTAAACGGTACATATATTTATTCTATTTATTCTTCACAATTTATAGTTTTTACAAGTTGATTAGTTTAATAGCATTAAAAAATATATTTTCATTGTTGATCTTAATTTAATTTTGTAATAAAAAATGTAATTATAACATCAACCTTTATTATAAAATCAATATTGTTGCTTTAATTTTGATTAATCACAATGGACATAATTTGATTTGTTCAATATTTTAATTTAATTAATGTTACCATGTGAATAAAAATTTTAAGCAATTAAAGAAAAAAATAACTTCAAGGATAATGTAAAAAATTAGGTTTATATATAATATTAGAAATACATGAATTATTAACGGTATTTTTGAGATTTAAAATTAAAATTTTTCATTTAGATTTCGGACTTCAGATAAAAATAGACTTTTTTTACTTTTTCTATTCAGATAAAATTGTCTGATAATAAGTGATAAGTTAAAAAAAAAAAACAACCTATAATAAGTAAATGTCTAAAAAAAATTTTAAAAAAAGTTAAATTCAGACTTTAAATAAAAAAAAAAAAACACCTAAGTCGCATGAATTTGTGGTTTAATTTATAAAGGCATTATTCGCGTTGAAACTAAACTGGAATCTAAATGAATTTGTGTTAGCTGGGTGGTGTGTTGGCACTACCATGTTCAATTCCATTCCCCCACACATACATAATGCATTTAAGAAAATCTTGAATTTGGAGATAAATGAAAATATATAGTGGAATACACTTGGATGGTGGTGTGATGATGTTATTAACTATATATGTCATAACAATATCATTAATTTTTGTACAGTCCAATTTATTTTTGAGATTTAGTGTTCAATTACTATAAGACTTGTGGAGCCACTTGGGCCAAGGCCCAGTGGTGAATCTTTATCCATACGACTGCGAGGTCATGAGTTCAAGTCGCTATAAACTTAACCTTCATCAATTAAGTATAATTTAAAAAAAAAAAAAGTACTATAAGACTTGTGGAAACCACTTCTAAATTAAGCTCAATTAAAGTCTAGACTCGATAGTTACGCCAGAGGTTTATTCTAAATATTTAAAAAAAAAAAACAAGATAAAAAAGATCAACTAATCGTGGGAGCAGTTATCATTGGCCATTGGTTGACGTTGAATTTCAAGTAATTAAATTGGTATGAACATTAGAATGAATTCCAAACGTGAGATAGTACCCAAACCTAACCCACGTGAAGAAGCATTTTAGTCAATAGAAAGCATTATTTGTACACGTCGCTTAAAATGATTCATTAATTGCTGGGCATGTTGTTTGATTAATTGGATTGATTAAGACGCCATTTGTTGTGTCAGAAAATAGCATTATTTGGGCCATGATTTGGTTGAATAATGTACTCGAGGGGATCAGTTGATTTTTAATGCGATAGTAACCCTAATGATATTTTCAATGACAAGGTTAACCAGAAAATACTCCAATTTGTCTCTTCCAACGGCAAACGCTAGCTATAATTACATTATATTACATTGCCTGGCAAGAAAGACAGAACACGGTGGTGCGATCAAACGATTAATGAGCGATATGAATAATCAAGAACCCCCCTCTTTAAGTGTAACTCCATGGGACATGTATTATATGCGTAAAAATAAATAAACTTGTGCATTTTTTTCAACTGAGTTGATGAGGCCAAGTTTTCTTACCCAGCTACCCAGCTGGGGACCAGCTTAATTGAATATTTCAAGTAGTTAATGAGATCCCTTCTAACAAGGGGACCGTAAAAACAGTTATGAAAGTGAAAGATGAATGCGATTGGATCGGATGGTTGTGAAATTTGTGATGACGACCATTCAACCGCACTGCTATTTTCGACTGAGGATGAGAAAAGTGAAGGATACATAATTTGGGTCACACAAACACCATGTGATGATAGTAATGACTAATGAGATGATGATAATCAATTCTAACGCCCTTTTGCGTGCATGGGGCCATGTTTATTAGGTTAATTGATGAAAAAATATATTACATTTGTGGACCATTCCCAGGACTTCTTGTGACTGGTGTTAATATATTCCTCGATCGGTCCCGAGGTTGAGAGAACGATATATAATCAGCAGCAAATTAATTAATCTCGAGAATCATTTCCTGGATTCAATGAATCTAATCGGCCGAATCAAAAAATTAACTGAGCTAGCTAAACAATCTCTCACATCTTTACAAGATAGGTATCCAAGTTTTGGCCTTTTTCAAGGACGTCTTCAACGCACTAACTTTTTGCTCTTCCCTGATGTTAGGATGTGGATACGACTTACGGGTGCAACAACAATCTATTTACTATTTAGTGACGCTTAAAGAACAAGTATCTTTTATTATTATTATTATTATCATCTCATGCATTCATAGGAGTTTGAACTCACGCATTCATAAAGGAGTTAGACCTTAGCTTTATGTGGAGCAAGCATCTATCTAGTGTATTTGTTAACTAAATTAATCAAGCTATAAAATTATGATTTATATTTATGATTTGTTCCGGTCATTTTAATTTTTTTTTTTTAAATTTGGATGGGATGAGAAATTTCATCAAGTAAAACACTAACTCTTATCCTTTATTCTTATTTGGACTCACGTGACTATATTGGAATCAATTTATCCATGCAAAGAAACAGAAAGACGTGAGGCGAAAGTATTTCAACTGGTGTAGATTTATCAATGGTCAAATATATATATATATATATATAATTTTTAATTTTGGATTTTAAAGTACAATAAAGTTTAAGAAAATTTTAAAATAGTGTGATTTTAAAATTTTTTCAGACTTTGAAATTCCGGATAAAAAAATTAGAGATTAGGAAATAAACAATGCTTAAAAGAATCAAAATGGAGAGAATTAGAAATTATCGAAAGTAAGAACAGACTAGGAGCCGTCCACAGAGGAGAGAGATTAAACATCGAGCCCAATCCATGATGATGTTAAGGGAATTACACGTGCAAGTCATTAAAAGGGGAGCCAATCAGCCAAATCAAAGGAAAAAGACTATGGGCTTTTAAAATTGCAAAGCCTTTCGGCTCAAGGACCATAGATATCAATTCGTTAGATCAATGCCACAGGGCTAACATGTACCAAGATTTTTCTTTTTTTTTTTTTTTCAAATGGAAGAAATAAAAAAGTAAATTTCTTGATAAAAACGAAATGCATTCGGAGTATACTACATCATGGAATGAAAATGGATTGTATTTAATAAGTCAGATCTTGAGCAATATCAAACTGTTGACAGATTGTATTAGAATAAGCTATGTGCAATAGCTTGATGAAAGAAAATTAATGTTGTTTGTTTTGAGAGAAAATTTGTAGAGAGGAAAACTGAATTTTTATTATTTCTGGATATTTTCAATCACAATACAATTGCTGTAACAATTACTTTATATACACGTGACTGTGGCTTTGTTAACTAACATCACCACACTTCATTTCATCTCTTTTACACTCTAAATGATTAACAGCAACTATAACAACTTATGCTGATCTGTCAATCTTCTTAACTAACTCTGATGAGCTGGCACTGCTGACTTGTTTGGGCTGAGACTGATGTTCCCTTCTTCTTCTTCTCATCCTCTGTAATTACAGCATAATGAGCTGCCTTAACAGCCCCCCTCAAACTCAAGGGACAAGGATGGACATTGAGTTTGGATCTTAAGTAATTAAATTGAATGAATGACAGAGGCTTGGTTAAAACATCAGCAATTTGTTCTTCACTGGGAATGTATTGTATGTTTAGCTCACCTGCAACTACTTTGTTTCTGATGAAGTGTAGATCAAGCTCGATATGTTTTGTTCTTGAATGATAAACGGGATTGTGAGCTAATGCAGTGGCACTAATGTTGTCACACCAAATAATAGGTGTTTCTGCACAGCATACTCCAATCTCAGAGAACAGAGATTGTAACCAGCTTATCTCTGCACTGGCTGAAGCTAGAGCTCTATATTCACTCTCTGCACTTGATCGAGCAATGACTGACTGTTTCTTAGATGACCAAGATATTAGATTGTTGCCTAGGTAGATACAATATGCACCAACAGATTTTCTATCATCCAAGTCACACGCCCAATCTGCATCAGTGAACCCTCTGATTTTCATCTCTCCATGTTTGGCAAATTTGAGTCCATATTCTTGAGTAGCCTTCAAATATCTAAGCACTCTTTTACAAGCTATAAGATGCTGCATTGTAGGATTGGAAACATATTGACTCAACTTGTTTACAGCAAAGGCAATCTCTGGTCTTGTTAGAATTAGATATTGCATTCCCCCTACAATGCTTCTGTAATGTGTAGGATCAGCAACATACTGACCAAGATATCCTTGAGCTTCTCTCTGCAATTTGATTCCTGTACTCATAGGTGTGTCAATGCCTTTGCATTCAAGCATCTGAAACCTAGATAGCAAGTCTCTTATATACTTTCTCTGAGATAGATACAAACAATCTGCTCCATATAACACTTCTATACCCAGAAAATAAGAGAGACTACCTAAATCTTTTAATGCAAAGACTTTGCTAAACTTCCTGATAAATGATTCTAACTCAATACTGTTTGGCCCAGTAACTAGGATATCATCCACATATATCAGTACCAATATCATGGATGATTCTGTTTTCTTTATGAACAAGGATGAATCTGCTCTTGAGTTTGTGAACTCCCACTCTAGTAAGCAGCTCTTTAACTTTTCATACCAGGCTCTTGGAGCTTGTTTAAGACCATAGAGTGACTTATGCAGTTTACACACAAATGTTGGGTTCTGATCATCAACAAAACCTGCTGGTTGATCCATAAAAACTTCCTCTGATAAATCTCCATTAAGAAAGGCATTGTTTACATCAATTTGCCTTATCTGCCACTGCTGCATAACAGCTAAACTGATGATTACTCTCACAGTAGCTGATTTCACAACTGGACTGAAAGTTTCAAAGTAATTGACTCCTGCAACCTGTTGAAATCCTTTAGCTACCAGTCTAGCTTTGTACTTGGCCAAACTTCCATCAGTATTATGCTTCACTCTGTACACCCACTTGTTGCCAATGATTTTCTGATCAGCTGATCTTGGAACTAAAGACCATGTGTTGTTCTTAAGTAGAGCATTGTATTCTTCCCTCATAGCTTCAAGCCATTTGGGATTCTGCAAAGCTTCATCAACAGTATCTGGTTCCTTATGAGCAAGGTCTACATTGTAGAGCTTAGGTTTAAAAATACCAGCTTTACTTCTAGTGATCATGGAGTGTGTATTTGCTGGTTGTAGTGTATTTGAAGGAACAAGTATATGTTGAGTAATTTCTGGAGAAGGTTGTGATGTAGGAACAGTGACAGTTATTTGTGGATTTGGCTGAGTAGGTAAAGGGATGAAGGACTCTGTATGTGATTCAAAGGGTTGTGGTGATGAGTGAGAGTTGCTGGTTTGATTAGGATTCACTGAGTGATCAGGACTGCTGCTACTGGAACTTGCAAAGTCAGGATTAGAAGATCTGTTGTCATCTGAGAATGAAGACATTGGTAAAGTAGATAGATGATACACTTGCTGGGGAGTAAATGAAGGATTTTGACATGAACTGGACTCATTGGAAGTAAAGACAGAATCTAAGGAATAAGGAAATGAATGTTCATCAAAAATGACATGTCTGGCTACATACACTTGACCTGATGGATGTAGACATTTGTATCCTTTATGAGAGGGACTGTAACCAATAAAAACACATTTGCTGGAATGATATGCAAACTTATGCTTGTTATAATCTCTCAAATAAGGGTAGCATGCACAACCAAAGCATTTGAGTATTCTATAATCAGGTTTGTGCTTGAACAATCTTTCATAAGGTGTAGTAAGTTTCAGAGTTGCAGAAGGCAACCTGTTGATATGATAGACTGCTGTTTGAAAAGCTTCCCACCAAAATTTTAAGGGCAATTTAGCTTGAGCTAGGAGAGTGAGTCCTGATTCAACAATGTGTCTATGTTTTCTTTCAACCAACCCATTCTGATGATGTGTATAGGGACATGAATGTCTGAAGACAATCCCATTTTGGTTCAAATAGTCAGTGAAAGCTCGATACTCTCCCCCCCAGTCAGATTGCAACATTTTAATAGGAGATTGAAATTGTTTTTCAACTTGCAATTTGAACAGTTTGAAGACTGGTAATGCTTCTGATTTCAGTTTTAAGGGATAAATCCAAGTAAATCTACTGAAATCATCAACAAAACTGATATAATACACATAACCAGCTCTAGAAAGAATAGGTGAGGGACCCCACACATCAGTATGAACTAGTTCCAGAACTTGAGAGGTTTTGGTTTCAGTAACAGGAAAATGTAATCTATGTACTTTACCCATTTGACAGGCTTCACATATTTGTTGTGCAGCTTGTTTAACAGAAACATTTGAGAGATTAATAGATGGATCATTTTTGAGCAAATGCATAAGTATATCATAATGAGGATGACCAAATCGTCTATGAAGCAAAGTGATTTTATTGACTGATGCAGTACAAGAAGAATCAGAAGATTGATTCATAATGTTTGAATGATTATTCTGAACATCAGCTTTAGTAGAAAAATGAAGATGACATGTAGAGAGCATAGACAGAGGCTTATTGGAAGAAGCTTGACACAAGAAAGAAGAAGAAGGTAGAGATGACTTTAACAGCAACTTGTATAATCCTTTCTCAGCAAGACCTTGCAGAAGTACTTGTCCCTTCAGTGAATCCTTTACATAACACACATTACCAACAAATTCAATGGAAATGTTATTATCAGATGTCAGCTTGGATATGCTTATTAAGTTCTTAGTAATTGAGGGAACTAACAAGATATCTGTAAGTGTTATAGGTGTGTGTCTGTGGGCAGAATTGAAACTTTTGTAGTTAAAACAGGCATCACCAATATGAGTAATAGGCAAACCTTGTCCATTTCCTATGGTAAGCTGATCTGAACCTTGAAACTCCTCTCTTACATGCATGTTGGCCATATTATTAGTGATGTGATGTGTAGCACCACTGTCGAGGTACCAGCCTTCATCAGTAGAGTCTTCAATATTTGCAACATAAGCTTCAGGCAGAGTAAATGCTTCCATAGGGTAAGAAGAAACAGGCGATTGATTCAACAGTGGATGGCTTGAATAAGCAACTTGCTCATAAGGACCTTCAAATGATGATTGTTGATAAAGAGGTGGCTCAAGATTAGCCATATATGCTGTTTTTGATCCCATTATTTTTCCTCTACCAAAAGGTTTTGATGAAGGTAAGTATGTATCACCATATCTATGCCAGCAAGCATCAGCAGTGTGACCTTGCTTGTGGCATATTTGACATGTAGGAATTGAGTCATTTAATTCACCAGTAGGTATGATGGAGTTATTTGCAGGAGAGAACATAGGTCTCATGTGTGTTGATCTGGAAAACTGCATTGACTGATTTCTTCCATAACCTGCATTATGACCTCTGCCAAAACCACCAGGAGTACCACTACCAGCTGGAAGACCCCTAGGATAAGAATTAAAGAACATGCCTCGACCAGCATATTGACCTCTGCCTCCAAATTGACCATATATTCCATTAACATAAGTGTTTCTCCTAGGAGCACCTCTCATATGTGAATAATTGGCATTTATCATACTGTAATTTGCATTAAACATAGTCTGAGGATTCTGATTTTGTTCTAACCTAGCTTCATGTGTTAACAAGAGTGCATATGCATCATCATAGCTCATTTTGTTAGCTGTGATTATTGAAGCTAGATCCAAATAACCAGGTCCTAATCCATTAAGAGTTCTTATCAACAAATCCTTTTCAGTTATGTTATCACCAGCACAAGCAAGTTTATTAACAATTGTTTTCAATTTCGAGCAGTACTCTTCAATAGACATTGATTCTTTTCTCAAAGTATCAAGTTCATATCTAAGTTGCATCACCTTTGCTTCAGACTGAACTCCAAATTGCTTTGCAATAGATCTCCATACATCAAAAGAAGTATCATAGTTAAGAACTGAACTTAAGATACCTTCACTGATTGTGGAGAGCAGCCAGCTAAGCAGAGTTTGATCTTGAGCTCTCCAATTGATATAAGCTGGATTTTCTACTCTCTCCACAGATCCATCAGCTCGTGAGTGAGAGAGATATTGATCTGGAATGTTCTGAGATTCTGAGATTAATGCTTCAAGTCGATTTCCTCTGATTGAGGTGATTACTTGTTTGCGCCAAAGCAGAAAATTAGATCTATCAAGCTTTACAGTTGCGGCAAAAGTAAACGAGGTTTGTGAGGATTGAATTTGATTTATATTCAGATGATTTTGAGTTGTTGTACTGGAACCTGCCATTGTTATGTCTCTGATACCATGAAAGAAAATTAATGTTGTTTGTTTTGAGAGAAAATTTGTAGAGAGGAAAACTGAATTTTTATTATTTCTGGATATTTTCAATCACAATACAATTGCTGTAACAATTACTTTATATACACGTGACTGTGGCTTTGTTAACTAACATCACCACACTTCATTTCATCTCTTTTACACTCTAAATGATTAACAGCAACTATAACAACTTATGCTGATCTGTCAATCTTCTTAACTAACTCTGATGAGCTGGCACTGCTGACTTGTTTGGGCTGAGACTGATGTTCCCTTCTTCTTCTTCTCATCCTCTGTAATTACAGCATAATGAGCTGCCTTAACACTTGATATTGCTCTTTTTTTCTCTTCTTTTCTTTTTTTTTTTTTAATTTTACAACGTTGTTCCAATTATAGTTAAGAGTAACATAATTAATGATAGATAAAAACGCCTGTCAAAATTATTTATTGAAAATTAAGTATATAAGTAAGCAAAATATTTCAAGCATTTGAATTATCTAAATTTAAAGTCAATCTCGTTAAACCATAGAGAGAAGAAGAAAGCCGTGGAGTGAGAAGCACTCCAAGCGTTCAAATGGCATAATTTTAACAATAGTTAATCAAATTCCTTCACCCTTGTCCGCTGGTTCATCTGATGGGTGTGCAAAATGGAAGCTATGCAATAAAGCAGCAAGTTCGAGCTCGGTACTAGCAGGTGGCTTAATTCAAATATTTCTAAAACCATAGATTGCAAGCCAAGAGTCGGCGAAGCCCAGTGACGCAAAAATCTATAGATTATCTATAACATCACCTACATCCTGATTGCGAACAAGTTTTATTCATAGAGATTAGAAGGCAAACGCGGTTTCAAAAGAATTTCAAGTGGAGTGGCTCTGATGTTGGTCAATCCCGCCGTTCCAGTCATGTCAACCGATGCCTCCCCCGGAGTTGATATGTCGAATGCATGTAGGAAAGCGGCCAGAGCCAAATGTGACATTTGCAAAGCAAATGATATTCCGGGGCAGGCTCTTCTGCCACCACCAAATGGAAGAAGTTCAAAATGTTGACCCTTGACGTCAACATCCCTGTGAGTGGTCAAAAATCTTTCAGGCTTGAATTCCAATGGATCTGACCACACCCTTGGGTCTGTCTGCAACTTCCAAAGGTTAAGCACGAGACGGGTTCCTTTTGGGACATGGTATCCAGCAACTGTGCAATCTTCAGTGAATTGTCTTGCTCCTGCAAGTGGTCCAGCAGGGTACAATCGCAGCGTCTCTTTTATTACAGCTTGAAGATACACCAACTTATCAATATCTGATTCACTTAATAGTCTTTCTTTGCCAACTACGGTGTCCAATTCTTCCCTGACTTTCTCCAATTCGTGGCGATTATTCAGCAGTAATGAGAGTGCCCATGTTAGATTAACAGTTGTGGTATCAGTGGCCCCTACAATTATAGTCTTCCAAATCCATTTAAATTAATTTTGTGAGCAAGAGCATATATACATAAGCAAGGTTATTAAAACACGTAATATCCATAAAAGTCTATTGTTGCATAAAGAAAAAGAAATACCATGGAAGTGGCTTTGATGACTGTATCAACATCAAAATCAGAAAGGTCGACACCTTCATATTCAAGAACTGATAGCAGCACGTCGATGAAGTCCTGGTCTAGATTGGCACCGGATTCTTTTTTCCGGCGATGTTCCTCTATCCATTCCTCAACAAGGCTGTCCAATTCTTCGGTAGTTTTCTTCATGGCCTTCTCATATCCACCAATATCAAGCCATCCAAGAAAAGGCAAAGCATCTCTCACTAAAAAAGCCCCAGCCAAACGAAAAAAATTCCTTATTGCTGCCCTGCAGCGCCTCACTTCTTTCTCATCACTCTCAGCTCTAGCACCAAAATACCTTTTCCCAGCGATCATCATTAGAATCACGTTCAAATTCAAGTCCCCAAACCATTGTTTCATCTCAAGCGAAACATGATCTGACTCGTTCTTTTTCTGGGACCAAATCCTATATATCTCTTTTATTTCGCCTTCCACTTCAGTAGCCCGAACATGCTTAAGTAACTCAAGTCTGCGGTTTGAGAGAAGCTCTGAAGCTGTTATTTTGCGCATCTCACGCCAGTATGCGTTGTAAGGAGAGAACCCAAAATTGGCATAGTTGTGGCCTAAGAGTTTTCCAACAGTGAGCTTGGGGCGAGAGGATATATCAACATCATGCTCGGTGAACAATTCTTTAGCTACCTCCCAGCTGCTGACCACCAAGGCTGGATGCACGCCAATTCGGATGCTGAATAATGGTCCATACTTGTCGGCTAAGGCGCCCAACGCAAGGTGAGGAAGTTGGGGTCCTGCTAAGAGGTGGAGATGGCCGATCATCGGCCATTTTCCGGCAGCTTCTGGTGGTCTTTTGCCGTTGTTGGACCATTTTTGTAAATAATAGAAAACGACAAGTGTAGCGCAGGCACCAGCTACTAATATGCTGGTGTTTAGATCTGGGAGAAGGAAATTCATGGTAGATTACAAGATTACAGTTTTAACGTCATGTCTTAGATTTTATAATGTCTGAATAAGCTCTCTGTGTGGACTCAAAAAATAATTAATTAAATAAGTTCTCTGTGTGACTCTGTCAAGTGGGTAGTTCTAGACGTTTCTGTCAAGCGGATAGCTCTAGGTGTTTTCGTCTTTCTTGGAATTTTTCCGAGTCACTAATTGTACTACTAAATTTACAAATTACACTTTCATATTAGTTCAAGTAACGGTCAATATTAGCTTGTATAGTAATATATCATCATAATGGCCAATAAATTGTATACTAAAATTAATATTTTCTAGTATTTTTCATTTTTCTGCTAAGGCAGTTGAAGTCAAAACTTGAACACAGAAGCTCGATAAAATTGTTCATAAATTATCTCCCTTCATTAATTGTCACTTTAGGAAGTTTGTATATTCTTTTTTTATTAAATTATGACAAGATATGCATAGATAAAAGCTCCTCTTTGCAATGGCCAGAGAATAGAGAAGTTGTTACGGGTTGAAACAGGAATTTTATAATAAATGGCATCTAGTGCAAAATGTTGAGAGCAATGACGCAACAAAGTCTTAGTGCTCAATATTTTGTATATTCATCCTTGATTGATTTGGTTGTTAATTTTGCAAATAGTCTTGCTCCCAATTCCCAAATGGCTCTCTCTTTCAACCTCTGTAGTCATTGTGAGGAATTATGCAACTAACACAGGCCCGCATCAATGACATCATTATTGGATTGAAATATTCGACTTCTCTCTCTCCATTTCCCATTTGATTTCTCTACGGAGTCTGTACTGTATCAATGACAGGATAAAAATTTAATGTCATGTTTAGTTTAAAGAAATATAAAGAAAAAAGAGAAAAAGAGGAGAGGGAAAAGAAATAAAAGAAAAAATATAAATTTTATATCCAACCAAACAATGAAAATGAGAGTGACTCTCTTTTATATTCATTTTCTCTTTCATTTCTTTTACTTTCATTCCTTTCTTCTTTTACCGTTTCTTCCAACCAAATATGGGCTAAGAGTCTATGGCAAGATGAAATGGCTTGTTTACATGTCCAGGTACTTGCTCTGATAAGAAGGACAAGATAATACAATCGGACTAAATTTTGGTCACTAATTGTACTACTAAATTACAATCCTGTAGTTGATAGTACTTTTATTTATTAGTAATTAATATATATTTTATTAAACATGCTAATTAATTAAAGCATGCACAAAATTAGGGCTGGCATAGGATCGGATTCAGGTATTGCTCAATATCTGAATGGATAATATTTGTACAATCCGATCGAATTTTCTTAAGATTGGATCAAATTCGGGTTAATCCGAATAATCCGATTGAATTATGCTTAAAAATAACAAAAATAAAAAATCTAAAATACAAAAGCAAATCAGAAAATCGAAATCTAAATTCCATATTATCAAATTCAGCGACATCTCACGAAGTTCACAAACTCAGGCAAACAAAAAATTGAAGAAGAAATCAAAAATAAAATATAAACTACATTAATGATCGAACAAAAAACTTGTCATCTTGAGTTGGACAAAGTTCAGGGACCCTGCGGACAACCACGAGCAGAACCCGCCGCATCGACATCACTGGTCAGATTCGCGAACCCGCAACCACAAACCTAGCTGGTAGCCTAAGCCTTTGGGAAGAAGGGGAGACTAATTGTTTCAGTTCTCACGAACACAGAGCTCTACTAATTGATTCTTGATCTTGGAAGGAGATAACTTTTGGAGAATCTTTTTCCTAACATGGCAGTTGAACTCGAAGGATTGACACTTGGTGGAAATCAATGATTTGTTGTCATTATTCTGCTTCTGCCCACAGTTTGCCTTCTTTGGCAATTGGCAACCACATCGATGTTGCCCCTAAATTCGGATGACAGCTGACTTTTGTCATCCGAATTTAATCCGATCCGATCTTAAACTAAATTAATCTGAAATATTCATCTAATCCAAATATAATCCTAACTTAATCGGATCGAGTCACATTCGGATTGCATTCCGATGATTTTTATTTTAATTACTTTACTTTTTATTCAATTGATTCCCTATACACGTGCTTTAATATTGATGGATCTTATTTCACATATTTGGTTAGATACTACAAAATCTTTTGATGATTTTTTTTTTTATGTATTATTGATTGTTAGGGTTAATATTTGACTAAATCTATACTTGAGTTTATAAAGTTTATATGTGATTTTTTTTTATTCAGTGTCTTTCATGAGATTATTTACATACGATTATTTAAGAAAACTTTGACTTTTTATTATTCAATATTATTTACATAGAATGTTTTGATATCACGATATTAATCATAGAAAGAATCTATATAAGATTAATTTTTACTAAACTTAATTATTATATCTACGAGTATATAGAGATTAATTTCAAATTGTCACTCCAAATTTGGGAATTGATTGATAATTAGGTTATTATTAAGTTGAATAGTGGTGAATTCTGAAATCCTGGTAGTTTCAATATCTTGAATTCTCATATTAATTTTCTTTCCTTTAATTTACTTGCATCTTCAATTTAGATTTTCTTAAACAAATATTTTCTTTTCAATTAGTGTAGATTTTACTTAAATTAGATTTGACTTTCTTAAAATTTGACAATTCATCTAGGTTCAACTTCGTTATTCATAGTCTATACTTTAATAGACTTGTATACTTGCAAATACATTAAAATTTGCACAACATTAATTAATAAATCTACAAATTCATGTACAAAACGTTTTGTCTAAATTGATGTGAATAACAAGCTTGGTTGAATGAAACGATCACACAACCCACATAATTTATCTTTATTATTTTATATTTTCACTCAACTAATGATATTATATTATAATAGTTTGTACATAATAATAATAATAATAATAATAATAATAATAATTCTCTAGTAAGAACATCCTCATTTTAATAAAATAATGATACTCTCACTAAGAAAGAAGTGTATACCCCCCCCCCCCCCCCCCCCCCCCCCCCCACACACACACACACACACACACACACACACACACACACACACACACACAGAATATAGTCCAGAATATAGTCCTATTATTGCTCCTCCCAAAAGCGATGCCCGGATGGGTAACTACTAGCAAGTGGCAACAACGTGTCATATTTGATTCAATATAGTGGAAGACGTACGACAAATAGCACATTCGCAAGTAAACAACCAAATGCACACATACATAAAGCTTTAAATTTTACATTAGACAATATATATATATATATATATATATATATATATATATATATATATATATATATATATATATTTGGGATAGAGACTGCGTTATTATGTAACAAAGCTAGTTTCGGAAGCAGAACTACCTCGGAATACAGTACACAACTAGACAACAGTACATACTCAACCACATGGTTTAGATTCACTTCTCAACCCAAAGGCTTCCAAACAAATTCCCCTTTAGCAATAAGTACATAAAATATTTATTGGACCCTTTAAATTCACCAACACTGCAGCTTTATATAAGCTAAATCTCAAAACTGCCTCGATTTACTGTCAAAATCCATAGGGGTTGGCAGGGAGGCGAGGGGAAAGGACGACCTCCAATGGGGTGGCCTTAGGAATTGTTAAGCCAGGACTCTCTGTCATGTCAACAGGCTGATCCAATGGGGTTGCTAATTCAAATGCATGAAGGAGTCGAGCAAATGTCAGGTGAAGGACTTGGAGAGCAAATGATGCACCGGGGCACGAGCGTCGGCCAGAACCAAAAGGAATGAGTTCAAACTGTTGACCCCTAACATCAACATCTGCATGGCTTGTGAGAAATCTCTCTGGTTGGAAAGCAAATGGATTTTTCCAAACCCGTGGATCCCTTTGAATTTTCCATACATTTACGATCAAGCGAGTACCAGCTGGGATATGGTAGCCAGCAACTGTGCAATCTTCCATTGCTTCCCGCGGTCCTAAGAGAGGACCAGCAGGATATAGGCGGAGGGTCTCTTTGATGATGGCTTGGAGATACACAAGGTTTTTAATATCCGAATCCTCAACCTGCCGGTCCATACCAACTTGTTGGTCCAATTCTTCTTGTGCCTTCTTCAGCATATGGGGGTTGTTCAGAAGTAAAGAGATGGCCCATGTCAAGGTACCTGACGTAGTATCACTACCACCAAGGATGAGTGCCTGCACAAAAGTTCAGCAGATGACTGCAATGATAATTCACAAACTTATAAAAAAAGCCATCAACATTAAATTTGATGATTCGTACAAGAAGTTCTATTTTTGTCTCAACAAAATAATTCAGCACGTCATGGCATCTGAAGGCATGCCTGAAATTAAGTGAATAACTGAAAAGAAGAGTTGTCTGACATAACATTTGGTGAATTCCATTACTTAGTAGTTTTTTTTTTTCCTAAAGCTCCGACCAACCATTACTGTCACAATTTTATTTTCTGTTTTCTTTCTTCTTCTTTTTCACAGAGATTGATCTGTCAATTAACGTTACTCGGAATCTGAATATTGAACGTACCAGGCAGGTAGACTTGATGCTAATATCCGCATTGTACTGAAACTGTGACAAGTGTCCTTCCTCCCGCAGAGACAGCATGACATCGATGAAGTCCTGCTCACCCTGACTCTCTATCCCACCAGAAACTCTTCTCTGGCGATGCTCCTGCAGCCAGCCCTCAAGTATAGCATCCAGTTCCTTGGCTGTCTTCTTCATTGCCGTTTCATGGCCCTGCCAATCCAACCACCAAAGGAATGGAAGTGCATCTGAAACTGTAAAAATGCCAATCAGATGAAAGAACTGATTGATTGCCTTCTGGCACTGTCGAGCTTCGCTATCATCACAGGTGGCAGAAGCACCAAAATAACGTTTTCCAGCCACCATTCTAACAACCATATTCAATGTCAAGTCCTCTAACCACTTCTTAAGTTCAACAAGCACAGGGCGAGAGTTATTCTTAGCCCATAAACTGTATAGCTCCCTTAGGCCCATATCAACTTCAGAAATCCGAACATGCTTGAGTGCTTCAAGCCGACGGTTTGACAGAAGTTCAAGTGTTGCAATTTTTCGCATCTCACGCCAGAAGGGGGTGTAAGGAGCAAATCCAAAGACAGCGTAATCGTAGCCCATGTGCTTTGCAGCTGCTGTTTTAGGACGCGAAGCAAGTGCCTTGTCATTAATAGTGAAGCATTCCTTCACTACTTCCCAACTACTAACCACGAAAGCAGAGCGACTGCCAAGGCGAATGTTAAATGCAGGTCCCCACTTATCAGCCATTGCTCCAAGTGTTCGGTAAAGAAGCTGATCACCGCCACCTAATAAGTGAAGATGGCCAATAATTGGCCATGCACCAGCTGGTTCAGGAGCCTTTTGGGTCTTCCTAACATTAGAACTCTTTGTCCCTCTAAGGGATGCATTGTAGATAAATAAAAGTAACGAAAAAACAACAACAATGGAACTTAATGGGAGAAATAGATCCATCGTTTGTTAGGGATATGAAAACACAAAATGAAATCCCAATCCATTTATAAGACCACTCAAAACAAGAAAATAACTAAAATCAGCATGAAGCATCCCTGTAACTAACAATATCTAGCAAGGGACATGCTGCCCCTTGTTTATTAATTTAATAATTCCTTCAAATAGCCATTTCAAATGGGGCCAGAGGAGAATATTGTGTACGACATGCAGCATCTTTTTTATGAGA
The DNA here is from genome assembly GCA_030449075.1 of Murraya paniculata. Classification (NCBI taxonomy): domain Eukaryota; kingdom Viridiplantae; phylum Streptophyta; class Magnoliopsida; order Sapindales; family Rutaceae; genus Murraya; species Murraya paniculata. The sequence continues at coordinate 8,935,107 of JAEVFN010000001.1, read as the reverse complement.
TAAAATAAAAGATCGGCGTACTCAACTGGCTATAGCTTACATTGGAGCATGACTTCAATTCTTGAAAAGATAAAACAAGAATTAAAAAAAAAAAAATTGCAGAGGTTGTCTCTCTAATTAGCTAGGATAAGAAAAGCTGTGGTTCTCATACATCAAGTTTTTGCATTATGGTCAGTGAAGAATAATAACTTGCTCCAGTTTCCTTACTGCTATTAATCAACAAAGTATATCATATTAGCTAGGCCCTAGCTAATTGACCTGAAACCAGCTACATTGAGGATCTCTGTCCCATACAGGTTGAGGATTCTACAGTAACTGAAATTAATCAAGCAATGTTACAGCTCATGTACCTGAAGAGGGATATATCAGTTTAATCAACTAAATTCCAAATCAATAAACTACTGAGTAATATTTCTATTTTCAAACAACCAATTTATCTTTATGAAGAATCAAATACAGGATAATGAAGTGAAGTGCATCATCAAGTTGGCTAAAGTGTAAAAACTATCTTCAAATAAATGAAATATCATTGTTAAATAACAGATACAATATGATGTGAGAGCATAATCAGGTTGTCTCTGCATATTTATTATCTAGTATATTCCAAATTTTCTCAGGCACTAACTTGGTAAGTAGAGACTTGTTTGTCAAACCTAACCTGGATTTGACACATTGATCACGCCACTTTCCCCGACTCCGTGATGAGCACCATTCCAGCAATAAGTGCATGGCCCTTGCCACCGATAACTCCCGTTGTAAATTATTATTATTATTATAGAAGAGAGGGAGCAAATGGTATTACGTACTGTCACACGATTGGCAAACTCTTTAAAAAAATGGGAACAGGCAAAAGTGGTGGAAGTGGGGCATGGAAGAAATGACGATGGAGACAGGTGATGACTGAAAAAAACAAAAACAAGATCCTTTTGCCGACGGCTGTTTACCGTCGGGAAACATCTTATACGGCGGCCGGGCATCGACACAAGTAATCGAGTCCTTCCGATTTTTTTTTTTTTGGTTCAAATTATTTGCGATGCCCAGTCGCAGAGAACTTTTTTACGACAGCATCTTTGCCGTCGTAGAGGAAAATAATGGTCTCAAATATTGCCGTCGCCAAAAAGGTGGAGGTGAATTAATAAAAAAGGCACCACACTGGCCTCCCGGAGCTGCTGTAGTAACACAATTTACACATATTATAAAGTAAAGAAACTCTTAAATCAATCCTTAAATAGCAGTCTTACAGAGGGGTATAAACGCAATATCATGCAACAACATTTAAAATTTTATCTATTGTTATTTCAATTGTATACGACTGCCCTTTTTTGTGCAGTCGAAAGGAACGTGGTATTAGGCTCTTTTCGGTGACATGAAACACATTTTTGTCCCAAAATCTTACAGAAGAAGATACGCGGTAATGATGAATAGCGAGGAAATTTTGCAGAGAAAAATTTACAGAGTAAACCCACTCTGGGCTCTGAGTCTTGAGGGACTCATATTGATATTGGTTTGGTGGCTGCTCCAGTACTCTGACGTTAACACAATTTCCACGCTAAGAGACAATCCGCAATGATGCTGCACTTACATTGCTATCAATACAATTCCAGCACTCAAATCAAATTTCTGAACATGCCCGAAAAAATCCTCTTTCATTATTAGGGAGTAGAAAATAAGCTCTCTCTCTCTCTCTCTTTCTGTGCTGAAGCTGCATTGCCGCGATTGGGCTTGATATGTAGTTGGATTATCGATCTAGTGGCCCATTATTTGGTTTTGCCTAGGGATTCACAACTGCCACGGCAGCGGTTTTAGGATTAAGGGCTATTAAGTACGCAAAGGCCATAATAAGCTAGCCTAACGGTGAGAACTCATGTTTACGCCTCCAGGGGTAATTTTTTTTGTAATGCCGATTTCTCCCATTAATTGTGGGGTAGATCTGAGCACTCGTAAACTTTTAAAAATATTATGTCATGTGTCTTTAAAATATAATGTATGAGTATGATTTAATTTTTTTTATTTTCTTTATTTATTAACTACCAATTAACTAAATGCATTTTTATTTAGAAAGAGATCAGATCAAGAGAGAATCATGATCCAGATTTCTTAGTTATCACTCTCCAGACTTTTAGAATGCGGCTCTCTATACTCTAACAAATTTCAGAACAACGTAACAATTAAATACACACACACACACACGATAGTTCAATCAGCAAATATAATATAAAATATTTTAAAAAAATATTATAGCATAAAATATAATATAATTTGGCTTCTCCATATATACAATAAGATATTATAATATAATTAGACTCTCTCTAATTCTCTATATATATAGCATGATTTTAATTGTCTCTTCGGAGACATCCGATAAAATTGGAACGATACAGAGAAGATTAGCATGGCCCCTGCGCAAGGATGACATGCACAAATCGAAAAATAGTATGATTTTAATTCTCTCAATAATAATAAGTTACTCCCTCCAATATTATACAGTCTCATAAGAGTTCCAAAAGGTATACTAGTTCCCATAGATAGCAAATTCCTGAATGGTATCCCAATTGGGGCAAAATTTCAAAGAGGGTAAGTATGTGTCCATTCCGAAAAGGGGAACACCGAATACACAATTTCCTTTAGTAGGTATCTCTCTGCTCAAACTTTATCAATCGTTTGACAATGGAATACATCTAGATGCGGCCTTAGTTAGAGATGACATGTGAATTGAAAAACCTGATTCAAACCTACAATCATCTATATATCCTCAAGGTCAAGGAGGGCAGGAGAGCACTAGCTCGATGTGCACAGCAACAAATGGTGAATACGATTGACATAACACTCACAGATATTTCACACTAAAGTTTTATTCCACCTGTCCATATTATTCATGACCAATCGGGGTGTCACGTAGCGCCCCAGTAAAGGACCATTAGTAGACCATCGCTAAAAGTTATCAGAATGGGGTGCTGCAGTATTTTTCTTTCCACAAGACCATCATCAAAATATGTGAACAACATTTGATATTGCACCATTTAGATAAATCTAGGAACTCTCACGACTCCAGAAAAAAACATATAAGAGCTCGAGTTAGATCTTTCCATTCAATACCGTTTATCTGATTGCAGACAAAACTCAAAGAGCTTCAAACAAGTTAGGGAAAATTAGAAACTTCATATTCGGAACTAATTGAAAAGGCATTATATTTAATTAATGGACTTGATTGGTAATGTTTAACAATGGAGAAGGGTTAACTCATGATTTGAAGACTGATCAGCATGATCCATTTGCCAATTTGGCCTTCCAAGAGTGAATTCAAGATTTAGCAACTTATCAGAAGCTGACAAAGAGCTAGAATCCAACCTCTCCACCTCCACCTCCTTATTATCAGACATACGGAGATCTGTCTTGCGTCCGTCTCCCTATTAAAATTTAAAACACGTCATTGATTAATTGCAGCTGCAACATTAATTATAATTAATTAAATTACATTAACAACATGTTTCCTTTTTTTTTCCCCGGTCAAAATCACATAATCTTACCTTCGTGTCATATGCCTTGAAATGGGAATATGTCATTGCATTTCCAGGGTTTGATATACTCCTGCGGTTTGTCTCCACTGATGGCAATGAGCCTCTGTTCATAATTTAGCACTTAGTAGTGTAGGGCAAAAGTAACTTTCAAGGTAATTGATGCCTTGATGGATTGTAGAATTCTATGGCCAACATCAACGTGTTATTGTGTTGTAATAAATAGGAGATCAATGCTGACTAATATATAGTTTTGTTTTACTTGCTACTATAAAATTATACAAGAATTTTTCAGGTATCATATTATCATTTATTGCTATTACAGTTAGAAATTATGACCTTTCTAAGACAGCTTCAAGTCCATTTGGACATTTAGGCCTAAATCGAACGGGTTGGATCAACTAAATATTCTAAATGAAAGTTCCTTTGCATATGCACATCGGGATTTACACTTCTCCTCGGACAGTTATTATTATTATTTTGTTAACAGATATAAAATTAACATCTAGGGTTGAATATAAACATTGAAAAACTGATCATTGAGAACTTGATGCTGATCGAGTGAGAGGATCCACTTCACTAAGATCTTGGTGTGCTATATATATCAGATTTGGGTATAATATGTGCATCATTCGGCTAGGCAAAGGGCGTGAAAAATCACGCAGCATGAGGTTCGGTATACTAAATGGGTACATCTATTTTGGGACTTAACGTTCATTAATAGAATGCTTGGATCAGTACTCTAAGCATACTTTTTGGAACACAAATTAAAACTGAATCTTCCACAGTAGTAGCTGAAGTCAACCAAATTCATCCAACAAAACATTAATTACTAGACCGGACAAAGGACATATCTGACTCGAGGGAGCCTAGCTAGCCTGCCATGATTTATTAAGGCGCGAAAACTTACCCGTTGAGATTACAACAACTTTGAGATTTGAACAAAACCCTTGACTTTTGGGGCAAATAAATATAATATTGAGAATTTGGGATCAACACGTTCACCATCTAACGGATGCGATATGGGCCGCGAGCGGAAACTGTTACTACCGAGGCCACACTCGTTAACTTTTAGATGAATCTACAAACCCTAGGCTAGTGTTCATCAAAATCCAAGTTCATACCTAGATCCCTTAATGGCCCTTATTACCTTAATAAAATCCATTTATCTACACCATGAGTAAAGACAGCGACAAACACAGTGTATTACCAAAAAATTCGCAACCAAGGCAAATAGGCAATTGTGTACATGCGTGCATGTATATATGTATGTTCGCATTGAGATAATGAGCTCCAATGTAAAAGAAATAATATTGCACTGACCTTTGGCTTTTTTGTAGTGATGTTGTTTGTGGTGATGATAGCGGTGGGTGAAGAGAAGAATTCGCATCAGATTTTGCACAAGATAATCCTCTTTCCAAATCAACAACCCCTGTCCTTTGATTTAATACCATATCTGTCTGCCCTTGACCTGCAATGTAATTATGCGTTATACATGCATAGAGTTAATGCTCTAGCTTTATCAGACATCGATCAAATAATTCATCACATGGACTGAAGTCAGTCCAATCCCAAAACCATTTCGTATCGGTTGGGGAACAGTGGATCAAATAATGGAGATTTTCTGTCACTCTATTGGATTACCAAGCCCCCAAACAAAGAGAATAATTGAAAAGAAATAGCATTTGGGGTTGTTTGAGGGACAGTCCAATTACCTGATCCTTTGTCTGTGCTCTTCACTGTTCTATACATCTGCATGAACGCCCACAGAAAAAAAGGAAAATGAGAAAAAGTCCATATAGCTTTAGATTACAATCTAGATGGCATTTTGTCCTTATCCCTTTGTTCTGAACCAACCATTACAAATGAATCATAGCAAATACAAAATTAGAATACGATAAAAGGTGCAATATATTAACGACTATGAGAAAGAGAATCATAATAAAATCTAACCATACATAAGTTTAAACCCATGAAGACTGAAAGCAGTTACCCCACCTGCAAGTGACTCTTCACGTGAGCTAGGGTTAGATCCTTCACATTCATCAACTCTAAGACAGATTTTGGTGTTGCTCCTGCGACATTTTCCAGTACAAAAAAGAAAAAGAAAAAGAAAAACTTAGTTTCTAGGTTCAGTCAAACGAATATATGATCACTTCGAAAATAATCAAGCATGAGATACTGAACAAATTGATGGGAAACGTGTATTTTTATTAATTACTTTCATGGCCGCCAAGAAGCTGGACTGCATGAACAAAATGGGCATGGAGAGTTGTTGTCCATCTCATTCTGGGAGCTCTAATGCTTCTCTTGACTCCGTTAATCACCCTTGCGTTCCTCTTGAACTCACGGCCATAGATTTGAGGCTGGTATTGCTGGTGATGATTAATTGTTCTCGGCAGTTGCAGTGGTGGAGGTGGGCATAAATCTGCCATTTCAAACCCGAGACTCAACGTGGGCCCACTGGGGCCAAGATTGTAACTCTTCTCCGCAGAGTTATAGAAGCCATTCTCATGGCTTAAATCGCTTCCGCTGCTACCGGAGTCGGCGGTGGAGCTCCCATCACTGTAGAGTGCATAATTATTTCTAACTAACCCATCACGAACTTCCTTGTTATTATTAGCTTCACAATCTGAAGCAGATGGTGGGCTGATCTGCAAGGAAAGATCAGGCATGGGTGATAAAGAAGCAGTTCTCATTAGTGGGTTCATGCTGCTTGAGAACATTAGGTGATGATGCTAGTAAGAAGGATCTAAGTAAATATTGACAAGAAAAGGAGAGAAGTTTGAAATGGGGAAGATGTTTGACAAGAATAAATAAGGAAACAAAAAGGTATAGGAAAACTTTGAAAGGAGAGCTGAAAAGAGTGGTTGTGATTATATCATGAGTGCCTCATGATTTGTAATACATAGAAGGTAAGTGAATACCAAAGCTCTTAGTAGGCTTCCTAGCCCTAGGGTTGAGAGAAAGATCACAGGAAAAGGGAGGGGGGTAAAGCAATTGCAGAGGGAGACTACTAGTCAGATTATTAAATTATGAAAGCAAAAGGGAAAGTAAGTGAGTTTTTCTGGGGATGATGGTTTAAAGGAAAAGCAAGTGAAAAGGGGAAGTTGTGTATTTAAGGACGCAAAGGAATCAGATCACCTTTCTACTGGGAGAGTAAGAGAGAGCTCTTTTTTTCTTTTTTTTTTCCTTTTTTTTTTTTTAACTTAAAATATTTATAACGAAGAATGAATGAAAAAGGAGGGTTACTGTGTGCAGGGATATAATGGACGTTTATGTAGCAGGGAATGGTTGGAATTCGAGACATAATTAAACGCCAAACGGGGCTCTGTTCAATGGAATATTTGGAATGAAACTGAGTCTCTCTCTCTCTCTCTCTCTTCTCTATGCTGATGGATCGCGACCCATTTAAATTCCCCTACTCGTTTTGTTTCTATTACATTTTATTTTATTTATCAATCTTAGCTTCTCTTTAATTAGAATATTCCTCATTTTATTTCACGAATGAGGATTACTGGCAGGCCAAGATATCCCTGTTTAAACCTATGCCTATACTTATTAGTAGTCACTGCCATCCAGGCAGACATGGCATGTACACTATACGTATGCACATTAATTCTTGTTCAACATTTTTTTTTCCCCTTTGGGGTGAGAAAACCTAACATACATTTGATTTTGGGATTGACATAATTTTAAACTAAAACGTACTAGATATCATGCAAACAAACCTCCTTAAATTTCCCTTAATTAATAATTAATATATAATAATAATTCGCACGTATCATGAAACATTAGATTTTGGAGATGACAGCTCTATTACTAACATTTATGTCTTCTGTTATTACTAAATTCTTCTTTCATTAGCTTTATTTTAAATCCGCCTAAACCGACCGATTGCCGTGCCAGCTCTAGTCTAATAAGTCACAGATAAATGACTCATTTTAAATGGGCGTGACCAGAAGAATCTCAAAACTTTAGTCTAGACTTGAGTGCACGTAGCATTTTACCACGTTGCCAATTAGGTATCGAGCTGTACACGTGCGAACTTCCAATGAAAATTCCCAACACAAAAAAAAAAAAACCTGAAAAATATCGGAAACTAAAATGGTCTCGTGACGTGAGTAGTAAGGAAGGAGGAAAGGAATATGGACTATAATTGAGAGGGTAAAATTGTCAGATTGGCTGGGGTGTTCGGCGACACTAGGGTCACAACCCCACATGCAACTCTCACTGGGACGTGGGACCCGTTTGAAAAAATTAGTAAGCCACGCGTCTCACTGCGATATGACTGCCGCGGTAATCCTGTGGCGAGTGGAGGAAAAGGCGAGTGGGAATGGTGAGTATAATTAAAAAAATTAAAATGAAAAGGGAGGGGGGGTAAATTCAACGGCTAGTATTTGTCTAATCTAATACAAATCTTGCTACAAATCCAATATTCCCTCTCCGTGTCGAAATATTCCAAGCTGTCGAGCCCCACCCGCGCGTGGAAGGCCACAAAGAAAGACCATATTCCTCGGCGTCAACATGGCTTCTCATCACGTGACCTTACGGACGTGACCTTGTCTGAGCGATAAGCTCCTGTTTGTTCTCTTCTCTTGTTGTTATTTTCTCCGTATTCTCAAAACCAATATTTAAAATATTTTGCTCGCAATCCCATGGCCGTGGGTCCGGGGCCTTCTCTATTTGTTTATTAGGTGATAACAGTAACAACAGGATGACTAGAAAAATGCTTAATCATTTGTTAAATAGTTTCCGAAGCCACGGTCAGCGCCTGATGCGCTCTAGATTCTCCGGGAAATGGAACTCTTTTAGCTTCTTCTGCAGGATACTTACTTTATTAATTAACGATAATTAATTCTCTCTCTTTCTTTGGATTATTGATAATAGGTAGGGTTGTATATCGGGTCAACATGTCTCTCCATGGCTCTCTTGCTATGTTCTCAAATGCTTTGGCTATATTCCATATTCCATGCGTTTGTCTTTTCTCTTTTTTATATTTAATTATTCTTTCACCTTATTTACACTCACATTGAAACTACATATAATTTCTCAACTCTCATATAAATAATTAAGCTGTTAATATTAACCATATCAGCACTTTTTTTTTTAAGTAAGAGAGTGGACTAAACCTTTTCCAAGACTCAAACTTGAGTGGTCAACTATTGTAAGTTTCATATTGTTATTAACGCTCTTGGAGGTAACCATCATACAACTTATTTAAGCACCAATTTACATGTATCCTCCTAGCTATCCGATCATATGTATATATACATTTATAAAAAAGAGAAGCAAATTAAAAATCATGTCAGTACAGAATTCGTCGTGCATTAAATGAAAAGTTGAGGTCACAGTATATAACATCCAGAGTTTAGGTAGAATTAATTCGAATGTGTGATTTGGAAATTAGCCAAGTAGCTAGTTTGCTAGGGATATTATATTTGTTATCTTCTTGCTTTGTCTGGACGAATAAATAAATTAAATAAGTATGGAGCATTTGGAAGAATATTAGGTTCTTCATAGTGATTCGTGAGATTAGGATAGAGGCATGTGTTGGTTTGAAAACAGAACGTCTTTCTCACCTTCTCCCACCGCATGATGCTTTGAGTAATGTTGGGAGAAGGACCGAAGAGAAAGCAAGGAATCACCGAAATCTACGCCGTTTAGGCTGACGTGCACCACGACATTACATCGTATAATTAACAACAATACATATATAGAATAACACATGACATGATCGAGTCCTTTTGCTGCTTCTGTAGAATTTTCTCATGTCTCGGTGTATGACATAAGACAGTTTAATACACCAAAAAGGGATAACAGTGCGGTCAAATAAAGTCTGATTTAATAAAACATATGGTCAATATAATTGATTGACCGTGAACTTAAAACTGACAGCAACAATTTTTTCCCCATGAAAGGAGAGAAAAGGTTCACTGTTTCACACTACGCGCCACCAGCTAGCTGCCGGCAGAGGGCCAGCTGGGAAATTAGATAAGTTCATAAGAATAAGCAGCTGCTCGGAGGTAGCTAGCATTCCCAAGCAATAATAATTATCTGGCCCATATATTTGGGAAACAAGGTAAAAATGACGTCAATTGGATTTGAGAAATTAGAGTGAATGAAGTCAGACCCTACCTGCGCCAACCCCACACTAGATTATTTTTTTCTTGCAAATCTCAAGCAAGAAATTTTAAGAGGGAGAGAGGGGGGGGGGGGGGGGGGGAGAAAAATGAAAGTGGGGGAGGTTGGGATAAAAGATCACCGAAAATTGATCTCGCACCTTGAGACTCGAAGCCTTTATCTATTTTTTCTCTTACTGGTTCTGGAGAAAAACCCTAATTCGCTTGAAAATTATAGACTAAAGGAACATATCTCTGTTTGAAAAAAAAAAATTCAAAGATTACGAGAAGTTGGATTTTGCATATTGAGCTTAACAACAGCTAATAATGTATATATCGTCGTGTATGTATATATACAAAGCATATATATATATATAAACTTTTAGAAAAAAGTTTACGAGTTCGTTAGATGGCTGCATTATTAATTTTTTACCCAAGTTCGCTGATCAAATAAAGGTATACATATAAGAAATTATATTCTCAGTTTCAAATTTTGCTCCTAGGGAAACATTTACCATTGAAACAGCAATTTGATATTTGCTTTGTTATGTGTGTGGAGGCCGGAAGGGCAGGCGTTAATTGAAAAATAAGACTGAAAAGAGACAAGTTGTGATGGGGAAGCATGATTCAATTATTTCATTGACTTGTCTGAAATTCCTGTCCTCTCCATCTCTGTGGCAGTCGCGGTCGCTCAAAGAGTTACATCGGTTTGGGTGAATTCAATTGAAGGTGACGGATTTGTAACTTCTTCTCTTCCTCCTTCACAAGCAAATTTCTCTCTCTCTCTATCACACATCAAGATTTTCTTGAAATTTAAAAAACCAGTACGGTTCTTCATATAATATCTTTGAACGAACAGAAGTGGAGCCCCGAAATTAATTTACACAGATCGGATTAAAAGGGTGGAATCATCCGTATACGTTAAAAAGTCTTAGAAGCAATCTCCAAGAGAACAGAAAGTAAGACATCAAGTGATATCTTTTCATTTTGATTTTTGTTACGTGACTTTTTTTTTATATTTTTTATTTTTTAACAAGTCACGTGCCTACGTGGGATTTCATTTGCCTTCATCAAAACAGAGCAAGAGTCTTGATCAAAATCAAACGTACCCTAGATTAACGTAATCTCACGGATTGTACGTACTCATATCAATGGACCCACTCTCCGGCCGATCATGTGCCTGCAAGCAGTTCTTGTTGGGATTTTCAGAACGGACACTGTCTGCCTACATTTAAACCCTCGGAAGGCCAATTTTTCACATTTGTTACGTTGCTTAATTGCATTAATTTTTACAGTTACCTACTGATCTAATAATTCATTGCTTAATCCTATGAATTGATATTTCATTGCTTAATCCCAAACAATTGAGATATGTCACTGCTACTAATAAGTTAACTTTCCAAAAAAAAATTAATAATAATAATAATAATAGTTTAACTCAAAACAATATAAAACATATATAGATTTATCTTAATTTAATCTCCAAAAATTATCGGCTAAAAAATTAGTTCGAATTTTTCTTACCTCTATCTTTAAAAAGAGATTAATTTAAATAAATGTTATAATGCTATTTTTTTTTGTATAACCAAGAAAAAAAAAAGGGGGTGTGGGGGATGTTGTTCATATTGCCATCCATTGTCGCCAACATTCCCACTCTCTCCTTTATTTTTTTCCTATCTTCCTTAAACTTCTTTATATGTTGTGGGAATGTATTATTATGCACCGTCGTAGTCCCAATTTCCCATAGTCATCTGATGGACCACATTTGTACCCCATTTTTCCTTCCTTTTACATATAAGCGTTTGGCTAATTGCCTCAATTAAAGGCTATGTTTCTGATTCACTTGCTGGTTTTGGGCTCTTTCTAAATGCCAGAAAGAAAGCTATTTTTGGGCTGTCAATTGTCGAGCTCTCTTCCTTACTGAGATACAATTAAAAACTAGACCGTAAATGTCAACATCAACAAAATAAATCCTTGTTTCCCTTTCATGAGCGAATAATTGCTCCCATGACGTATAGCACAGTGCTTTGAACTTCATACTAATTTCATTTTACGTCGTTTATTATCGTTGCAGTATTGTTAATTATGATATTAATCAACATTCATATCGCACTAGTACTATAAATTATATAAGCTCGAAAACGATGTGAAAGGAATTCATACGGCCACATTTTCTGTTAGACGTGCATTACTATTTACTAGAAACAGAAAAAAAAAAAAAGCAACATAAATTTTTCTTGCTTGATCTTATTAAATGTTAATTCCCCAAGCATATTACCGGCTGTGCGTAATGCTTTGAGATGGATATATAAAAAGTCACTTAGGCAGCCTCATCGGAGGAAAAAGCAATCAGACAGGTTCAAATTGGGTATTGGAAACGTATATTTGGAGTTTTATCAGGCAAGAATTGTTGCAGGAAACATTTCAACCTTACCTGCTTTTGTCTCAACGGTTGCACATGTACATACCAAGGATCTGGATTCTCTCCTGATCTGATCACCTCTTGATCAAAAATCCATTTAGGTGATTAGTAATTAATAAATAAAGAAAATAAAGAAGTTAAATCCTACCCACACATTATCACTTAAAGACATATGGCACAAAATCTTTAAAAACTCATGAGAGCTTAGATCAGGAGAGGATCTCAATCCAGATACAAAAATGTAATCTATGAAAGACATTCATAAGCCAACAACCCGTAACACATCAACCCCAATTATCTATAATATATATATATAATTGTACCCAACATACTAGGTACCATACGGTAACTATCGAAAAGGCATTCATCATTAGCAAACAAAATTTCAATTGAGGGGAAAGATGGATGATATCATATTAAAAATATGAAATTTACTTGAGTAATTTGACTTGGTAATGTACTTACTCTTCGTAACGCTCTTTAAACTCTCCGAATCAAATACTAGATTAGTCTATCTCTCGAAAGAACCAAAATCATGACCCTCCAGCCGATGGTGACATTCGTGCTCTACAAATTAAATTAAGCGATTTGCACATTAGGTCAAGAGAGTTACTATTTAGCCCCCGAGGTTCATATGTTTGGACCCGAGGTTTGAAAGAGGGTCTGGTTGATGAAATGTAAATCGGGGGCCCACAATAGGTGTGGACCTAACAGTCATGGGCCCAGACCCAATTAGAAAGAAAGATCCGCCCTAGTCATCGGTTTCTTCACTTGTGGACCACCGTCGGAAACTCTGATTACAATTTACAGATTACAGGAGAAAAGTAAAAATAAAATCTTAAGGGACCGACTTCCGAGCTTGAACTCGGTCGCTTCCTACTCGTTGTTGGATCACCACAGCGGTTTCCGTAACGGAGAGAGGAAAGTCAGGAAGAGATGACGGTTTTTCACTTCTTCAACTGTGCGATTCTGACTTTCGGCCCTCACGCCGTCTACTACTCCGCCACGCCCTTGTACCGTCTCTATCCCGCGTCAAAATTTTTAGATCTGTAACTTGTCTCTGGAGGCTAATTTACATTACGCTTGTGCAGATCCGAGTATGATACACTTGGTACCTCTGTGAAAGCGGCCCTCGTTTATCTCGGCACAGCTCTTGTTAAGGTTTGTACACTTGGTTAACTCATAATTTAATGTACTTAAGCCGTGAATTAATTGAAATTTGAATTGTTACTTGTGCAGCTTGTTTGCTTAGCGACGTTTCTTAAGGTATCAGAGAATGACAACTTCGATCCATATCAGGTACCTTTTTTTGTTTTTTTAATCTCTCCAAGTTGAAATTTTTTTGAGCTTAACTTGTAATAGTTTGCTGATATTTTGAAATATACATCTTAGAAAGCTAGATAATACATGTAAAGAGAGAGGCAAATTTTGATCAGCTTCGTTGGTATTATAATAATTGATTTTCATTGTCATCAGTTATCACATTCTTTATTTCCTTACTTTCTAATCCACATAAGTTGATTTTTATTCACTCTTTGGTAATTACGCTTCAGAGATACTGGAGATAAAATTTTTTGTTGTATATTTTATGACCATTATACACTTGCTGTTGCAAGGCTGTACAAATACTATGTGTTTTGAAAGTCGCAAAACGTTATAAAAGGATGGTCGTAAGTCTGTGCAACATTAGTATTTGATTGCTCTATTAGCCAGAATGAGTGTTGTAGCTAGCTTTTATTCTTACTTAGATAATGCCTTTGTTCGTTTATGATGGTTTACTTCGGGTGTTTGTTCATCATACAATCAAGAGTGTCGTTTTTCTTCAGGAACTGTTGAAAGCATTGATCGGTTTTATAGATGTTGCTGGGCTTTACTTTGCCTTAACCCAGTTGACTCACAGGAACATTTCTCAGAATCATAAATTTCAAGCTGTTGGACTGGGTGGGTAATCCTTGATTCGGTTATGTTTTTTAAAACACACGCGCGCACACAGAGAGAGATATGTACATGTTAATTTCTTTATTTTCTTTTATCAATTTCCAAAGAAAAAGGTTTTCTAATTTATTTGTGACTGCATGTGAACTTAATTGTAAGTAGTGGAATAAGATCCTTGCTCTTTCCATTTAGACTTGTCAAAACTGTAATCTTAAACTTCAAAGTCTCTATCTCACTTCTTTCTCCATGCTGGCAGGGTGGGCTTTTGCTGATTCTGTTCTACATAGATTGGCTCCACTTTGGGTGGGTGCTAGAGGACTAGAGTTTACTTGGGACTACCTTCTGCAAGGGCTAGAAGCTAATGCAAATTTGGTAAGTTTGTTCTCTCAGTTGACAGAAGTTACTTTTCTAACTGCTTTCTGTTTGCACCATGCAATTTTTGGTCTTATAATGCATAAATTTCTGCAAGAGGGAAAGTGTGTCCATTTTTACTCTGTGGAAATTGAGCTGATATGTCTGTCCACTTGTTTCCAGTCTAGGGTGAAATTATCTGTATCATGGTTGCATTACTATTTCAGGTCTTGAGTATTTCCCTTGCTGCATTGGGATCTTTGATGTGGCTTCGCAAAAACAAACCGAAGACATTGATTCCCATAATATATGCATGTGCTGGGATTGTTGCAACCATGCCATCTATTACAAGGTTTGTTCTTTGACCTTTGTTGTAACATTGTTTTCTTTACTAAAACATTTGTGAGATTGAGTTTTTTCTGACATTAAAAACTGGTTAATTTACTTCAAATCCATCAATTTGAAAATGCAAAAATTTGGGAGGCCTAATGTATGGTCTTTCTTAATTACTTTTGAACCTGTAAACTTGGCTTCATCTTCCCCTAGCAAACTGTCCACAAATATTTGGGAGGCCATATGATGTATCTTTTAAAACCATATGGTGGTTGACCTTATAGCATCCATGCAATGATCACCAATTAAAACATTTTGCGGTTTGGAACACCCTGTGTAAAGAATAGTACTTGTCAATACCCTTATTATTCTGATATATGGCCTTTGCAGCTATTTGAGGCGGGGATTGGGATGGCAATTTCCAAAGGTGGTAGGCTTTGAACTTTTTACTTCGTTGGTGATGGCATTCATTAGTTGGCAGCTCTTCTCTGCGTGTCAGAGACCTTCTGCCTGACAGCCTGAGGAAGCCAAGCATTACTTCTGGATAGTTGGTTGAGGCAGTCTTTTTGCAACAGCATAATTCTCTAGAGGGCCTGTTCCTATGAGCATATTCTCCCTATGGTGGTCCCGATCTCCTTTTTTTGAACTTTCACACTATCATTTTAGTTTCTGTTAAGTTATTGGTATCTAATTTGATCTTCACCATTCTTATTTTGCCAACTCAGATATAGAGATTTCTCAGATGTAACTCATGCAATGAATTCATGAAAATTTTGGATGGAAAATGAGTTTGGCTTGCATTTGAGAAGCTAAAAGTAAAAAGTGGTGAAATTAACACCCTTGGGCTATGTCTCGTTCCTGTCTTTTATAAGAGCAAAGTTTTGAAGTTAGTGTGTGACCAAGCTTTTGCGGGAACCTTACCACATATTGTTTGCTAGTGTTCTTCTAAGGTACAATGAAATAGGATTTCTGTGACTTAAATGAGAGACATGGTGATCTTATTAGTGCTGTCCTCACTCCTTCAATAACAGGTGTCTTCTCTGACCTTCCGCAGCCACCTACACATATATAATATATTCAACTCCAAATTAAGAAAAAATAGAACTTTGAATAATATTTATATAATAAGATGCTATTTGATACAACTCTCCTATACCATGCGCGTACTCGTGTTTAAGTTATTAGTTGGTTTCTTTCCATTGATAGCTTCCCACGTCTCACGCTCGCACCGCAGAGCTATAGGTCCAGCTTCATTTTGATTTCCATGTTTTCTGTGCGAGTTAGGGTGATCATTGGTCGTCTTTTTGGCTGGCTTTAGTATAATCTTCTCGCACCAGGTCTTATCATAGATTTTGGTTCTGAACTTTGATTTACCACAATATTTGAAAACAAGAAAATCACCATATTCTAAGCAATGATCTTTCACAAGGTCCTGCCTTCCACTTCCAAAATACAAGCGATTCCCATTTTCTTCAACATTTACAACCCAACGTCTTCCCGTAGGGCTTTTAACCATGCATTTTCCCAGTGAACTTCCCTTAAAGATCTTGAAAAAGGCTGGCGGTATACACTAGACAATAAAATCAGGGATCCTCAAAGTGGAATCAACAACTGAAAGACATGAAATCCGTTATAGCTAATAGTGCAAACGCAGCATTTATTGAAGGTGAGAAGTGCTGGCACTGCGAAAACAGTGCCAGGATCAAGATTTTTTTCTTTTCTTTCTTTCTTTCCTTTTTTTTTAATAAAAAAATCAAGAGAGGGCTGTTATGTTATTCTAATAGAAACGTCAAATTCGAGGGGCCACAAAATAATTATTGAAAATGTGAGTGGTTATATCGAAAAAATGAAATTGTCCAACTTTCAGTAAAATCTTTTCATCTTTTCTGAAAATATATTTTCGGCCAGCCCTGATGCAAAGTACCCATTACTCGTGGGTGCTAATATTTACAAAGCAGGTTATTTAATTCGCATGAGAACATGGTTTGCATGAAAATCAATCAGTGGTAATAATTAAGAACATAAACGTTAAAAAGAGGTGGATCTTGTGCAACAGACAGGTTTTGTAATGCTTCGAATAAAGATCGGTAAATGCATACAAAAAATGAAAGAACAAACAAAACTGGTAGTCTGGTACTACCAAGTGTTTGGAGAAGTCATCAGTTAGGACCTTGAAGATGGATGGTCTTTTTTCTTTGTATTTCTTTCTAGCCATCCTCGGAAACTTTATCACTTAAAACCAAAAAACAGAGAGCTTCCTTTTCTGGAAAAGACAGACATGCTTTTTGCAGTTTGCTCTGTTATGATAACCAAAAGAGGATTAACAGAATAATAAGAGGCTCTTATCTCTAACTGTTCAGGGCTTATGGGATAAGTCATAAGACAGCCTTTGCTGCAGTGATTAAATGTAATGGCTGCTGAACTGATCAGCTACCCTGATTATGGCTATAGCCATAATTGACCTGTGCGCATTACACTGTCGTCATTTAATATGATATTGTTTAATCGAAGAAAAACATTAATTTTTCTAAATAATATTGTTATGGTTATTAAGTTTGCACAAGATCATATCTTAACTAATATGACATATGAGGTGATATTAACACAAATCACGTCAAATGATTGCTTATCTTAGAATTTCATTGCTACATGTCAATCACAAAGGTTGCATTCATCTTTCTTTCGAGCGATTCAGCTAATCCACACAATCAATTACAAAGTTCATCGTCTGTATTGTTAAATTTGAATCTTCTGCAGTGACCTAAGATCAGATGAGGATTTCAACATGGAGGTAACAATAGAGGAGGCTTTATTGTTAAAAACAGAGAATATTGTGGAACATTTCTAAAATGTTCACACCCCTAATTCCTAATCTCCCAAAATGCAATACTCTCAAATGACAGCTTAGTTGAAGCAGAACACGGATAAGTTGTACATCAAAGCTTATCATAAAACATAATTAGTCTACCACAAGTTGAAGACCAGTTACATAAAGTAATCCGACAATATATTACATGTAATTTACGAAGTACACTCCAAAAGTCAAGCGAACCGCAAAATACTTCCAACACCAGTTAACATCAATTTACAAAGGCAACTGCTCATGCCCCAAGCATAGATAAATGAGCAGTTTTCTTTCCGCACCTGGGACAACTTTTCAAAGCTGTAAAGAAGCCGGGGCCACTTGGGTTAGTGGAACTGCAGCATTCACCACTCGAAAAATGCTGACATTTAAGACCATAGGTTTGGTTCTTGGGGTGTCTGGGTTGAACACACAGACATCAAATTCATCTAAGTTGTTATCTACAGCAAAATTCTTCCAGCCACCAGACAGGCCTCCAGAGCAACGAGGTTTGCAAAATTGAAATCGGGTGAACCATGTTTTCTCATTCAAACGAAGAATCACATCTTGACTCTCCAGGGTAAGATACTTTGACATCCAACTTGCAGGAATAGCCTGATGAAGCAAAACCATTATGATATGAGGTCAACAATTTCACATAGGGAGTCATCCAGCAATTAATTTCAAAGTATGGAAGAATCAAGATAAAGAGATTTAAAAAATTTAGAGAAGATAAAATAAGATTGAAAATGAAATGCTTACCATATAAAATCTCTTATATACATGAGTAGGTCTCATGACTACTGTGAAACAGTCAGTGGTTGATACTGCTTGTGCCATTAGCAAAGCATTATTTTTCTCATCTTGGGTCACAGGCCTCCTATTAGATGCAAAATGTGGGCTTGGTGCCACATTTCCATTGATGATTGTTTGTTCATCACCTAGGGCATTTGTTGCAGAACTAAAATTAATAAACAAGAATAATTCAAACAAGAGGATACACAGCAGATTACAAAAACTTGTCATTGGCCAACTAGATTTGTTCAATCAACAATTTAGAAACCTTTTGTTATGCAATGAAAAGAAGAGAAGAAGCTGAATACCAGGTTTGGTCTTTAACATCTCTGCAAAATTAGTAGATAGTGTCTTGCTTCTCGAACTTCGCCTAGTATGAGCAAGCTCATCAGAACTATCAAACCTCCTAATTCTTTTGCTAGAATCTAGGGTGACAATTGGCTGTCCTACTGGTATTTTGTTAATTTCATCATTACTTGCTTTCTCTGGCGGAGTGACGTCAACATCACAATGTGAAGAGTTAGGAATTCCTTCCACACAACTTTCTCCAATTCTTCTTTCGGCTTGGCATACACTGCCATGGTCTTTCTGCGTACATTTTTTGACAAAGTGTGAATTTCGCCTGCTATGACCAAACTCTTTAGAAGTATCACCCCTCCTAATTCTTTTGCTAGAAGCTGGCGTGACAATTGGCTGTCCTACTGGAATTTTGTTGATGTCATCATCGCTTGTTTTCTCTGGTGGAGTGATGTCAACAGCACAATGTGAAGAGTTGGGAATTCCTTCCACTGAACTTTCTCTGATTTTTCTTCCGGTTTCACATCGATTGCCATGCTCCGTATGCCCACATTTTTTGACAAAATATGAAACAGCTTTTTCACATTGGCTTTGCCCATCAAACATTAAAACATCAAAATGTGAGCCTCCATTGTACTTAAAGAACAAGATATCATTTTCTCCCAGAAAATGATCTTTGACAAATTCTGGCCAACCATGACTGAAGTACAAGGTATGATCTCTCGTTGTAATTCCGACGACCCATATAAAACCGCTGGGAGCCTTCAGAGAGACGGTTACTGGAAGCTTATTTCTCAAATTTCTAGCAACCTTTTCGGGGATGGCCTGCAATTCCACAAAATGATAAATGTTCAAATAACCATTCAAGGAAAACAGAAAAAGGAAGAAAGAAAGCAGTGGCACTTGTAAATTTCCAAGATTCAGTTGACTATGTTTTACAATCCTGGATTTCACATGGGCTAAAAATGATAACCCAAATGGGTATATAAGCTCATGGACACCCTATGGAAGTGTCTTGGATTCTTCCTTCCTCCACCCTATGGGTTCATACTTGACAACAATATGCTGCTTCATCTTTCCAGCAAGAATGTAGGTTACATTATGACCAACATAGTCAAAATAATGCATGAGTGAAATAAAAGGCAAAAAATTAGATTTTGTTGTGCTCGACATAGCCAGAAAACACAAAGGCCGGCCTAGTTCCAACGGTGACTGGTTTCCTCTACTTGTATGTCAATTTGTGGCTTCTTCACTGTAGGAGCTTCCGCTCACATTGGCCGTTACCAATTGCAAAAAAAAGCTTCAATTTCGAGTTGATTTTAAAGGCAGAAAAACAGACGTCACAGGCTGACCGGCCTTGCTTGTTATTGGTTTTGATGCGTTGTTGACAATGTTGAGCTTATTATATAAAAGTAGGTATTTGCAATGAAGGATACTTAGAACAAATAATAAGGATCTGAAGAAAAAAGTATTTGTTGTGAACAAGCTGAATTCGTAAAAGAACCATCAAATGAAACAGATATAATAGCAGGGTAAACGTACAAGTTGCTGATCAAAACCAGCATGAAGATACTGTACGAAATGGATGCACTGGAAATGGTTCCAATAAATTTCCTCTTCCCAACTCCTGCATTCGTTGCACGCTTCCCCCATTTCCCTCAATCTGAAGCTTTGGATTTGATCGCAACTGAACTTCAGAGACCAAACGAAAGAATAGAGTTCAGACATTACGTCATAATGGATTCGGGTAAATAAGTTAATTACGAAGAAGAAAATCAGAAAATTAAAATAAAAGCGCTATTATTTATTTATTTATTTATTTTTTTACCTGCTACTCCGGAAGACAGATGAAGCAAAAACAGGAAAGGAAGGAAGAGAGAATCTCAAACAAGGATATGGCACCGGTGCAGGTGAAGCCTGAAGCTATTAGCTGCTAGCCCCTTCAACCTCGTGCTCTGTCTGCATCTGCCTCTTGACTACATACACTCCGATGAAGCTTACCTGCAACACCAGTTAAAATACTGCGTTTTGACCCCCTGGATTCTTTTACATTGATCGATAACTTTACTCCTCCGAATCACAGACATACACGTGGCAGTTACAGACAGCAGAAGCTGTTCTCCCCAATGTCACGCGCTCCGAACCACCACGTGCAGTAACAGTGCCTCTTAGAAGCGACACGTCGTTTTCCTTAGAATATTGGACATTTTCAATTTTTTATTCAAAAATTATTTCAACGATATTTATCAATTAATTAATATAGTTAATTCATTCAAATTTTATATAAAATTACTAACTTTCTGCTTTTCTTTTTGACCTTTTTGATTTCTTCAACAGAATGAAATTTGTCCCGGGACATAGAAAAATTCGGTTCCTGCCTCTTACCATCTGCATAACAGATCAAGGTTTAGAGCTCCTGGCTGTCTGTCGTAATTTTCTTAGGCGGGAAATGTGTTATGCTGCCTTCGAAGGAAATACAAATTACAAAGAAATAAACAAATGCGAGGAAGAGAGACAACCAATAAAGATTACATCATATATACAATGGTTTTCCGAACCATCACAATATTAAACTAGAATGGGGTGACAATAGGTTTCTGAAAGCCAAAATGGTACCGACAACTCACATAGCCGCATAGTTCACCAAAGCTTTAGTTACATTTTCTTCAGAAAGCTTCTGCAGCCTTATCCTGCGTGAAGACACAACTCTGACCTAGTTAGCCCTGGCTTCTAGTGATTTACAAAAAGAAAGATCATCCTGCACAAAACAGCCATCAAATTTTCTGAAAAACAGGATTATTCGTGAAACTAATTTTTCAAGAATAAGAAAAGGATATATCAATACTCACAACCTAATATGTTCTTTGATGTTTGATCCCCTCCAGTGCCTCACAAAGGGGGATGGTCAACAGTAGATGATTCATTAGATGTTGATTTTCCACTTTGAAGGTCCACTTCTTTCCTTCCAACACCAGTTATATGCACACGCATTTCAAGCTTGCTGATAAGTTCAAATATGCAGACATCCCCAATTTGGATGTCATTACCACGAACAAAGGCCATCCACCCCCCACAAAACGTATGCACCATCCGCCCTTTGGAGTCTGGGAGTGAATTAACGGTCCAGCATTCCCCTTTTAAATTTCGAAGGACAATCTCTGTTTTGCAGTCAGGAAGATGTGCCATGGCAAACTTATATGGGATTTTCTGCATGACAATAACTAGTCTGTAAAAGAGAATGAATGATTTTTTATACTCCCGTAAATATGGAGTGAAATTCTTGAGCTTTTAACAGTTTGGTGAGTAAAGACAGCAGTTGGCTAAGTAAAACATTGAATTATTACTTCACTTGTGTCTTCTGGATCTTTGAATTTACTCAAATTTTATGAATTATTATAAATTTAAAAAGAGAGTTGTCCATGATACAGTTCCATCAACCACCATATATATAAGAATTATAAAAGTCAGCAAAATATCAAAAGCAGCAAATAAAAAGGATAGTGCTAACCAAAGTATATGAGCCACTGATGTTGAACTTCCTCATGATTCTCACAAAATGAGGAACACATGAATTAAAAGAACGAGCAGCTTTCTCTTCATGAAGTGCCATCATCATTCTTAAATTGCCTCCAGGTGGTGAATCAATTTCGGCTTTAACATTATTTCTATTTTGAGTAGCTGCCTCTGTTGTGTACACAAGCCAAGTTACCAGGCACTTTCATGAGTGTATAGATCTAACTCACACAAATCTCTCTAAAAATTGTAGGTCTTAATATCATGAATTGCTATTAAACATGAAGGAAAATAAAAAAAAGAAAAAAGAGGTACACTTAAAAAGAATGATAAAAATAAATACACAGCGCCCATCTTACCTAGAAATTCACTTAAAAGAATCTAATTGAAGACACGTAAAGCACAGCATTGCCCATTGCATACAGATCAAAACTAGAAAATCCCAACATACAATCAATTGACAGCTTTACCTGATTTTTCAAGGCTAATTTTTGGCAGACAGCACGGTGCAATACTAACAGAATTCCTATCTGTACCAATATGCTTCTTTATTTCACATGACTTAGAACCTTTCATGTTGCATAACTGTAATTTTTTCAGAGAGTTCTTCTTCACATTCTTTGGCACACCATCAAACTTTTTGCATGACATGGTTGTGGAGCTGACATTTGACCCAGTTAAGTCTGTTGTTCCACTCTGACTATCTGGGTACTGCTTTCCAACTCTAAGAATATACACATGCAATTCACATTTGTGCACAAGTTCGAAAATGCAGATGTCTCCCAATTTGATCTCATTACTACGAACAAAGGCCAAC
Source organism: Murraya paniculata (assembly GCA_030449075.1). NCBI lineage: Eukaryota > Viridiplantae > Streptophyta > Magnoliopsida > Sapindales > Rutaceae > Murraya > Murraya paniculata. The sequence continues at coordinate 8,912,165 of JAEVFN010000001.1, read as the reverse complement.
CATCCTCCACAAAAAGTATGACTTGTGTGCACTTTTGTTGTAGGCACTGAATTCACAATCCAGCTTGCTCCTTTCAGGTTGTGAAGGACAACCTCTGTTTTACAATTTGGAAGATGTGCCATTGAAAATTGATATGGTATATTCTGCGCCGGAAATGGAAAAGAACAACTGATCTAATTAACAGATTCCAGAAAACTATGACAATAAATTTTCTATGCAAATGAATACATGCCAGGAGAAGTAAAATGCTATGAGCCCTGAGTGAACAGACCGGCAACAGTCAAAGGAACCTCTGCATGAAGGCTGTCAAGCCACCATCGCTTAAGAGCAGCAACGCCAGATTTAATAAATAAATACAGAGGTGCTACTTGATGTGAATCTAAATCCTTGGTGGCTGGGGAATTTGCTGAGCAGCAGATTGAAGTCAAAAGATTGAATAGAAGGGCTTAGATTTGGAGGTGGTTGGTAAGTAATGTCATCTGTTCACCAATTTTTCCACAGCATTCTTCTAAATTCCAGTGGAAAACTAATTTATACATGCTTTTTTCTTGGTTGGGGGGGGGGGGGGGGGGGGGGGGGGGGGGGGGTGTTGGGTTGAAAAACATACATGGACCATGTTTCTGTCAAATATCCATAATAACAAATGAAACTACTTACCAGTGTGTATGAACCACCAACGTTGAACCTCTTCATTTTTCGGACGAAATAGGGAAAAGCTGATATGAATGATTGAGCAACTTTTTTCTCCTCATCTTCTGACAACAATGAAATACAACTTTTATCATGTAAATACAATTCATCTTATTGGCTGTTTCTTTCTAACAGTAAAAGTAAATCTATTCAAGACTGTAAAAACAAGAAATCTACCACAATTCTGAAATTTTGATAAATAAAGATATTGGTGCTAAAAATTCCCGTTTACAAGAAGAAAATTTGGATTACAAATAGTACTTCATTATGGAGTTGCTTATATACTGGCATATTATGCCCAAACGAGCGCAGACCACGAGTCCAATTTCTATGATTCTATTTCCAGTTTTTTTTTTTAAACGATCAGAGGACTCAAAAAAGGGTAAAAAGCAACGGAACTCCTCAATATCTTGGAAAGTTCAACCAAGAAACAGATTGTCTTCAAAATCAATGCAGGGTTGGATTTGTTACCTGGCTTTATGTTGCAAGTTTTCGATTGAGAGGGCGATGTGAAGATCGTAGATAGACTGAGACACCTCCTTGTTTCCTTACAGGAATCTGCTTCCCGGTCCCGGTTATCATCTATGTAATCCGATTCAAAAGTAGAGGAGCATTCTCTAATTTTCTTCAACAAACTTTGAAAAGCTTTGTCTGAATGGGCAACCGCCTCCTCTCTATCTCTCTTTTGCCCCGTATTGGTGGACTTCGAATTAAATGCAGCTTCCTTCTCACATCCACTCTGATCAAATATTTGCACGGTAAAATGCAACTCACCATCATATCTAAAAACCAAAAGGTCACCACATTCTATAAAATTGTCTCTCAGAAATACCGGCCATCCTTTATCGAAGAACAAATTATCATCCTTTTGAATCAAGTCAACGTGCCATGTATCCCAACTAGGACCTATTAATGAGACTGATCCAGATGTTCTACCCTCCATATGTCTCACGAATTGTAGAGGTAATTTCTGTTACATATAGATTTCGACTGGGTCAACATCCAACCACACAACCCATCGACATTTTATCAAAATATGATTTAAGTTACAAAATACTTCTCTTTGAAGGTAAGAAAATTTTCATCTAAACTTCCAAATTTAGTGGATAAACAATGTAGTGAAAGTCTATAATGACTGTTCTGTCTTATAATAGCAATTCTTTTCTTCTTCTTAGCCTCTAGATACTAGTCATTAAAAATTGTTAAGCACTAAACCCTAATTTGTTGCTAACATTAGGAAACAAGTGATCAGAAAAAATAAATATTGCGAGAGAGAATGGAGGAAAGAAAAAAAAAATAGATTACCAGACACTCTGCACTTAAACTAGAAGAGAAAATATTAAAAAAGCAAGGCCGTCGAAAATACAGCATCCCTGGCCGATTATCCATCGTATCATTAGGATAAGTCGAAAACCATTAGCTTTCACTATCACTCAAAGGATTTCAGCTGTGATTCTTTGACAGACCCAAAAAAACTTCCAGAAGAACTTGTTTTGAATCAGAGAGAAGCAAAATGAAACGTTGAAGATCAAAGCGATAGCTGTTCTATCTTCTTCCCCGCAGCCTGCGGTGTTCGGCTGTCTGCTGGTCCGAGTTTGGGTGCCGTTTGCGTGCGTGTGTTCGATACGCACTATAGAGGTGGTTTGGTGCCCTGATCTCGTCGTCCTGGTTCTGGGAGCGTGTTTCACAGGCCGATTATTGGCTCGTGCCGCTAGGCGCCTGCCGGCAACTAAATGAAGTTTGTGACACGTGGAATAGGCGTTGCCTGCTGGGGACCCATGTCCCTTTTATACCCCGATTATATTTTCGGATTTTGCTTCCATTTTATGTTACCAAAAAGTGTTTAAAAAATGTGACAATTTTTATTAGAAGATGATTTATTTATTTATTTATTTGCTTGAAGAGAATTTTGATAGATGGTTTACTTACCACTCTTTTGGATTTTGTTATTAGATTATTACTAAAATATTTTTTTAATTTAACTCTTCAAATATTTATTTACTTACTGATACAGGTGTGAAAAAAGAAGTCTATCTCTTAAAGATTTTTTATATAAAATTAATTTTTTTCTCCACCAAAATAATAATAAATATAACACTTCTCTTTCTTCATAAATTATGAGAGAAAAAAATATAATGCTAAATTAAAGTTGTTAAAGACTTTCTAAATAAGATTATTTAAATGAGGTAGTGCTTCTCTTTCTTTAATATTTGGAGAGTTTTTTTAATTTTTGTTTATTGATGTGGCTCTTTAAATAAATAATAAAATATAATTAAAAAAGTTTTTTTTTTTTGTAATGCTCTTACACTAAATCTAAACCTCAACATTTCCATCCATATAAAAAAAATGAAAAAAGAAAAAAAAAATTGACACGGAGTAAAATGCACGAATATCTTACTTTAGCTTTTGGTTGAAACTTAAGACTTGGTTTTGCTGTTGTGATATTTAATTGCCGTTTGCAAATATAGGGGAAAAAAAGTCCAAAGAGAGAATAAAAATGTTAGTGGTGGCTTGTTTCCAAAAATGTTATACCGTCAAAATCTAACAAAATTAGAGCTAAATTTGGAGGGATGGTTGCAATTCCTCTGAAATAAATTACAAGCCAATTGCTAGTGTTGCCAAGGAAAACAATCTCTCTATTATTTTTCACTAATACAAGTACGCACCCTTTGAAGCTCCAAGGTAAGTGGGGGCAAGCAAGTCCTTAAAAGAATGAGACCCCCAGCGTTCTTTCTTCTGCTCTCTTTTGTTGTCCTTTCATCTTTGTCATCTATTTCCTTGGCTTTATCAGACGCTCAAGCCTTATTTATCGCTCGTCGTCAATTGTTAACGCTTCCAGAGAATGACGATTTGCCAGATGATTATGAGTACAAAGTCAATCTTCATAACATGACATTTCCCAATCCAAGACTCAGGCGAGCTTACATTGCGTTCATTGCGTGGAAGCAGGCCATATACTCAGATCCATATAACACCACGGGAAATTGGGTTGGTCCCAATGTTTGTGGATATAATGGTGTTTTTTGCGCAATAGCTCTTGATGATCCGGGGGTAACTGTAGTAGCTGGCCTTGATCTTAACCATGCTGACATTGCCGGCTATCTTCCTGTAGAACTTGGTCTATTGACGGATATTGCTCTTTTCCACATCAATTCTAATAGATTTTGTGGGATAATTCCCAAGAGCTTTTCGAAGCTTGAACTTCTGTTTGAGCTTGATCTCAGCAACAATCGGTTTGTTGGTCAATTCCCAAGAGTTGTTATTTCACTACCCAAGCTCAGGTACCTTGACATTAGGTACAATAATTTTGAGGGCGCATTGCCTTCGGAACTGTTCGAGAAAGAATTGGATGCATTATTCTTGAACAACAATCGATTCGAATCCACCCTTCCTGAGACTTTTGGGTCCTCTCCAGCTACAGTTGTGGTGATTGCCAATAACAAACTCACAGGTTGTATTCCAAGCAGCATTGGCAACATGAGAAACACACTGAACGAGATCATTTTCTCCAACAACAAGCTCGCGGGCTGTTTGCCAACGGAAATTGGCAAGCTCACGAATGTATCAGTTATGGACCTTTCCTCAAACACATTCAGCGGCATATTGCACCAGACTTTCAATGGGCTTAGCAAGATTGAGAACTTGGATATTTCCCATAACATGCTCACGGGGTTTGTTCCTGAGAGCGTGTGCCGCTTGCCTCACTTGTTGAATTTCACATATTCATACAACTACTTCAATGGTGAGGCACCAGCATGCGAGTCGTTTAGGAGGAAAGAAAGCAAGTTTGATAATAGTTATAATTGTTTACCGGACAGGCCAAAACAGAAGTCCTGGAAGCAATGCCAAGAAGTGGTGAACAAGCCTGTTGATTGTAGTAAACGAAAGTGTCATGGGGATAAGCCAAGTCCTCATCCAGTTGAAAAGAAACAGCCTCCGAGCCCAAAGCCAAAGCCACAGCCACAGCCACAGCCACAGCCAGAAACACCAAAGCAAGACCCGCCCAAATCACAACCTCCAAAACAACCGCGGGTTCCAGTTCCAGCACCTTCACGCCCACCACCTATTCAGTCTCCAACACCACCACTTCCAGTACATTCACCTCCACCACCAGCACACTCCCAGCAGCCAACAGTACATTCACCTCCTCGGTCTCCACCACCTTTACCGGTTCAGTCTCCACTACCGCCTGTTAAATCCTTACCTCCCCCAGTCCCTTCACCTCTTCAGCCTTCACCATCGCCACTTCCAGTTCATTCACATCCACCACCAGTTCACTCCCCGCAGCCATCAGTACATTCTCCTCCGCCGTCTTCACCACCTCCAATACACTCCTTGCCACGGCATGTTAAATCCCCACCTCCCCTGGTCCCTTCACCTCCACCAGCAATGCACTCTCCGCCCGTGCCTGCTCCATCCCCTTCACCTCCCCCTGTTTACTCACCACCACCGATGGAAAATATCGTTCTTCCACCCATTATAGGCTTCCAATATGCATCGCCACCTCCACCAATAATCCCAGGATACTAAATAGCGTGCCTTTAAAGTTTTTCACTTTCTTAACTAGTTTTACAGTCTCGCAACAGTAGCAGCACACTTTTGTTAGTCGTAGTTCGTAAGAATTAAGAAATGTTATATTTTTTATTTTATTTGTGTGAATGAAGAAAACCTTCATGAAAATGTATATGTGATAGCTAGAATGGATTATGATTTTCAGCAGATTGTGAATGGTGTTCGTATAAATAGGCAATGTGATGCAGTTTTTAAGAACCTGAATCTTCTCCTAATTTAATATTTACTAGCCTTTACATAAGATTATAAATATAGCATTTAAATTTCTGTTTATATATGACTAGTATTTTAGAATTTTCTTTAAAGTATTAAAGCACATTGTTCTTTTTAAAATTATGAGAGCTCAAATCAAGAAAAATCCTAATCCCTTTTTTAAACCAACGTTACTTTGGTATAGCAAAGAAGAAATATGGGCAGTTAATTCTTTAAAAAATTTATGTCATGGAATTAGACTAGAATTGATTGCATTAGTAGCGCCATCGAAGTTTCTAAAGCCATTTCCACAACTTATTCTTCTCGTATCCTCAATCTACATTCATGCAATGATGCAAACTTGAGACATGTATTGCTTAATTTTATCTTGCTGATACGTTGACCATTTTATTTTATTTGACTTTAACCGACATTTATTTTCTTTCAAAATAATCAAACAGTAATTCTCTGGTAACCTCTATAAGGTAAGAAATTTTCAGTCTTCAAACTCACACAATTTATCCATTTCAATTTTCACCCATCAAAATTTTCTTAAAAACTCAAGCAATTCTCTAACTTAAAGGTATTTTTCGTTTAACTTGGATGATTGTTAGCTTTGGTCACTGTGAATGTTGCACCTCTCGGACTCGCGGTGATTTTATTTCGAATATAGAAACTAAAAATAGAATTTGGGAACAAGCATGCATAAAATAGAAATTGTTTTAATGTGCATGGCTTTTATAAGTTGCATGCAATATTTACGTGACCAGTTGATAGTGTATAATCATGTCTAACAAGTTGGATAATCTTTAGTAACATTATTTGGGTGTACGTTGTGAGTACTGCTGAGCTGCATCCTTTATCCCTTTAATTAGGTTGACAAATAGTTTATTTTTAATTAATTGATCATACTCATTTGTTTTTTTTAGTTACTAATATAGGGACACATAGATGATAATTCAATCAGTCAGTTGTTGTTACAGGTATTGTTTAATTTTCTTGTTTGTTCCAGGCCATGGCGACCAGATATCCATCTATCTCAACATGGAAGCTATCTATGCCCTGAAGAGTCTCATAATAAATGTATGATTGCAACAAGTGAGTGGTGACTACGATGAATTTCACAAAATGGCTAAAAGATGTGTACTCGCACATGTTTTGGGTGCAAATGCTCAGGTTTACTACTACAATTTTCTCTGGATTTTGCTATGCCAGTTTATATGTTATATAAATTGTACTGCCTGAACTAATTATGTGTAGTCTCTGTATTATTGAGAAACGTCATCGAATCCCTGGGGACACCGTTATGGAAAGCCTAGAAAGCCAATTTCATGTTCACATCAAGGACAATCCTGCAGAATTTGTGAATTTCAGGAAAATATTTGAGTCTGAACTTTTTGGAGTGTCAGTGAAACATGTGACCTGTGATTTTTGTTGGAAATTCATCAGAAATAGATAATTAAAGAATTGGAGCATTTTCAGGCTGTAGGAAAGGTTGCGGAATCAATTTATGTGACGGAGCTTGGTACCACTTTGTCAAAAGATGAGACATTTAAAATTTTAGTACTTGACGTAATGGAGGGAGCAATTGAGGTGGACTGGAGAGACTTCCTCCCTTATCTAGAGGGGTTCCTAATAAGGGCATGCAAATGAAAATTAATTCAGAGATTGTGTTCCCGCAGGCAAGCATGTTTTATTGATTATTCTTTAAATTTTGGAAAAATTAACATCTTGATACCCTTATTCAGTATTGTACTTGGTTGAATCCAAACCGGAACTGAATTGTAATGTTGATTACTTGTTATCGGAAGCAAAGTCAATTACAGAGCAACAGATAAGCATGCTGCTCTGGGAGACCATTATCGAGATATCAGATGCTACTTTGGTCACAACAGAACCGGCCGTGTATGAGCTTGCTAAGGATCCAACGCGACAGGTTAATCAAACACCAGTCTCTCCTCTTTGATCTTTGCTGTATCGTCAGAAATTTTCTTATATTGATTCCTTCTACATGCTACTACAGGATAGCACAGATTCCTTACTTTAGGAGATGTTTTCCATGAAACTCTGAGGAAGCACAGTCCAGTTCCAACAGTTCCTTTGCGATTTGGGCATGAAGATACTGAAATAGCAAGACACTTCACTCCTGCCGGAAGTGAGGTTGTTGTTCAACTTTCCTCTGGAATCTTTGTGGTTCCGACTAATCCCTGCAATGTTAACTTTGATTTCTGTTGCATACATTGCAATAAACATATATGGATGCAGCATGGACGAGAAACAGTGGGAAAGCCTGAGCAGTTTCTTGACAACAATAGGTAGGCTGGTGCAGGAGTTAAGGTGGAATCTCAGAAATGGTGAGGAAAAAGTGTTGATACTTTTGGCCCCACTACTCACAAGCTGCATCCTTTGCTTGCAATCATAAGGCCTATAACACGCTGATCTTCGCTTTTCCTCATCTTCACTACTCAGTGAGAACTAAAGCCCCTGAGCCTCTTTTTATTCATAATGTGTCAAAGTGTGAAGAGTTTTTAAATTTAAACTGTTCTAGTATAACCTGAAGAGCAACAATAACAAGCCTTATGTCCTGTAATATATCTGCCAAGTAGTTTTGTTATTCTCAAAATGAATCTCCGTATTAATTATGATAGTGCCCATATCTTTGTTCAATTTTGACTACACATGAACCTGTGGTCCAAGAAAAATGCGATGCATAATGAAGAGAAGAAAAGTTCAGTTATTTTCGGAGTATACTCTCACTTCTTGGGTTATTACCAATTATGTTAAGAGTAAATATACACACAATAACAATTCAACAAAAAAAAAAGTAATTTTTTTCTAAAGTGGTGGCGTATAACTACTTGTATCAAACTCGTCCGAACTAATATATTTATCGCCTTGACCAGTGCTAATTAGCTGAAGCGATACTTAAGAAGTGCATGACAAGTTTAAAATCCAGCAGGCATAGAAATTTAATCCATAATAGTCTTGGACATGCGTGTGCTACCACAATCCTCCTTTTGTTGCTGCGTTTTCTCTGTTTCGCAAACTCTCCCGTGCTATTGATCCCTTATTTAATCTATGATTGCTAAGAATCTAACCTATAGCATTAATTGATAACCCACAATTTATATTACCCATCTTGCCCCTTTTTTTTTTTTTTTCGGTTTAAAATAATGAGTTTTGATTGTTTGTTTTGTTTTGGTGATTACCAGTTCGGCTCATGACACTCGCATGTGGCTTGATTCTTGAAGCCGGCGCAGCAGCAATGTGCCATTTTGGAGGCTCAATTTCTTTGGAATCTCTCGTTCTGCTACCATAGTACTATTTAAGAAATACAACCCGAAGTGAAAAGGCCCAATGAGTTTAATTTTTAGCCCAAACTCCAAACCGTCCATATTTTGCCAGGAGCTGAACTATTGGCACTCTTTTAAAATTCTTTCAAATCTCTTCTTCTAGAAGGATCACATTAAATATACACATAGATTATACTACTTTTAATAACACTAGGGATGGCAAAAACGAATAATTAAATCGTATTTAAATTAAATCATAAATAAATTGGGTCAAAATCCTACTGATTCAAATTCGATTCGTTTACTAAACGAATTGAAATTTCAGGATTTAGATTTTATTTGTTTATTAAACGAATATTCCGTTCGATTCGTTTAATTCGTTCAATAGAATTAATAAACGAATTGAATCAAATCTGGATTGATTTACAATTTTTTTATTATATAATGAATCCATAATAAATCGAATTTAATATGAATTCGTTTACAAAAACATAATTAATAAACAACAATTAAGCAAACTAAAATATAAAAAGACCACAAACTTAACATCCCACAAAACACAAATTTATTATCATTTATAATTACTATATTAGCCCTCAAACTTTAAAATTTTTTATACATATTTATAAATAAAATAAGTCATTTAATTAAACGAATAATAAACGAATTTAAAACAAATGGATCGTATTCAATTCGTTTATGAGACATTTATTAAACGAATCAATATCTCCAAACATGAATTTGATTCATTTAATAAGCTAATTGAATCGAATTAACCCATTTATTAAACCAATCAATTTTTCAAATCCAAACTCATTTAACTCGCATCGAATTGAATCGAATAAACAAATTCTAGCCTAGATTGCCACCCTAAATAACACTCATTTGATTCCACAAGTAACCATGTAGTTTTATTTCAAACTTAAAAGGAAAAAAAAACACGTGTATAATTATTAATTTTTGAAATAAAGAACTAAAAATAATGACTAACCATTTTGAAAAAAAAGGTTAAAAACTAAGATAGATTTTTTTTTTTTTGTGGTCTAAAATATTAATATGTCTGAATTTAGTTGAAGTCTGAATGATTTTGAATACAAATATATAAATGACATGTTTTTTTTTTTTTTACTTTCTAATATCTAAATATAAGTAGCATTTCATTTAATTTTTATAAATAAAAAATATCTTAAATATAGTTATTTGACATTTATATTCTTGTAAGAAAACAAAAAAGGGGATCAAATTTTATATTTTAGGAAATAAAAATATTTAATAGAGATTTTTTTAATATAATATTTGCTTCTCAACTTTTTTTTATTCAAATCAAAATATAAAAGTTTATTTTTTATTAAGCGGTTAATGTTTGAAAATCAAATATAAATTACAAAATAATAAATAAATTAATTAAAAAAGAAGTCTAAAATTAAAAAATATTATACTTCAGACCTTTAACAAATAAGCCCTAAGCAAAGGATACTTTTAAAAATCATATGTTAATTGATGAGAATAATGATCATGATATAGAAGCTTAATTAAACTATATGATATTTGAAACGTAACCAGGTTAAAATTATAAATTTTAAAGTGAGGGGTTTTATGAGAATTACCCAAGGTGCTAATAGTCATGCTCTTATGTTAAAAGCCATAATACTTTTAATGTAGACCAACTTAAATGTAACCTTATTCACATTATTTACGGTTATCATATTGTTGTTAGGTGTGTTGCTGTAAGAATAATTATAATTGAGTACTAAGTTAAGGTTTTACTGAACAATGAATTAATTATTTGAATTATTTGAATTTTTTATTTTTTTATTTTTTGACTGACAATTATTAATTAATTCAATGCACAGAAAAACTACTGAGATGAGCCATCAATTCGTAACTCCATAAAAATACTGAAATAGCGAAAGAAAAACTGACACTGTTAAGATGTGGCCCACATAAGTATGCCCCACGAATCATGGTCAATTAGTCAAACCGTCCACCGCCATAGACGACTATTTTCTTAACGCATCAATGTGATTGTGATTGATGTGCTTTATTCTGATTGAACGCCGAAGAAAGAAACGTTTCAAATCTGGCAATCAAAAGTGAAAAATACTTGTCTTCAAAGTTAACCCATTTGTAGAATAAATACAAGAAGTAACTTATAACTGGGCAGCACAAATTGTTGACCTCTATTTGTTTTTTGCTTTTTTTTTTTAATGTAAAAAAATATCTTATCCTTCGTATCCATTAACTGAGAATTTGGAGAGTAATTGCAATTGAACAACATTCTACTGTCTACCACTTTCTACTACCAAAACAAAAAGCTCTGTTGTCTTTGAAAGAATAATAATAATAATAATAATAAAAGGAACATTTGCGTACGCGCCACAAATAAACGATAATAGAGGTGTGGGGTGGGGGGGGTCCCTTGGGTTATAGTCAGCTCACAAAGACCGTCAAAACCCCGAAACAGACAAAGACAGCGAAGAGAGAATCAGAATTCTCGGACCCTGTGAGTATCTTTATCTTGTCTTGGGCTGATACTTACTGTGGGCTGGACTGGAGCCGCTGCTTGGATGGTTAAGGCAATAACTTATTGCTGATGGACACGTGTGTACGGGTGGTCAATTTTTCAGAAACCAGTCTGTCCGTCGGCAGTGAGTCCAAGTTCTTGCTGTAGATAGCACAGCACCAGAGTCTGCGTCTACGTCTGTTCAGTTTCTTGGAGTAAGACAAGTGTCCGGTGGAGCCAGCTGCTCCATTCCCTCCCTCTCAATACATAGTCCGGTAATGCAAGGCTACAGTATTTTGTTTATGAATCAAATCGCACGATGTAGATGAGTGGGAAGTGTATAAGTAATTCAGTGCCATTAGCGAACGTTTTCTTCGTTGTAAATATTGCAAATATAATAATAATAATACAAGGGGATATACACGCACAGGTGTAGAGGGGACAAAAGAGAGGGGCAACATCAAAGGAAGGAGCAGAGATCACAGAACCGAAAAATCCGGCGACAGTGATGAGAGAATCTTTGGTATGCAAAGAGTAGAGGAGTAGGGAAGCCATTGAGCCTCGTAACGCAGCAGGCAAACCCAATTATTGCTTCCCACGCTGACCGACAACAATGATGCTGTCGGTTCTCTTCAATCCTAATTTCATTTCATGCACTCTCCTCTCTATCTCTCTCTCTCTCTCTCTTCCACCTCTGACAGTTAAGTTAAGCCAGCTCTAGACGAAAAGGCTGAATCTGATGACCAGTCCTCCACCTAATCTCCTGCAGCCCCAGTTAATAAATGGCCTTTAACTTTCATCTAAGTTGTCAATCAAATTACTTCCACACGTATGTATGTATATTAGAGACTCTGCTTTAGGCCTTCTGTCGAAGCAACTAGCAATTAGCATCAGGAACCGGTTAGAGTTGTACACTTACACCGGAAAAATTTTAGAATACGTGTATTTTAACATTTCTTTTTTACACAGTTAGTCAACTGTTAAACAAAACGGAGCCACATCCCCAAAACAATTAATTATAATTTGGAGAAAAAAAAAAAAAACAAAGCCGCCTAGCCACGCAGCCGAGCCAATGCAAAAAGTCGTACATCCTCACCGCTAGAATTGTTGTAAGTTGTTGTTGTTGGCGTGGCCCCATTTTATCTCTTATATAGTGCGTTACTTACTCACGTCTTCACTCATACGCTATAGCTATAGCTAAACTAAGCTATTCAGACTGAAAAACCCTTTCACTCTCCTTCATACCACTTTCTTCCAAAGTTAAAAACATTAATTATTATCCGCTCGTTTGTTCACAAACACCCCGCAAAATGCCATCGGAAGCAAGTGACCGGAAACTGGCTCGAGCCCATAACCCCATCAGCACATACCCGCCACCCAAGGTAACTGAGTCACTGCCGTGCCCAAGGTGCGAATCAACAAGCACCAAATTCTGCTACTACAACAACTACAACCTCTCCCAGCCTCGTCACTTCTGCAAGTCGTGCCGCCGCTACTGGACGCAGGGTGGGACTCTCCGCAACATACCCGTTGGTGGTGGCACTCGCAAGAACTCCAAGCGCACCCGCGTTAGCTCTTCATCTTCTTCTGGCGCTGTTGTTGCCACCACCAATTCTTCATCTTGTTCCTCAACTGTTACCCATGAACGCGCGGCCGAACCCGCTAACCCTGTTTCGGCTCTGCCTTGTGGTAACCCTGAAATGGGCTTAGTTACGATGACTGATGTGAACCTGAACGAGAGTGTCGACGTCCCCGGTAGTGGAAGCTTTACTACTATGTTGAATATGCAAATTCAAGCCCAGAATTTTATTGGACTTGGTGGGTTTCATAATCATGGGTATGGGATCGGGTCGGGTCTTGAAGAATTGGAGCTTGGTTTTGGTACCACACGGACTTGGGATATACCTGGAGCCGGTTACGCTTACACTGGTGGTGGTAGTGGCGCTGCTGCTTCTGGATGCACCACGTGGCAGATGATGAGCGGTGATGATCAAGGTGGTAATGGCGTTGGCGAAGACTGCTTTGGTTGGTCTGGTCTTGCTATTTCCACGCCAGCTGGGAAGGACTTGAAGTAAGAAAAGTTCAGGGAAAAAGAAAAAGGAAAAGAGTTGTTTGCTTGCTTTGTCAAATTTCAAAGGGAGGACAGGAGAAGCCTTTTTGTCTTTTTAATTTCTTCGGTTTTTGATCCGGAGGTTATTGGCGGGTGTTATTATGATTGTGGTCGTAGGATCCAGTGCACGGTAGGTACAGATAATTTATAGGATCATATAACAAACATTAGAAGAAAGAAATTCAGTACTTGGATTGCAATAGTCGTCATAGTTGTTGTGTCTGTTTTAGGGTTTTGTTGGTCGTGCATGTTTGGTTTTGTAAATCATTCGCATCAGTGGAAGAACAAATTGGACTCAAAGGAGAGTTTTTACAAAGTGCTTTTGATTCTGCAAGTGGATTGCTGCTCAGATGCAGGCATTAGGAGCTAGCCTGAACAGTTCTCCATTTACTGTTTTCTTTACCCAAAATATATATATATATATATATATATATATATCTGAGATTAGGTAATTTTTAATTCGGTAGAACAATCTGGTCCGGTGAATGCGTATGAATTTGAAATTCCAGTTTGCTAAGAATGTCAGCAGAGCAGAGACTCGATCACCAAGTGTGCGAGTGCAACTAACTTGATAACTCACTCAAGGTGGATTTTTTGGCTGGCTGTGTTGTCTTCAGTACGAGCAGATGGAGCCAAATATCTGAAGTTGCTTTCTGCAAAATAAAATTAATTAACGAACAGTTACTTTCTTTAGTTGCTCTTTTGACTCTGATAAGTAGCGTATGGAGTTGCTGAGTGCGCGTCTCCTAGCTCACCGACCTCAATGTCCTTAAGCTGTGATGGTCTTTTTTTTTTATTTTTTCTTTCTGTGGAATGATTTTTGCTGAATATAAATATATTATTTAATTTAGATGTAAAATTTTTCTTTCCCAACATCTAATCTATGACCTATGACTATGAATGAATAGGAAATAAAATCTTAACGGATGTCATTTTCAAATAAAAAAAGATCTCTTACAGAGGACGAAAACGCAACGGCGATAAAATTGTAAGGCTGCCGCTCTCACCTTCATATTTGGTTTACGGTCCGGGTTGGTTCATGGGTCTGATGGATGTGTGATACTGGAGGAGATATGGAAAACGTGTTCATATAAAAAGTAACAAAATGGATGTCCCAGAAAAAAATAATAATAATAATTAAAAGAATTGACAGCCACAGACGCAGTGCATTTCAAAACATTTTTTTATTCGTTCGGTAGCGAACGATGCTCAGTCAAAAATCATTGTTAATAAATAGCTTCTTTGTTCTTTCTTCCGATCAAACAGAAAAGTTTTGTTTCTGTCATTCGTTTACTAAGAGGCATGGTAAAGTTGGAATAATCAAAACTGCCGTGACATTCACAGGGCGAACAATGTTTTATTGTATCATGGGTCGCACAATATGATGCTGATCATTAACTGAATTTCATCTTCTAATCCAACTAAATCGATATTATATCCATGGGCCGGCATGAAATGTCGTTCCAAAACGGAAACACCTGTTTCGGTGCCATTGGAGTGGCAATGAAATGAGTAATTATTGACGGTCCGTGATGTTTTAACCCAGTGAAAAAATGAGGGACATACATTATTTGGTCGGTGGTTATTTCTAACCTACTGATGCTGAAGAGTGAATTATACCCTGAATCATTGCAATAGAATCCTTTAGATGATGACCACCTGAACAATCCCATTTTCTCCAAAAACAGAATTTATTTTCCAAAAGGCCATCACTGCAGCAATGGCACTCATGATTCATGTTTCCATATTATTATGTTTGCCTGCTCTATAGAATGTGACAGTGACAAATGACAATGAAGCCTTACAAAGTCCGCATGCCTAACAAAATTCGCTACCTAACTCTCGATGGCTTGCTTCATTGAGCTTATCTTTTCAAATGATGACAAAGCAAAAACCTGCGTGCGGTGCAGTGCAGTGCCATGGTGGAAAGCAGCAATCATCTGAAAGCAACCGCAAACCGCTAATGGCGAAGCTAATCAATGAACACAGACTAAGATTTACTTAAAAATGGATTTTGTTAGCTGGATTTGGGCCTATCCTTTATGAAGTGCGCTCTCAACATCTTCAGAATCTCAGGCCGTACCTTCCATATTTCTTTTCATTACTTTATAAATCAAAGTGATTAGGAGAAGAAAATCGGACAATAAAACTTGCATGAAACTGGTGCTGCCATGCACCATATGTAACACGTGCATACATGGAAGTTTAAAATTGTACGAAAATAACAACAAATAAGAAATAAATCTCCGTTGATTTTACAGAGTTTCGACATCCCCTGTAGCTGCTACGGACTGCTGTCAACTGGGCTTGAAGAATTTCAACTTAAGTCCATTGTTCACCATACTCCAAATGCCGCCAATGGAGAAGGCCAAGCTAAAGGCGATTCCCAACCAGCCCAGGATCCAGTTGAAATACCAGTTGAAGCTGTATTTTGTGGGCTTTTTTATTAGGACCCACATGAAGCAAGGGTAAGCAAAAGTGACTGGAAGAGTGAGTCCTCCTAAGAGACCGGCAAGGCTGGAGAGGAAAGGGAGTGCCACACCTATGAAGAATGAGACAAATCCATAGAAAACCCGGAAACCAGATCGAACCCAGATTGAGCACGGTCGGTTGGTGCGGCTGGTGTAGCTTGCTTCAAAGCTGTCGAAAACAGGCATTGAGTATATTTGAAAGCTACTCAAACAGTTGAATACAACAAGGAGAAAAGTCACTGCGAGAAGTCCTCTTGATATATCGTGGCTGTGAAATGCAAACAATGCACTGAGCATCCCTCCTGAAGGCATCTAAAACAAGAAAAGAAAAAGAATAAGAATGAACTGAATGATAAAACAGACGAGGGCGGTCAACTACATCATTCATGATATCTACATAAAATCCATTATTATATTACAGCATTTGATATTAGATAGAGTCGCATCCCATTGTAGCTGTCAATTCACAATAATTTTGGAGCAGTACATAATTTAAAAGAAATATCTGGAGACGGAGATATATTTTCAGATAAATTCTACAAACCTAACTATATAAATTTTTATTTGAAAGTAACAAAATAAAATGTACTGCTCTGCTATTGGATAACTTGGGGGCTTCTTTACAATTGAGACTTTCTATATTTCTCAACATATGCAAGTACTACAAGTAATTCTTTCTTCCTTCCTACTGTGAACTGATTATGTGCCTTGGCATTAAGTGTACTTACAAGATTTCCATAAGCCCAAAAACCTCCAATGGCAACTGGGAACAAGCACAAGGCAATGAATAAATAGGCAACTTTGGCTCCTCTCCACATAGGCACATGAGCAGGATGCTTAAAGGTTGACGGCATTGTAGCCTGAAAAAAGGCAAATAAATTCCTTAGAAAACAAAATTAACTACCTTCAGATGTGACATATCTAGCTAGGCGGTTCAAAAAATCACAAAGCGCAAATATACCTGAATTTCCATAACTAAATTGTGCCCTCTAAACGCAAAAGCGATAATCCCAAGTGCATTCATGGCAGAGAAGACGGTAGCTGCAGAGGATGGCAATGAAAGGGGTTCATAAGAGATGATAGGTGGCCTTGGTTGGCTAACAGAGAGCACCCACACCATG
Source organism: Murraya paniculata (assembly GCA_030449075.1). Lineage (NCBI taxonomy): Eukaryota > Viridiplantae > Streptophyta > Magnoliopsida > Sapindales > Rutaceae > Murraya > Murraya paniculata. The sequence continues at coordinate 8,895,213 of JAEVFN010000001.1, read as the reverse complement.
GTGCAGTAAGTGATGGCTGTTATAGCTCCGATTAGTGAGAGCCCTGCAATTGAATTGAGGTTTGGAAGCTGAGAGAGAACAATGCACAAAGAAGTGAACACCAGATACCACTCAACCGTTGTTAGAGGATTTGAGGTACAAAGAGGCCCGCAAACAATCTGAAAGAACATTTTCATTGTCTCGCCTCCCATGAGAATCAAAGCTGTTGCAGTTCCTGCAGATAAATAAACTGTTGGGAAGAGAGCAAGCCAGACGCCAAGTCTTTCCCCTGCAACGAACATAAATTTAATATCTCAATGATAAGTCATCATTTTTATCTTCCACAGTGAAATGATACTAACATGGTTGTATTCAAAGATTCTACAAGCAGCTTGCTAAAAGAAAAATGTAAATTACTAGATTCATAAGAAAAGCACAGCACAACCACATTCAGCTTTTGTGTATCATTTATTTAATTATTTGAATTTTTTTTTTGGGGGGGGATGAGGCATCGGAACAAATCTCCAACAAATAGATGTATTAAAATTTGAACTTAGGCTTGTCCTCTCACCAAATGCGGCTTGTGCAAGCTCCACATATCTGTTGTATCTTTTTCCTGGGACAGCTTCATGCAGCTGAACCAAAATCCACAGAGTGTAGAGTTGCCAACAATAGGCTATTGTTAAGGAAAGTATTCCCCAACTCCTGCAAAAACCATCACGAATGGCAAACCATTTCAAACAAATGATATTTCTTCCCTTGGTTGGAAATAATTATTATAGAGATGAATAGTGTCAATTGCAAATGAGCAACCTAGGATACCATTTTCGAATGCTTAAAGTTTCAATCATATTACTTAATTCCTCACATAAATTGCAAGCAAATTGTTCCTCGCTGAATTTCAGTTGCAAAAAGGCGTAAATATCCAAATTTCACACGATCGAAAAGCCTGAAATCATCTTTCCCCTAAAAATGCCTATGCAGTCAATTTACCATTACCATACATGCTAATAGCCTAATGGGCAAGAAACATAGGATTTTGGCAGGACCAGGGAGTTACAATTAAAGTAGTTGAATTAAAAACCTACATTACTCCTTTTAAGCAAATTCATCTGGTAAATAATATTATTAAAGAAAAAACAAAAAGTCAAGGAAGAAAAGATGTGCCAGCTGCCAAAGGTGGACTGTTAAAGGTAAAGGCAGCATTGTTTGATTTGTCAGCATGCTTGTGAAATTTTGATTCGCTGGACGCTCTGAAATCATGAAAAGTTGATATCATTCAATGAGTAATAATGAGATTAATTTAAAATGGCCCCCCAGGCGTGATCCTCTAAAAAGAAAACAAAATCACATATGCCCCAGTACTAGACTGGAAAACTGTCTGTAATAATTGACCAAACTTCTGTAGTCTGTACAAGCAAAAAGATGAAGTATTGAAGTGACTTGCCTTAAGGATGCTTCTTTCTTTTTAATCATACTATAATTCATTTTTAAATAGAAAAGACTTAAGTAGAGCCGGGACGCTACTAACTTTATATTATGATTAGCAAGTAAAGGCAGAGGCAATGGAAGAAAGACCGAGAATATCTAGGTATGTACAGTAGTAGTAGTACCGCAGACTTGGAGAAATTACATAAATTGTGACAAAAACATTCGTTCTTTGCCAAGATCGAAATTGTAACAGTAGAAAGATAAAAAAATGAACAGAAAATAAATAGGAGTTTTTTTTTTTTTTTTTTTTTTTTTCCTCAAAAGAAGTAAATAGGATATTACTACGGCTAAAGTTCATAAATTTCATGATGAAAATAGTTAAATATGATAAATTAGGAAAATAAAACAAAAAAAATTCAAACTAAGCGAACCTACGAGCCATAAAGGCAAATTCAGTGATACTGTCTACTTCAGTCAGACGACCTGTGCTTTATTCTCAGATGCGGGCATGACTCTGTAATTACTGCTACAAGCAAACTAAACACTAGCTTGTTTTGCAGAAACAAAGGACAAAGCTTAAAATAAAAAAAGGCAAAGAAAATCAAAGAAACTGAAGGCAACACATACCAGCCGAGAAAAGCAAAGGCCACAGGCAAAACCAGCGCTTGAAACCCAATACCAGCATTCAGGTTATGAAATGCAGCGTAGTGTGCATTCCCATTACGTGATTCAGTAATGGGGAGCCAAGCGTCTTGTGGATTGAGCTTGGTTAAGTGACCCACCTCCTCTAAGTAACCCTTCATGTTTACCAAAACCCTCTTCATTGGCGTCCCTATGGGACTCAAAAACCTCGGTGATATAAAGGAAGTCGGAGTCCATGCCGTTGAAGATTTCGCCTCCTTTGATGCTGGCCTTGGCGACCTTTGACCTGACGGCGTTAGTACCTCCGGTGTTGACGCACGTGGCGTCGCCGGAATGGATATCAGCTCCGTCTCTGGCCTCTCCTCCATAGCATTAATATTGCTCATCAGTTCTTTTTTCACTTTGTGTGTGTGTGTGTGTGTGTCACTTCTTTGGCTTACAAATGGTGGTGAGTCCGATAAGAAATAATGGAGAGGGTTTGGCTTACTTTTTCCTTTGTCGCTTTTTCTCTTTTATTTTCCTGGTAGCAGGTTTCAGTCTGCAGTCACTGAGAAAACTGAGCAATGTCAATGTGAAATGGTGGGTGGCAGGGGACATAAAAGTTTGAACCTCTTATGATCATGACCGTTGGGTAGCGGTCCGAAACGGGTGGTTTTCGACGGTGGTGATGATGTGAAAATCTGTGGCGAAATCAGAAATGAGGTTTGACTAGTTTGATTTCGATTGATTTTGTTTTTGCTCATGTAAGATTTGCATAATAGGGCGAGGTTTATATATTAGACAAGTGAGAGGGTGGGCTTGTGGGAGTGACGAAGAGGTGATTATGATGTGGGCTTTAACCCGAAGTGGTGGGTCAAAGAGTCACAGTCAATCAAAGATTATAGAGCGTTCGACGAATAATCATACCAAACGGGTCCTACGTCTGGCTCCTGAATTCCCGTCGTGGGCCTAAACCCCGACGGAGCGTGGGAACGCGAAAACAAGCGCGTACTGGTTACTGGCGGTTTTTTGAGTGAAATCACTTTTTCCAATTGCCAGTTTAACTTCAACAGTATGGGGCGCGTGCAAATGCAGTCGTGCACGCTTGGAAAGATCGCCTCGAAATGGTCCCACCGTCATCGATTCGTGTTTGGCGGTAACTTTTGAGAAAGTTAAGTGGTGGTACAGAGAAGAGGGGCAAATGCAAGCTGTCAGATTTTACCAACACTACCACGTGCCAACTTCTCGCGTGGGCTGCGTGCCTGCCTCTTTGAACGAGCCTTCATTTACAGTGATAACTCTGCGGTGTCAGCCTGTACGGTAAAAGTTTCATCGACCCAAATCCGTAGTGGTAGCAGCAGTAATTCTGAGCCCTCGACTGTTGGCACGCCTTCGAAGTTGCTACTTGATTATAATTACAGGACAGCATGCATATTGTTCACATCATATTGTTTCATGCGCAAGCAACTGAGCGTGCTGTATGCATAACTTAAATATGACCGTGTTAATCGAATTATTTGCCTAAGCACATTTATGAGATAATTTAATAATTATAAAGAAACTAATGGAAGGAAATGGACCACACAGATAACGTTCCCCCGCCGAAAGTGAAATTGACGCTACAGATACAGCACTATGATCTCTCGATTCTCATATTTGTATACCTCTTTGTCTTTCTGGAATTGGGGCTTCCTTTTCCTATGATTTACGTTTCTATAAATAATAAACATAACAATATAACACCAACTCAGAGTTCGCTGTTTGTTAATAGTTGTTTTATATGCAACATGCACATCACCATCCGGATTAATCAATTAAGTGTGGATGTTGGACATAAAAATATTTTCTTTTACTATATTTACTTAAAAAGAGTGGTGCCGTTCCAACTTTGCTCAATTACGATCATAAATTTCCATTTAAATGGTCGTACGGCCAATGGCTAGTAAGTGAAGAATCATGCGCTCAGATGGCCCAAAAGCCCAGCCTACTCCAATGGGCTGCATCGTGTAGAGGTTTTTCTTAAAGAGACAACGTGATAGAGATAATAACTATTAATCAAATTAAGGTCCTTTTAATTTATTTTGATTGTTAAAAAACAAACAAGCAAACAAAAAAAACAAACTATACTTATCCGCCATGTATTAGCTAAGCCAAAACTTTATTTTTAAGGTAAAAAGAGATTCTTTTCGTTCAAATAATAGACAAGGTTTCATGCTCCCACAGCTACAAGGACTACTGGACTATGACCGTGTCACGAAAGCTGGAAAAAGGGTCGTGTATTCCTGCTTGTAAGCCCAAATTCCAACCTTCTGGGTGATTTTATTTTAGGTTTATAGAGTGGGCTTCCTGTCGTATTATATGTATATATATTCTGGTTGTAACCAAATTCGAAAGCCCTATACTATTGAGTCCCTGATCCATTGTTAATCTTATTCTCCAGTTCTTGTTGGGCCCTAACTTGCGGCCACGCATTGCCCGCAAATTGAAATTCATTATTGCTTAATTTTCTCGCTTCCTGAGTTGTACAAAGTAACAATCCAATCAGAGTGGCAATGAGCCTCATCCCCGACCTCAAATCAAAAGAGAAGGGACTTACTAAGTCGACCGCGTCCGGTCCAAACTCTGTTTTAATTTAATAAGATTTGGACAAGTTGGTATCTCAAATTCTTCCCCACAACATTAACCGTATAAGCTTTTATATGGCTTAAAATTGAAATTACATTAAAAACGGCGAACACGCGCACATGATATCTTTCGCTTTGAAGGAATTTTATTAACGCCAGGATAACAAGGTTTGGTAAAGTTTTTTAATAAATTTATTACCTTGCACTTTGGGCCAAACATAAGTTCTGTGTTGTACTAAAAGGACAAACGTACACACACGATATCTTTCACTTTAATAGAATTTGATTGGGGCTCAGGATAACGAGGTCCAATAAAAGCTCATTAATAAAATTGTCACCTTGCATATTGGACCAAACTCCCTGATAATTTTATAAAAAAAAAAAATTATCTTTTCACGTGATATTATTCACATGGGCGAGAATATCTGTGTTCTAAAATTTACTCAGAACATTTTCTTTTTACTTTATACAATTGTCTAGTAATTTTTAAAAAATAATTTTTACTCTGCATACTCTTTTAAATGTGATAAATATACTTTATTAAAGCTATTTCATTAAATATATATTTTTTTGTACACCCATAAAAGATATTTGTCATTCTTAAGTTATATTACATTAGTAAGTGATTCCCAAACGTGTTGTCAGCATTCAAGAATTGTGATGAAACTCTTTTAATTGAGAACTGATCATAGGCTATATACATATACATATTCCACTAATGCTATATTTACAGAAGTAAGGAGTCTCACTTCAATGTTTATTTACATATTTTACGAGGTGAGTGGGAATCCCACTCCATAGGCTCCACTTATTATTAGAGTGGGGAGTGGGATTCACACTGGCATGGCACTCTTATCTTTTCTTTCTTTTTCACTTTTATTAAATTTAGTATAATTATATTTAATGATATAAAATAAATAATATCATATTTATTTAAATAATATATTATTTTATTTATAAATTATATTTATTAAAATAATAATTCACATTGATTATAAGTTAAGATTACTTAAAAATAATATTACTATATTCATAGAGAATTAATCATATTTCTATATACTATCCTCATTTGAAAATATAATATTATTATATTTATTTAAAAATAATACTATTATATATTAGTTAATATTAATAATTAATAATAGTAAATAGTTTATTCTAAGAAAATATTAAATTTTTACTATATTTCATTAGTTTTGCGCATATTAATAATTTTTAATTTACATAATTAAAATTAAAATTAATAAAAAATTATGATTTACATAATAAGAACATTAATGATTATTATTAATTCAAAAATATAATAAAATAAATATTTATTTTTTAAATATATTTTATTTTTTAAATATATTTTATTTATTAATTTTGTAATTAAAAACTAAAATTCTTTAAATAATGATAAAACTATAATTTGAAATAATTTACCCGCAATCTAAGATAAAGTAAACATTTCGATTTCATACTCTCATTTCAGTATTAATAAATAATTCATTCCCACTCCATACTCCCAACCTCAAGATTTTCACAACAATCCAAAATGTAAACCCTACCTAAATGTATAAGCAAGTCTGAACATTTTCTACATGCCATATCAAACACGCGTGATTATTTGTTCCTCCACATTAACGTCCTTTCTTCTTGTTAATTGTTATTATATTTTCACATTCTAGAATGTAAAGAAGCAAATACTAAAGACTGTGTGGGTGGCTTGATGATTTCCAAATCAATTCGGGGGTATATATAAAACAAAGCGTTTTTATTTTATAACAGATTAAAGTGTTTGAGATTATTTGTATGAGTGGCAAGAGTATCTTCTAAATCATATTAATGTCATTCATAGTAAATTCAATCAAGATTATTTCATTGATATAAAATTTCATTAAAATAAATATGTTCGAAATATAAATTAGAGTGCAAATAATTCCGTCTTATTGCTGTCGGTGTAAAGTGCCACGGTGGCACGGATGGGGAAGATGTGATAAATGACAAAATCAAAATTCATTTTGACATCGTCTCGTTATTGTCTAATTATACACAAGCAACACATTATGGTCAGTCAAACTGCCTGCTACGCCTACATGGAATTGGTAAATTGGTGAAATAAAATATTGTTTCAAAATGGTTGAAAGCTAACCAAAACTGTCACTCTGTCGGTAGTTGCAAAGTCCACAATTTTTCCCTATATTAAATCAGAAAATTATTGCGTTAGTTTAAAATCATATATAATTTGCAATGCTATTAGCTCACTGAGGACCAATCAGCTCCGGTGCTGAGGTATGCGCTTACGCCACTAGTTCCGTCCTCCTTTGGTAGTCCGAGTAACTCCCTCAACTCAAGTCAAGTGGTTTATTCTAAATAAGACCCCTTCGGCCCTTCCATATTTTTGGAAGTCCCCCTTTTTTTTTTTTTTTTTACTTTTTTTGGTTTTTAATGATGTTGCAATTTCATCTGCAATCATTTGGTCATTATGGCTTACGAAACAAACCCAGTATAATAAAATTAAGATGCTGATTTATATTAAAGGAACTAATAATAATTTGCCTTTTATATTTATTTAATAAATAGAATATTAAAAATAAAATTAATCAACTACTCTATGCTACCTAATTAATTCGTCGTGTATGAGTAGTATAACATACTCAAACAAAAAGAATATGTGATATATTGGTGTTAATTTTCCAAAATATAGTGTGCCAAATCTGTTAAATTTAAAAAATATAAAATTTTCTTGAAATTTTTGGAATTCTTTTATTTATCCCCATCTATTAATGGGAGAGAAATTAAGGTATTATATTTCTTGAAATTTGATTTTTCATAAATATGAAAATATTTATATTTAGTTGAATACATAAGCTTCTTGTATATAATTTTATAAAGTTAAAATTCATCATTTCAATCCAAAGCAATTATCTGAATATCTTTTAAGTAGATTTAAAGGGTCGAGATGGGTCAAAAGAATATAATTTAGAAATAATTAAATAAAGGGACCAGGGTCTCCTCATAGATTCCTCGTATATCGGGGGTGACACCTCAAATTTTGCAAAATTGAGGGGACAATTGCGATTATTCAGCCATAGTAGTGCAAACGCATTCGAAGGGCATCTACATGTCAAACGGATTTTCCACGTCAGCGGGAAGGTCCAGGAAAGTTGCAGGAAGTAACGCACAGACAACGTGCCTTCCATGGTCATAGTCAACCTCCACTGATTACCAGTCAGTCCAAATAAATACATGCACTCGCTCGCTGGAAACTCCTTCCACGAATTTAGCGTCCATTGAGAAATTGCGAAACTAGCCTCCCTATTTTCTCCATTTTACATATTGAAAATCAATACTGGTAGTTTTAATTTTATCTTATATCCAACAATAGTCACTGTTAACTTAATCATTTATATTTTTTTCTTGTAAAAAAAAAAAAGAAGAAGAAGACTGAAGGGTTATAGAAATTCAAAAAAGTAGAATTTTGTTCCTTTTGTTATGCAAAAGGAGAAAAAAAAAAAAAAACAAATCACTTCCAAACAAAGTTCAGCGGAAAGACGCTGGTAAGTTGCGTAAATAAAGAAGAAACAAAGCCTTTTTGGGTAACCCACATATAGCCGCCATCTTATAAACCTTTTCCCTGACTCGCGAGTCCTTCTCATCCTTTACCTCTCGGGGGCCTCAAACTCACCGCGCGTTTGTTGTGCATTTGGTTTCAAGTGTAGCTTCATCTTTCTGCCTCCCGGCGAGAAGCAAAGCATAAAACAAAAACTCGTGAATTAGAGTGCTAATTTTCTCCAAAACGCAATCGCACAGCGGCGTCCGGTTCTACCCTCAAAACCTCAATTCAACCTTCCCGCTTCCGACTCACTGAATCAGCCCGTGACGATGTCATTTATCAACTTCTAGATCTCCTCCGATCAACCTTTTTAATCTCCGAAAGCGCAATTCTACTAATCCTCGTCAAGCTATTCAAAATCGCAAACATGGCGTTACGTGTCACCGTCAACTTCTCCGGTTACGTCGCTCAAAACCTCGCCCACTCCGCCGGAATCCGCTTCGGCCTCTCCACCACCTCCACTCGCTCCTTCCACGAATGCTTATTTCGCCCTCCTCGCGTCTTCTGCCACGACAAAAAAACCGATCTTGATCCGCCCCCAAATTATCAGCCCAAAGCAAATTACCGCTGTAGCTCAGTCGCCGCCGAAATATTCGGTGACGGCGCTTGCAACAGTCCGATCCTCATGGGATTGGTCTCGTTGATGAAGTCAACGGCTGGCATGCCCGGTTCTTCGGCAACCTCCATGGGTGTTTTTGGGATTTCACCGTTTAAAGCCACTTCGATTATCCCCTTTTTACAGGGATCGAAGTGGCTTCCCTGTAACGAACCGGGGACCGGGCCGGAGAGTGATTACGTGGATAAAGGAGGGACTATTGATAAAATACAGTTTAGTGGGAGTGAAAATGTGAATAGTGTAAGCTTGCAGTTGAAAACAAGCGGAAGTTGGTTGTCGAAGTTGTTGAATGTATGTTCGGATGATGCCAAGGCCGCCTTTACGGCTTTGACTGTTAGTTTGTTGTTCAAGTCGTTTTTGGCCGAGCCCAGATCAATTCCATCTGCTTCTATGTGCCCTACCCTGGATGTTGGTGACCGGATTTTGGCAGAGAAGGTGAAGCATCTTTAACCTTGTTAGAATTTGGAATTTTATAAACTTTTGGTCTTGCTGTGAATAATAATTATTAGTTTTGTTTAGTAGTATAGGTAAAAGCTTAATACTGGTGCTGCTGTACCCTATATAAAACCTGTTATTCAACATAAACTTATACTCAATGATTTCCACTGATTTACGAAGTTGATTTACCTGAACAAAAAGTATGAGCCTTTTTCACGGAACATTCTATGTTCGAATTCTTCTCCAATGGAAAAATTAAGGGCTTTGGCTGCTTTCGTTTTTACAATTCTGTGCGTCTTGAGGTTACAATGATTCTTGATAGCCCTTTATAAGCTTTATGAGATTGATGATCGATGGATGAAAATGTTCAATTTGTGGAATTATGCGAGAGAATGAGATACAGGTTGAAATCCAGGATTTGTTTCTAAGATATATAGATATGGCAAATTTACATCCTTAGATAATTAGCTGATGTGCTTTTGCTTTTTTCATTGGTCTATCAGGTTTCATACTTTTTCAAAAGGCCTGAGGTATCTGATATAGTGATCTTCAGGGCACCTCCGATCTTGCAGGTATCACTTGACCTCACTTTTTGAGTTTAAGAATTAGGATTTCTTTCTTTCTGTTCTATTTCTATTTGCTAATTATTTTACCTTGTGGTATTACAGGAAATTGGTTTCAGTTCTGGTGATGTATTCATAAAAAGGATAGTGGCAAAGGCTGGAGATTGTGTCGAAGTAAGCTAATATATTTATCATATTGATCCCATCTTCCCATATATCAACTTTAGGTCCTCCTTTATCCCCTCTTCTTCTTCCTCCTTTTTTTCATAAAAAAATGTTATCAAGTACCTGCATTCAGATGTCTCATGTGGTTTTTGTTGATAGGTTCATGATGGGAAACTGCTTGTAAATGGTGTTGCTCAAGATGAAGATTTCATTCTGGAGCCACTTGCATATGAAATGGACCCAGTGGTAATGTTTCCTATTCTGGTTCTTTTTCTCTTTTGATTGGTAGTTTCTTTCTTGTGGTGCCAAACCTGATCAAATTGGCTACTGGAGTCTAATGTGCGGTTTGCTTTTTGCAGGTTGTGCCTGAAGGTTATGTCTTTGTATTGGGAGACAATCGTAATAACAGCTTTGATTCTCATAACTGGTAATTCCAGAATCTCTTAGTCTCACTGAACTGCTGATGAACTTTTAGGTTTATTACCTTTTTGATCATTTCCTAAACATCCTATAATTCAGAAGTGAGAAAAATTTTACATATGATAAATATGGTTATCTTGTTTCATTAGTATGTATTAATAAGTGCAATTTCATATGTTGTTGATCTTATTTTCAGGGGTCCGCTTCCTATTGAGAACATTGTTGGTAGGTCATTGTTTCGTTATTGGCCTCCTTCCAGAGTGTCCGACATTTTAGATGATCCTTATGCAATGAAGAATGCTGCTGTGCCAATCTCGTGACATGTTTCTACCTGATTGCAGGGAAGAGAATGAAACTTTAACATATTTTAAAATTATTTTCCACACTTTTAGCTCATTAACGAACAGCTGTCAATATTTTGGCTTGTCAATTTCATGCTTATGCTGGACATTTTTTTAGTGGTTCGTCTCTACAATCAGTGTGTATATTTTCTTCACGGCCCAATCGTGGCCGTTGACAGCCATTTTTTTATGGAATCATTTATTCTGTGATATTCTTTGACAGGAGAGTGGGAGAAAAGAAAAAAGAAATTCAAATGTTTTGACTTGTACATTTCTGCTTTAACATTGTGTTCTTTTGCCCTGGTTTTATCCAAAATCTTGTAGCATTATTAACTTAAAACTTTTATTCTTTTTATCTGAAAGCACCGGAGGATAAAGTTGTAGCGGCAGAAATGAGAAAAGAAAAGGCAAAAAATCCTTTGGATTTTCTTCCTGGGCTTATTTTATCTGAAGCCAACTTTTGCACGGAGCGCTGGATTTTTTCCCGTCTTCTCATTGTCATTACTTTTATTACCACACGTATGTTTGAAAATAAAATCAAATTATAACTGTAACAAAACGTGAGCTAAGCAAGTAACTAAAATCTATCAAGCCACAACTTGTATCAATAAGTCATGACATCACTTGCATGATCTTCTGCCTGCTCAGGCTATCGATATGATTTTGGTTTCTAAGAATCACATCAGGTACAAATGAATTTTCGTATTGCCTTAATTTCTTTGCTCATCATTCCTTTGGCCTTTCGTTAACCATCTACGAAAACACCAGTTGCTACGTGGCAATGACTTTAATGTAGCACGGGCCAAGTGGTGGTGCATGTTAAAACATACTTAAATATGCTCACACCTAAGCCTAATTATTGAGATTCCATTGCCTTCTTTGTATGCATGCTATCAGAGAATCTTTCTTCGGCACAAACTCTTAGCTAATGCTTTCGATCGTTGGGCTTGTAACCATGTGACTTTGCTGATTAAACTTCACACGGGCTAGTCTTATCCCGATGATTTTTGAAAGGCCACGTAGATTCATCTCAAACATGAAGCAGCTCTCAATCACTGAAGCGCCTAAGCTCCTCTGCCGGGATCAGCAATTTCTTCGAATTGATTTGAGCAACCTACTTAGCCATTAAGTAGCAAGTTCTGGCGGTTTTAATTTTCAATTAACTTGGAAAAACTATGATTACTAAGGACAATGAGAAAAAAATTTATTATGTAAAAAATTATTACAATCACTCTATTATCTTTCTTACATTCAATCTCTCAATAGATTTACTATTTCTCTTATATTAGAAACTGACTACTTGCACAGAACTGATTGTTATGTTATGTTATGTTACATAAATAAGTAAACTCAATCTCCCTATATATAGTGATTACTTTTTGTAAGAAAAGTATTCCTTTTTGTGTACTAGCTATACTCCTCCTTAAATAAGTTAACTCCCAAAGGAGCAACTATTTATTCCTTAAATAGGAATCTTTCTGAATAAAAAAACTTCTAAATAAGAAAAACTTAAGAAATATCCTTATTAAAAAAAGAGACATATTTCCTAACATGAGTTGAACCAATCATGGAGGAGCTTGAGTTTTATGAAGCCGTGATGTCAAGTGACTACTTATTATAATAGGTAAAAACATTTATATATTTGTTTATAATTAGTTCTTTTATTAATTTATTATTATTTGATGTAGGATTTGGATCAAGTGTAACAACAGAGTCAATGGCTTTGAGTTGATATTATTCTTATAATTTTGGTAAGAATCATGTTATTTTCTAAATTTACTCATGTTTATAACTATTTAACATTATAATTTTTTTGTTGTTTTATTTATTGGTGAATGAGTAGATTCAGTTAGGGATGGTAACTGCAAATTCGCTCGTCAAAACTAGCCCACTGCGGGTAATTTTATGGGCTGCGAGGGGGTTTGGTATTATAAATTGAAACTCACGCTAAATTACAGGTGGGTTTGGTATTAACTAAATATCCGGTGGATACTCGCATGGGTATCCGCTAACTTGCGGCTTAAATTAAAAAAGTATTTAAATCTAAAAATATATATAAAAAGATGCAAAGTGCAACCGTGTGTGCAAGTTGCAACGTGCCTAATAGCCTAAGCCCTAACTAAGTCATAACCTAAACTAAAGGAAACTCAAACTAAAGGGAAATCACTGTGAGGCACACATCGGTGATCTCTCATCTCTATCTTGGTTGTGTGATGAATTTAATGGTATGAAAATGCATTTTTATTTCAATAGAATATAATATCTATAGCGTTATACATTACAAACTTATAATCATTTATCTTTTTTCCTAATAAACTTGTAGATGCAAGTTCTCCTAATAAAGCAAGAAATAGCAAATTCTTCGAAGGTGAAGATATTGTTGATGAGGTAACGAACGAAGCTTCTTTAACTTTAACTTAGTGCATTGATTATTATATACTTATTATAATTTTGTATGGATTAGTATTCTTTAACTTAATGCATGGATTATTTCATTATCATAATTTTGTTCTTCGGATTAATATTTAAAAAGTATTATTCTTTAGAAAGTATTAATCTTAATCATTACTATGGGAATCGTGTTGAATGGGTGCTAATGGTGGTGAATGAAATGAAGATCTTCTCTTGGAACTTGTGCTGAATGATAATATGAAATAATAATTGTCATTTTTAGTTATTAGTTTATGTTTTTTATGGATTTATGTACTTTATACTTAAATTTGAGAATTTGTGTCTGGATTGATGTTGAAATTTTAATTTTCCATTTACATTGATTAAATTTAGAACTGACTTTCAACATTTGTGATTTTAAATATGAAAACTCGCAAAAAATCTACCGGGTACCATTGCAGATTTGGTAATTATTAAAACCTGCAGTAGGTGGATTTTCTTACAAAAAAAAATAATAATAAAACCTGTAGCAGGTTGTGGGTGGATTTGGTAATTTAAATTTTGTGCGGGTGTGGGTTGGTAATAGCAAACCTGCTGCGGGCGGTGCCCATTACTATCCATAGATTCAATTGATCATGAAAGCTCTTGATGAAAGTACTGTTGATGGGAATAATTATGATGGATTGCTTTTGATACTTGAGTTAGGTTGTCTTATATTCTTTTCATTTGTAGGGACAATATTAGAGTTTGTGTCGTAATGGGGGTTAATACTTTTTTTTTTTTTTTTTTTCATTTACTTGTTGATGTTAAGTTTGTGAAAGTTTATTGTTAATGTTTTTGTGGAAGGTTATTGTTAATGTTCTTACTTATTGAAAAATAATGATTTTCGTGATTTAAATTTACTTTAATTTTTTAGAAATCTTTAATTTGAGGATGGAGTTATTGCAAATTTATTATTTATAATTTTTTTATCACTATAATTTTTTTATATTTTAATATTAATTTAATAATTAATATGTATAACAATTAATAATTATTATAATTTTGATATAATTGAATTTATCAAAATAAAATATTTTAATCATAAAATTCAAACCAAACCCAAATAAATTAATTTATATTAGATAAAACATATTTAGACTGGTTTGGATTAGATCTAAACTTTTATAGTTTGGTTTGGATTGACTTAAAATCAAATCCAAACCAAGCGAATGCCCACCCTAAATTTCTGTGATTTATCGCCATCATGCCCCCTGTTCAAGGATCATTTTTCCAAACTTTTTGGTCCTTGCCAATTCTAACATCTCTTTGTTTTACAAACCAAATGGACACAGTTAGCTAGTAAAGGGTCTAATGTTGCATTTATGCAACTTGGATATTTGATCAATCAACGAATAATCTGGCTTTGAAAATCCTCCGTCTCTTTGTTCGGTTTCGTGAATGATATTATTTTTCTATTACTGTAGTCAATAGATAAAGGATCCGATGTGGACTGATGCAACAATATTAGAATTTAGAAGAAACATCGGCAAGAAAGCCTTAAGAGCTACATATGATCTCTAAACTCTCTCCATTTCAACCTTTTTCTTTCCCTTGGTATCAACATCACTACAGTCTTCCACTTGCTTCATTTGAACCTCCTTATATCTATACCAAGACGCACAAACCAAATAGAACCCGAAATTTAACACACTTATCCCGGCCAGCAACCAATAGAAGTAATTGAGCTTATCTCTATTCAGATTGTTACTAGCCAACCATCCACCGCTGACCTTGTTCACAGTCTCTACCACCACAGAGCTCAAAAAGTAGCCAAACGCCACTGAGCACCATGAGATGGCTGTGCTCAATGACTTCATTCCAGCTGAGCTCTCCGCATAAAAAAAATCAAGCAGCCCAACAAGAGTGAACATGTCAGCCGCTCCAAATATGGCGTACTGGTACCCCAGCCAAAACACGCTCATTGGCAGTGGCTCAATAGAGTCAACCATGTTGTGCTCAACAGCCACAGATTTTCGCTTGGTTTCTACAACTGCAGCAACCGCCATTGAAACGGCTGAGAGTACTAATCCAACTCCAATTCGTTGAAGTTGTCGAATTCCGGTGGGGATTCCTGTAATCTTTCTAGCAACTGGTATGAACACGCGGTCGTATACGGGGACAAGAATGAATATGAACAACAGCGGGATAACTGGAAGGGAGGGTCCAGGCACCTTAAAACCAAATAAATTTGTGTCCAATGTTGTGCTCTGTTGGATGGAAAAAGTTTGGAGCTGAGCCAAACATGTGTTCATGAACACAGTGCTAACTATAATTGGAAGCATGCGAAGTAGAATCTTTGTTTCCTCAACTTGCGTCACTGTGCATAGACGCCAGGGTCCAGAATTAATTGATGTCGATGCCCTACCATCACAAGCGGTCCTAGTGATTGCAGCGCGGTCCAAAAACCTGAGGATTTTTTGTTTTTTTTTAATATGAATATTGATCAGATAAACTTCAACTATAGTTATAAATCAATTGTGAATTTGCTTGGCAGAGTCAGACAAATTAAAATATACCTGAATTGGTCAGTCCTCTTAAGGATTTCAGTGTTCAGCCCGGCTTCTTTGTCATTAATCTCATGCAATTGATCCGCCATTTCAGGTTTAGGAAGGTTTCGATTATGAATGGCAGCAACAAAAACCTGAAGAATGCGAATGATGGGGCTTCCCTTGGGGACATTATGGCGATAAAACGACTTGCCCATGATTACGACTATTGTAGCAAAAAAGACAGCTATGGTGCACACACCAAAACTCCAATCCCAACCTCGGTTGGTACTTATCCAAACGATGAATGTGACACCGATTATTGATCCAGCCGTGAGACTAAACAAAAACCAGTTGAAAAAGCTTGACAATTGAGCTGCCTCTTTCGGGTCCCTTTCATCAAATTGGTCAGCTCCCAATGATGGCAAAGCTGCTTTAACCCCACCGTTGCCACATGCAAATAGGTATAATCCGGTAAAAAGAAGCGCAACTTGGGTTCTACCAGCATCGTCGCATTGATTCACCAGGTTTGGTGCAACACCTATGCAGGGTTTTGGTCTTAGCTGGTGTAGGTGTGCCTGTATTCCCAGGATTGCAAGTCCCTGCAAATATATGTATTGATTCGTCATGGTTAGATCCATCTTATTCTAGACATTGATTGAGTGGATGGTGCTTTTGATTTTGAATGGTTTTTCTTCACAAGAAAGACAAATCATTTGGGATGATTATGATGGGGATAATTTTGTCCGGATGACGGGGATAATTTTTTCCGGGTGATTGGATTACTCTTCTTAATGTAATTAGCTACAAAAATAATATTTTTCTGCAAATAATCCGACATAACCAAAAGAGACATCTAGCAACTTCTTTTGTTGTGCTGTGTTGAAATCACGACTTAAAAAAAAATGATCTGACTAATATGTGGGGGGGAAAAAACTGTAACAAATTCTTACGTTTTATAGAGCTGAAATCATACCTCCCAGTTCCAACGAGTTATTAACAATTATAATATATGATGATACATAGTTTAGAAGAAAAAATGATTAATGACTAATGTGCATAGTCGGAGTCAAGTGAACGATAACTTGTGCACTTTCCCATAGTCATCGAATATTTTATAAATTAACCATTGCCAATTCTCCATAGCTAGCTGCTAACTAAATCATGCTCAGATAGTCAGATGTGGAGACAAATCATTAGGTGGATTTTTATTAAACAAATATATATATATATATATAACCGGTAGGTGATAGGATATGAGCGCATGCAAGAACGTTATTTATATTTATATATGACGTTAGTAGCATCATACAAAGTAACTCGCTCGTACATACAATATTATTTTCAATAAAAACAAGCACTATCGTTTCAGTCACAGATCAATATATATCAAGAATTAAGAGCCACAATTAGAGGAGCTTATAGAGAATCAACTAATTAAGGGAAGATTATCAGTAAGAGACATTACGTACCACCAACTCAATGCATCCAAAGAGGACGCAAGTCTTGAATCTTGACAAATAGGTATCAGAGATAAACCCGCCGAAGAGTGCTAGTAGAAATGCTGTTCCGATGAAGTTGGTAAGAGTGGTGGCTGATTTTGTTAAACTGAAGTTCATATATCCGTGGAAATATAATACCAGGCTCACCGCATTCGCCAGGAACGACATATTCTCAAGTGCCTCCATTGCTGTGCGCGCGCGCGTGCGTGTGTATGCATATATTAATTAATTCAAAATTAGACAGTAAATTAAAATCCATTTATTGACAATCTGTCTAATACAAGATAACGAACGTAAATTAAAAAAGCCAAATTTCGAAGGTTTCCGCAAGCCGCCAGAAGCTTAAATATTGGACTTGCATATTTACCGTATACAAAAAGAACAGCCCTACTTCCTCCAAGCCTACGTTCTTGCTTAGGCTGTGCTTTTTGATCATCTTTGCTGATGCTGCCCTGTTAAATTTTATCACACAAAATGAAAAACTTTAGTGAAGCGACATGTTCTCATGACTCATGCATGGCACGAGATCATTGCGTGTTGAGAGAGTTTATGGGGGTTCTGTAACATTAATTACCATTGTACCGATGAGAGCTATCTTTGTCTCTTTTTACACAACGAAGCTAGAAGAAAGGAACAAAAGGTGGCTGTCTGGTTGTAGCCAGCAATACTGAAAACCGAACCCCTTCCGCTTTATAAAGACGCCAAATAATTGCATAATCAAATGTACCGACAAGAACAACGGAAAGGAACCAAATGGCGTCGATATCTAGTTACTACATTTCTTTGAAATAAACTTAATTTGTGGGTCCAATTAGTTTATAATTTTGTATTTTCAGACACCCCACCTCCTTGTCCAGCTATCCCCGCAACAGATTAATTATCTATTGTCTTATTTTGACTTTCTTGATTTCTGTTAAGTTGACCAATATACATACATACATACGTACATACATATGCATATATATGTATATGCTGAATTAATCATAATAATCCAAGCATGTTTCTGTTTCACCCTGTTAGGGGGAGCACAAGGGGTGGTGCTGTTAGTAGTATATCATTGAATTAACTGGCAATCCTTCTTGTTCGCGATTGAATTCTTAAGTTACTGATCGGAGCATATATGCTAATTGCTCTCAACGGCATTGATACAGATAGAAGCTTTTTTCAATTTCTTTGCCAGTCGAAGTTCAATTACACCTGACAGATTGCAACTCTTAATGGCCACGAGAGCTGAAGTTGGCTCCTATTTTCAGCGAATAAGTTTATTTTAAGCTTCTCTTTCATTAGCCTGGTAGTCGTAAGGGCTGGTTGGCCATTGGAATATTTTAAAGTTTAAATTATTTACATGCTTTTACATTCTAAGGATTTTTGTTAAATTAGAAGAACTGCAATCTCAGGAGAAGAAGCAGTTGCAATGGCAATTTGGCAACGCAATTTCAATTAGTTATTTATGTTTTCTAATTATTCTCTCCATGGAACACTAAAGAGAATGACAATTCCGAAATAAACTTACAATTAACTCACGGATGTTTGCTTAGACCTAGTTAACTTGCACAAATAACAACAAATGGGACACGTGTCGGCTGCTCAAATGAGCAATTGTTGCTAGCACTTGTCTGTTAATTGGTTAATATAATTGTAATATCAACCTCTTGATGATTTAGATTTTTGGCCGGGCATTAGAATTCTTAAGCATTTTCGCAATAATTAATAGTCGTACATTGGGGACATTAGACTGTGATTTAGTCGCATAAAATATAACTTTTGGAGGCGTACTTCTGTGAGGTCTACACTAATTGAGTCTATATATAATGCAAATTGTTTATTAATTGGCTCTAATTTTTTTTTCTTTTTTAAATTATACATTCCTATGTTTGTGTATTATTATTATAAAATAAATTGGCTTCAATTTTGGGAGTCATTAATTAGAATATCGTATTCATTATTTTAGTGGCATAAATCACTAAATTGACACGAGTTGTGGAGAAGTTCATGACACGTATTTGTTGGCTATTGCGTATGGTCTTCTGGCAGCATCATCTCAGCTTGATCATTGATCTGCCATCGACATGTTACATTTTCGCTTTAATTGTGAAGTTAAAGCAAATTTTATTGGTTTAGTTGTTATATTTTTACTTAAAAGATCATTTAGTCTTCGTATTTTTTAAAATGCCTCAAGACACTCGATTGTTAAATGTATTACTTTTTTTTTTCTTTTTATATTAATATTCTTAGAATATTAATGAAAAGAAAAAAAAAACATTAATTCATTACATTGGCCTTAAAAGCAAATTAATAATTAATGTAAATTTTTATTTTATTATTTTACTTTTAGGTTAATTTGGTCAATTAAATTTTTATATACAATTGTTAGTAAGATTGTTGCAAGGTCATTAAACATTACTATAAGTTGATTGATATTAACTTATTTATAAATAATTATTAGCAAGATTATTGTAAAGATACAAAAAAAAAACTAGTTTTTTCATACTAATATATATTGGTTAATTTACTAATTAATTTTTTTATAGATAAATTAATTAGTGTGAATAATATTGTTATTAGGGTATTATTGTAAAAGTAAAAAATAAAAAATAACAACAAGAATTTAAATTTTTTTAAAATATAGAGACCAAACGAACACTTAAGTCAAAATACAAGAACTAGACAAGCATTTACCCTATTAACGAGTGCTCAAGGTTGGGATGGTGGTTCGCCACTGTCATTGAATTGATCAATGACGGATATTGGCCAAAGGCAATAAACAAACGCAACCTATTTTGAACATTGAAAATTGTTTGGGCTATACAGCTGAAGGTGTATATTATTTTTTAAGTCATAGTTTATATTTATTTTACTTAAGATGCAATGTATAAGAAAAATGAATGTGAATATTGGAAACCTTAATTATAGTTCGTATTTATCTTATGTAGGTTACGAGATATTTGGATGATGTAGACCAAAGTTGCCAAAATGTTTGTTTAGAAAGATAAATTGCTTTATTTATGCAAAAAGGAAACGAAAATCCGTTTAAGACATTTTAAAGTCCTTGTCAGTGAGCCTAGTGGAAATATCTTGTGGAAGCTGGAAGAAAATCCTGTAATAAAATAAGCCCGTCTTCAAAAATGCAACTTTATTATAAGGTAAATAAACTGTTGTATGAAAATTGTGTTCTGGCCTATATTGTGCTTGTCCTTGAACTACAAATTGCCATAAAAAAGGGGGAAAATGTAAAAAGTCATCTTGCGATCATCTCGAACTCTCTGGGATTTCTCTTTAGTCTCTTACTAATAGAGAACTATCATTTTTTTTAAGACTTCTCATCAGTTTTGTCATCATCAAAAAGAAGGATTGGCACCCATTTCAATTTATTGCACATGCTGATCTGTGCCCAATTAAATGTAATTAGCATTGATCGTTAATGAAAATTATTCCTATATATAATGGCCAAAAATAAGGTTGCTGGCCGGTGCCTAAACCTACATTTACAGCACTAATTACTACAAGCATGCATGGCAATAAGGTTGCTGGCATGCAGAAGTCGAATTTGGGTAATAAGTTTTACCAACTCCGCCGACCAAGAGAGAAAAGAATAAGCCTGATTTAATTTGACTCTAACTGGCAATATATATATATATATATATATATATATATATGAAAATACAGTTGAAAACTGTTCATTTCTTATATACCATGCATGAGGTGGTCTTTGTACATGCACTTAAAATGAATAAGAGCACTGAATGACAATGCTGCTGATTCCATGTTGTGAGTTAGTAAGATGCTTTCTGGTTGCAAGAATTTGACTTTCTGTTTAATTAAATAATACTAATTAAGTCAATATGTTATTGACTTATTCTGATAGTTGGTGACAAGCGTTACATTAGCAACAGTGTCTTGGAATAGAGTGGCCCTTCTACACTCATAATTGGGACTAAAGCAGGGGCATAGGCGAATAGCTACTGACTTTTTGTCCCTATTTAGAGTAAAGCTTCTCGCGTCGTGCATTAGTCATGGGACACATGGAAGTAATTAATAAAAAAAGAAGCATTAGCAATTGAATTTTCCAGCTAAATGTAAATCAAATGCATTTGCTTTTGCATAAATGGACTGACCGACTGAGTCCGTCATCTGACAACAAGAGCATATGTCGTTTACATCCTAACATAGTCTTTTATACTGAAAGAATTCTGTATAACCGTTTAATAAATGATCCTCGAGGAAATTTGAGGATGCTATCATCAATTCGGTGCTCTGATAAGGTAAATGCTCATTTAGTTTTTAAGGTTTGAGTCAATTATTTATAATAACAGTTAACTTCAAGTGGAGAAACTCTAATATAGATGTTGCCTTTTGTCCAGATTTAAAAGAAAAAGAAAATCCGCATTAATGGAAATTCTGAAAATTAAAGTCGGTCTTCGGAAATGAATTTATACGAGTCTATCGAACGGTAAATCAACACTTGTGAAAATGATGTTTTTGCATGTTGTGCTTAATCTCTGTTCATTATGCTTTTATAATCTTTCTCATCTCCATTTAATATTTGTTGAGATTTATATATGTAAGTGCCAAAAAAATATAAGTCACTTACACTGCACTAGTTGTCCAACAAATATTGTAAATTCGAATAATGTATATGACTTATGATGATCCCAGCCTATAAATCAATAACCATACAGTAACTTGTATAAAAATCTGCAGATGATCAATGATGAAACTCGAAAATATCAGCAATAAGCAGCACGTGATCACATGATTCAGATACAGACAAAAACAGTTATAAAATCATATGGTATAAAGTAAAACAAATAAAACAGATGGTGGGAATTTTAAATCTAAAATGAAGTCTCTTGCCAACTCTACGCTTCTCAGTCTATAAATAGAGACAAAAAAAAACCGTAAAAAAGTCTTTTAGCTAATTCTTATTAAAGTTGAGAGTTTAAATTTATAATTTCCCTAAATACATTGATACAAATACTCACAAAAATATCGGAATACTTTTTGTAGATACATACTCGGGTCTAATTTGTCAAGATCTTCAAAAAAAAAAAAAAATCGACATCGGAACTTGCTGTCTGAATCTTGATAATTAGAGGTCTTTGTTGGAAACTTCAATATAAAAATTGCCACTAAAAATAGAAAAAGGAAAAATGTAAAAAGTCATGCGATCATCTAGAACGCTTGGGGGTATCATTTTCCTTCAAGTCTCTTCCTGGAGTGGAATCTTTTGTTTTTTTCAGCCTCCTCATCGCTTGTGTCATCGTCAAAAAGAGGATCAGCATCATTTTCAATTTACTGGTCCCACTGACCTGTGGCCTGTTAACTGTGATTATCATCACTGACAAAATTAATCATATAATTAATGACCAAAAACAAGGTTAGTGACCGATTCCTAAACCGACGTACAGATTACAGCTCTTGCATTATAAGCATGACATCCAGATGTCCAACTTAGGATTTAACAACGCTGCCAAGAGAGAAAACAATAATCCTAATTCTGTTTTGAGCCTAAACAGCTATTTATTAATTTGATATGTAGTTGAAAATTCACTTTTCATTTCCTTTCTTTATATGTTTATCCTTGAGAAAGCGAGAATTAATGCAGCTACCATGTATGAGGGTTGAGGTGGTCTGTGCTCGTACATGCACTTGAACGGTTAGATTTGAATGAATGGGAGAATTGAGTGATTTTGGCTGCAATAATTATTTGATTTCATTTGATTTATGGGGGGCGTTATGTTAGTTAATCTTCTTTTCCCGCATGAAAGTAACTGTAAAAAAACCTGGAGGAAGAATGAAAATTTTTTTAAAGTAGTTAAATATTAATCTTATACTCTCATTAAAAAGACATATGTTACAAGATTTTTAAAGTATCTGTCAGATCGATAATTTTAGCCATTTGGACTGATTCCATCATATCATTTTTCAAGATGAGATTTTGGATATTGGAGTGACCAAATAAACCCTAACCTCATACACCCGTGATCAAGTACGATGAACTTAGATCTACTCCGCCTGTATACATCGTTCGATCGTGTGGAAGAGTAATTGCTTCAGAAATGAGCAGGCAAGGGACGACGTCGACATATATTAAAAAATGAGACACTTGTTGCTTGGATGATAAGAATTATGCCCACTGATTCTAAAGCAAAATAACATTATTAAAAAGTAGAGCTTAAATTAAAGAAGTTTCAACCCTAAAGCTTAATTCCAACGCAAACTTTTTTATACCTAGCACGGTGATGAAATGACATTAGCCAGCCAAACCAGAACACTTGTATCCGAAACCCACGTCGTCTCGTATACAAGGTTTAATACTTTAAAAACCAGTACAAGAGTCGCACGCAGTTCGGACTAAATGTATACAAAGCCCATCACTGATTCTTATCGTTTATAGAAAGAGTAGTATACTAGTAATAGTAGTACTAGCATTTCACAAACAGCGAAGGCATGGACGACGTTCTCGAATCAATCAGCAAGCAAACCGACATCGCTTTGTCTCTATCAAAGCGCGTGGCACTAACCGAAGCTAAAGGCTGCAACCTCGTCTTCTCGCCGTTATCAATCCACGTGTTGCTGAGCATGATCGCGGCAGGATCCAAGGGCCCCGCCCTCCAACAACTGCTCTCCTTTCTCAAGTCCGAGTCCAATGAACAGCTTGACACCTTCGCCTCCGAACTAGTCGCCGTCGTCTTCGCGGACGGAAGTGCTAGTGGCGGGCCCCGCTTGTCTGTAGCGAATGGTGTTTGGATCGATCAGTCACTCGCTTTCAAGAATACTTTCCAACAGGTTGTGGACAACATCTACAAAGCTTCTTCTAATCAAGTCGATTTCCAAAACAAGGTGAAAATTATATATTTGGTGCATCATTGAAAAAAATTTAAAATAGTTTAGATGGAATTGCATTACAGAAACATGAATCTCTCTACACATGCAGTACAGTATTAATTTGTTAAAATTTTTTAAACATATAAATATATATACTGTCCAGTTCAAGATGCATTAATTCCACACAAGTTGAAGATGCATGCGGACGGTGATGCTCATGTACAGATTTCCGCACGAAATTTAAGTGCGATGGAGCTAAAAACTAAGAAAAATGCGTATTTGAACGCACTATTTTTTGTTTCTTATTATATTGAAGTTCATGTTTTTGTCTTTCAGCTCCGTCTACATAAATTTTCTGCACCTCAGCATGACTGTAAATATATAAGCAGGCGCGCCTTGCATTGCAGCTGACCCTCGCTTTTAAGTATTTATTTAGTTCCTATAACAAGTAGTGTTACAGTAAGCTTAATCTTTTAGCACTGATACTGATGATGTGATGCTTGTCATGTTGATGGCATCCTTAAATACCAGCGCTTTTAAGTATTTATTTAGTTGCTATAACAAGTCGTGTTACAATACGTTTGATCTTTTAGCACTGATACTGATGATGTGATGCTTTTCATTTTGATGGCACCCTTAAATAAGGCTGCTGAAGTGTCCAGAGAAATAAATTTTTGGGCTGAGAAGGAGACCAATGGCTTTATTAAAGAGGTCCTTCCTCCTGGGTCAGTTGATGATTCAAGCAAGCTTGTCTTTGCGAATGCACTCTACTTCAAAGGAGTTTGGAATGAAGCATTTGATTCTTCAAAAACAGAGGAATACGATTTTCACCTTCTACACGGAGGATCAGTTAAAGTGCCTTTCATGACCAGCAAGAATAAGCAGCTTGTCACTGCCTTCGATGGTTTCAAAGTTCTCGTGCTGCCTTACAAACAAGGTGAGGATAAGCGCCGTTTCTCCATGTACTTGTTTCTACCGGATGCAAAAGATGGGTTGCCAGCTTTGGAAAAGAAGATGGGCTCTCAATCTGGGTTCTTAAAAGATCACCTTCCATATGAAATGATAGAAGTGGGTGACTTCAGGATTCCGAGGTTTAAGATATCTTTTGGAATTGAAGTTTCTAGAGTTCTCAAAGCATTAGGATTGGTGCTGCCTTTTTCTAGAAAAGGAGGTGGTTTGACAGAGATGGTGGATTCCCATGTGGGCGCGGGCGAGAACCTATATGTTTCAGGTATCTTTCAAAAGTCGTTCATAGAAGTGAATGAAGAGGGGACTGAAGCTGCAGCTGCTTCTGCTGCTGTCATAACGTTCAAGTCACTGCCTCATTTTGACAAGATAGATTTTGTGGCTGACCACCCCTTCATATTCATGATCAGAGAAGACGCAACTGGAGTGGTGCTGTTCATTGGTCATGTTCTCGATCCTCTCGATAATAAGCAAAGCCGATCTTCATCTGACTTTGAAAAATTTTCTGGCTTTGCAATTCGAAAGTGCACACTATCGTGAAGATTTCAAAGGATCTTTTTTATTATCTATTAATTCCTCCTCACATCAGCCTTGGAGGATCGAGAAAGTTGTAATTTGTCTTTGTACACGAGTGGGATGGGGTTTGAGGGCGTGTAAAATGAGTGTAATATAAAAATAAAAATTAAAGAATAAAGAACAATAATTGATGAAAATAATTCTACTTTAAACATATGGCAATTGGTTTCAGGTGTTAACGTAACATTTGTGTACACTCTGTTTCAGGCCATGTTTCGGCAAGCAACAACGTACTGAATCCAGCTTTAACATGTTTTCATTTAAGTTAAAAATGAAACTAAAATCTGTTTAAGATATTTTGAAGCCCTTTGTTAGTCAGCATAATGGAAATTTGATGGCCTTCAGAGGGGCAAGCTTATTAATCCGTTTCAATTTATTGGACCTACCGATTAGCACCAATTAATAGCATAATTAAATAATTAGCATATAGTTGTAAGAGGATCCAAAACGAGCTAGTTTAACAGAAATTTTGATTCTAAGGATTTCAAATTGTGTGTAGTGTAGACGACTGTTTCTTAGAAGCAAACCACACCTCTGCCCTTTGTCTAAAAAAAGTCCGTAAATCTTAAGAACATGTTTGCAGAATAGGAGAAAGTCACATGCACAAGAGGAACAAGCAACTGACTTACATAAAAATTTTGGTTAAGTTAGTTTCCTGCCGCTTGTTTCAAGATTTAAATAATCTCTTAACGTCAAGTTTGATAAAGGATTCATTTTACACGTTTTAAAATAAATAGAAGATATGTATAAATAGAAGATATATTTTATCTAGGATCTTAGATTTTGTTAAAGTTTAAAAAAATTATTACATCATAAGGTGTAATAATGGCTTTCCCAAACTTTAATAAAGTCTAAGATCTTAAACCTGATCGCTACTTATATGCATACGATTTGATCAAGTACATTATCGTACATAATAACAGGCCACGTGTCATCTGATCATTAGCTAAGTTGTGAGATGCCAACCAATGATCAACTAAAACGTGGCCTATCGCACATAATAATGTGTGCGACGACGCGCACCTAATGGACACTAAATATAATTTTTACCTAATGCACATGCTCACATCTTTTAAAATGTAGTTTTATTTTATACACTGTATAATGTGTTATACACCCAAAACAAACATTTATACTGCAAAATATGACTTCCGAAATGTGCTATGCTCATCCTATGCAACCAACCAACATCAACTTGTTACAGTGTCACTCCACTCTTAACAACATGGAAAATTTTCAAAACCTGTCACCAATTCTTCTTTTAAGAGAGGTGTCTACATTTCGCAACAAAATGGTAAAAACCATGCTACAATATAGAGAAACCTGTACTCTTGTTGAACCTCTTGTTATCATCAGTAAATTTGTAATATATATACATATACATATTTAAGTGGCACTCTAGCATTAGTAACTTAGTATGCAAACTCTTATATCCACAAAACCAATCTCCCAATTTAGCTATATGACAGTAGAAGCTCCAGTCGATGTCTATTCTCCGCAAATTGAAATGCTATTTCTTTTATTGTAGGTCTCTTCTTTCCATTTATGTTCAAGCATCTTCGTGCTAGCATAGTAATTGTCACAGTCTCTTCTTTCTCAAGTCTCAACTTCAATAATGAAAGGAAGAGAGGGAGAGTTTTTCCGGAGAAGAAGAATAATGGATTAATTTCGAAAACTACAAGAGTCTCTTCAATAATTTTTTCCCATTCAGCAATTAATTTTGGAGGTGTGGCTAGAAAAGAAGTTTTTGGAGGAAGTTAGGGGTGTGCCAGTGGCACCAGTCTTATAAGCAATGGGCTTGATTAGATTAAACGGGGAGTCTAATTAGTTCTGCGCACAAAGGGGGGCTGTGCTTTGGGTTAAAAAGAAAAGCCCAAAGCATTAACCAGTCATCAAACCCTCAACCAACAAGTCCCGCGGTAAGCTTAGTTCCTACGCTGCCACGCAAACTCTTTCGACACGGAGATGAATACGTGTAGACGTGTAGTCTCTCATCCGCGGCAATCGCGTTCTTTGACTCCCTCTCTGCATTTTAGTTACTTTTCTAAAACTTGTCAGTCCATTTCTTCATCGTTTCCAGAGATAGTAGTTCGCAGAGCATGGACGTACGCGAATCAATCAGCAACCAAACCGACGTTGCTTTGTCTCTAACAAAGCACGTTGCCCTAACCGAAGCTAAAGACTCGAACCTCGTCTTCTCGCCGTCATCGATCCACGTGCTGCTGAGCCTGATCACGGCTGGATCCAAGGGCCCCACTCTGGACCAATTGCTCTCTTTTCTCAAGTCCAAATCCAACGACCAACTTAATACCTTCGCCTCCGAACTCGTCGCCGTCGTTTTTGCCGACGGAAGTCCTAGCGGCGGGCCCCGCTTGTCCGTGGCCAATAGTGTTTGGATTGATCAGTCACTTTCTCTCAAGAATACTTTCAAACAGGTTGTAGACAATATCTACAGGGCTGCTTCTAATCAAGTCGATTTCCAGACCAAGGTAAAAACTCTCAATTAGTACACTACTGTTATTCATGAAGGACTTAAATTTACTCGAATTGTTGGCATGTGCAATCAGTTGTTTTTAAGTCAGTACGTTGCGTTTTGGTAAATTGTGGATCGTTATAAGGACATTATTTAGTTTCAGCAATAAACCATGGGAAACACTTGCGACTAGTAATTTAGGCTGTAAAAATGCTTTGATAATTGCTTTTACGTCTTTATTAGTAATTTGACATGTATTCTGCTGTTTGCTGATATTTTATTAGGAACGAATGGTTGCAACCATCTTACCCTTTTGAAATGAATGCAATAAGTAGCTAGAAAATAACCGTACAAGGATCTGAGCCCTCCAAAGCGATGTTGTAGCTTGTTTTACTGATCAAATTGGAGAATTGCTCATGATCGTCTTCTTCACCTTAGGAAATGTAGTTTGTGCATTTAGCTTCCTTGTTCATTTAGAGCATGTTTGAGATTGCTTTAGATTGTCAAATAAGTGATTATTTGACAATCTAATATCCAAATAGTGTTTGGTAAACACTTTAAAAAATGAATTGTTTGAAAATCTAATTGTCAAATAATTTATTGTTGTACTAACTTTTAAAAGCTTATGAAAGTAGCTTTTAAAAATCTAAATTTTTAAGAATCTGATTTTGTGATATTTCATACCAAAATTTTCTTACTTTAATTATATATTTTCAAAATTATCCGAAAACTGAAATAGTATAACTAATTATTATTATTACTATTTATTTTCAATTTTAACAAAACAAAATTAAAAAAAAAAAAAAAAAACTGATGGTGACGTTTTCAGCATCGCCGCTGGTGTTCATCCAACAAACTTCTTAGGCAACATCACTACTACTATTAGATTGAAAATCGATTTAACATTGCAAATATGACATCTTGATTGGAGAAGGAGATATTACAGCGGTGCACGCGCTTAACAAATTATTCCAGCCATCATCATGCCGCCACCAAACGACAACGAATTGAGGTGCACCACCATTGTCGTTGAACAAATTGACAACATTTAACTACGACTATGGTGGTTTGTAAGCCAAACAGCAGCGGTTAATGGTGGCTGTGAACTTAGAGTGGGGCTTTCTCCGTTACCGCGCCTCCGATACTAGAGAAATTTCTATCATTGAGTAGTGTATGAAATTTGTGATCGATTTCTATCATTGAGTAGTGTATGAAATTTGTGATCGGTGATGCCTATTTAATCAATTTCCGGTAAATATTTTTGAACGCCGGCGATGGCACTGACGCCGGCAACGGAATCTCTAATTTTTTTTTATTATTTTATATAAATATTTATTTATTGGATTATTTTGTTTATGGACTGATAAATTGTTTATATATTTTTAATAAGTAATTAATAAATACAATTAAAATTTTAATTGAAACTAAAGATCCCATATCATTTTATAATATAACAAGATTTGTATATTTTAGTCATTGTATATAAACATTCTAATTTTAGTATTGATTTACCAAACACACTTAGTAATTTATTTTAAAAATGTTCTATCATAATCTAAATTTACCAACCACATTGAAAATTATTTCCAAAGCTGATTGTTTCAAAATCCAATGTAAAATTCATTACTTGAGAATCTAAGGCAATCCCCAATATACCCCTTAGCTTATTTGAACATTTAGCTTGTGGCATGACCTTACACCATTAGATGGTTTCTAGCATGAACATTGTTTTGGG
This sequence comes from Murraya paniculata, assembly GCA_030449075.1. Lineage (NCBI taxonomy): Eukaryota > Viridiplantae > Streptophyta > Magnoliopsida > Sapindales > Rutaceae > Murraya > Murraya paniculata. The sequence continues at coordinate 8,865,418 of JAEVFN010000001.1, read as the reverse complement.
TCCTCAATTTTCATCAAAACTGAATTTATCTGGTTGTGGTATACATTGTTTGGAATTTACCCTTAACATTGAACTTGGATACAAATAAAATACCATTTATGGCGTAATTTTATTTTTCTTTCTCTCTCTCTTTATTTTTTTATTTTCTATTTCGTTTGCTCTTTTGCGCTCTCCCTTTTTTTTTTTTTTGGGAGCTTGGTGGAATGGCATTACAAAATCATGAATTGTATGTAGGGTAGAGTGAATTTGTTAAACTTACGACAGGTACCTTGTGAGCCTTACATTGGCAATGCTTTACTTAGCTTGCAGTGTTTGTTTAGTGTTACATGCCAGTTCCTCCTAGTTGTTTGGGCGTTGATGAATATGCTCATTTTCTGTTTTTTTCTGTTGATGGCATCTTTAAAAGGCTGCTGAAGTATCCAGAGAAGTGAACTTGTGGGCTGAGAAGGAAACCAGTGGCCTCATTAAAGAGGTTCTCCCTCCTGGTTCAGTTGACAATTCAACCAGGCTCATCTTTGCAAATGCACTATACTTCAAAGGAGCTTGGAATGAAACATTTGATTCATCAAAGACAAAAGACTATGATTTTCACCTTCTGAATGGGGGCTCCGTTAAAGTTCCTTTCATGACTAGCAAGAAGAATCAGTTTGTGAGTGCCTTTGATGGTTTCAAAGTTTTAGGGCTTCCTTATAAACAAGGTGAGGATAAGCGCCGTTTCTCCATGTACTTTTTCCTTTCGGATGCAAAGGATGGGCTGCCAACTTTAGTAGAGAAGATGGGATCTGAATCTCAGTTTTTAGACCGCCACCTTCCCTCCCAAAAAGTAAAAGTGGGCAACTTCAAGATTCCTAGGTTTAAGATTTCTTTTGGGATTGAAGTTTCCAAAGTCCTCAAGGGATTAGGACTAGTGTTGCCTTTTTCTGGTGAAGGAGGTGGTTTGGCAGAGATGGTGGATTCCCCTGTGGGTAAGAACCTATGTGTTTCAAGTATCTTCCAGAAGTCCTTCATAGAAGTTAATGAGGAAGGAACGGAAGCTGCAGCTGCTTCTGCTGCTCTTATAGCACTTAGGTCGATGCCTCTTTTAAATGAGATAGATTTTGTGGCTGACCACCCATTCCTGTTCATGATAAGAGAAGACATGACTGGGTTGGTGATGTTCATTGGTCATGTTCTCAATCCTCTTGCTGGCTGATTAATACCCATAACGAAAAATGAGCAAGTATATCCAATCAAATGGTTTTTAACCTAAATAATATGATATACTGTGGATGTGCTGTAATGTGCTAATCTTTCAGAGAGCCCACAGTGGTTTATGTGATTGTTCAGTTTCGGACCGTGACACTTATTTTGAGTTTTGTGTCAGTTTTGGTTTATGCGTGCCTTCGATGTTCTTTGCCTTGCCCTTGTAATGCCTTAAATTATTTGGTTTTGTTGTATTTGCTAAATAATGTGATTGTAATGACATGTAAAAGTTAGGTATGTTGTTTTACACAGTTTTTGCTCCCATGTTAGATGTTCTCTGTGTTTTTGTCCAAGGGTTTTATTTTATTTGTTATTCAAACTAGAAAACAGTGGATGCAAGACTATGAATTTGGCATGTGATGAACTCTGAAAATTTCCCCTTGTCCAGGTCAAAAATATTGACTCGCCATATTCTAATTTTCAAACAAGTATGCCGTAGTCTTCAGTTCAGTTACATGTCCATAAGTAAGAGACATAGTTTGTTGTATTTCTTATCTCAAAGTCTACTCCATCTGCCTGCAATGTTGCAGAAGAAGAATGGGCAGCTGCAGCAGGTTCATTAATTTTGGTGTTCCGGGTTTAACCTAGCAAATATAACAGATGATTTAGAAGGTGATCTAGATCCAGGTTTGATGCCTCGGCAAAAGCCGAAGATATCGATTGTAGAGTCGGATTTTGGGGACCTGAAACCCAACTTAGTATTTAGTTGTTCCGCGTTTAATTATCGATGGAGCAAAGGTCGGTACCAGAAGGTTCCTGTGGTCGGTGCCATCGCTTGTGCTGTCAAGTTTACCATGAAAAAATTGTTTCTTTTGATAGATTTGGCTCTAGCGGCATGTACTTTTAAATTAGTTATCAAGTAGTTAGGAATAAAAAAATCACAACAATAATATGCACGCAGGATGCCGCAGTGCCCCACGCATCGCATGGCCCTCACGTGGCTGGCTCGAATTTTAAACCTCTCTCTGTCACAGGATATGGCTCGCCAGTTCCCAGTCCCTCTCCTTGTCTATTTGAATACCGTATTTGACACCCTTTTTCTTCCGAATTTACATTAACACCATTGCTGACTGTTGAAAACTCCTGCTTCACGCTATAATCCCATCTAAGCTTTTTCTCAAGGCTTTTCAGGAGAAGGTTGCCAAGTGCCTCATCTCCGGGGCTGGAATTAGGGCTTTTTATTATTTTGAATTCATTTAAAATAATAAATATTCATTTAAAATAAATATTCGTGTGAATTTAGATTTATATAAAGTAGTAAAAGTAATATTTATATCAAGTAATGCCATATTGACAACAATACAAAAAATAAGTTTATAATACTAAAATTATTAAAATTATACAGTAAAAAAATTATTTATAAACTTCTTTTTATTTTAGTGATAGACAACGTGATATATTTAAATAATTTAATTTAATGAAAAGAAAAAGAGTAAGTATGATTGTGAAGGGAATACACTATAAAATTATAAAAACATTGCTAATTGTTACTAATGTTGGACCCCTACTTATATGATTTTGTAACTTTCTAATACTATTGACAATAGTCTCACTCTCCAATAAAATATCCCTTATTTTATAAAGTAAAAAACAAGTTAACAGATGTAAAAGCTCAAATTTTAATAAATTATATGGTAAGATTTATTATATTGAAATGTATCCGTTACTTTATTTAAAATAAAAGGATTTGCTTATTATAAATTTACTCTTAATGACAATGTTATAATACATACTGACATACTTTTTTTTTCCTTAATTAGACCAAATCGTAACACTTTTTTATAATATGTTAAAGCAATATTAACATTTTAGTCTGCTAATGATTTCAATTTATTCAATAAATATATAATTCATTTTATAAAATAAATCTTTAACTCTAAATTAAAAAAAAAAATTGAACTCGGGACATTTTTAAAAATAAACTAAAAGTTTTATTATAATTTTAAAAAATAAGGGTATAAATGAAAATTCTCAAGGCTGGAGTACTCGACCATTCTGTAGCCTCTGCTTATCTCTTAGTCGCTAATTGATTTCATGTCCGATTACAGTAACTTGGGAACAATTTTAAGCTTGATTTGACGAATGAATGAATCAAACGAAGATTGGCGCACAATTAGGCCATCTAAAGTTTGGTGGTGTGTATCTTCACGCTTTTTGCATAATTGCATTCTTTTAATTAAGCTGTTTTTGAAAGCCATCACCATTACTTGCAAAAAAGATAAAATAAAAGGAAAAAAGCAGCATGATTGTGACATTGAATGGGCTTAATGGACCCAGGAAGAAAAAAAAAAAAAAGGTCCAATTCCAATTATGAGCCATCTCACACATCAAAGAAGATTTGTTCTGAGGTGGATAAATGACCCGAATCGGTTCGGATCGTATTCGGACGAAGAGTCTAATCTAATCGGGTCAAATCAAATTCGATCAGATTCGAAAATGTAAAAAAATAAGAGCATAAATTATCAATTCGACCTGATTCAATCCAAAATAAATTCATATCGATTCGGGGTAGATTATATGTTCGGATTGAATTTGGGTTATATTTTTTCCAAACCTATTGACTCGAAATTCGATCGAGTTGATCCGAACCCATATTTACCCACCCTTAATTTTTTTTATCGAATGGAGTAGAATCACGATCTCATCCTGGGGCTTTTTTCCGTGTCATCAGGTGAGTTCTTTCTTAATTTTGGATCAAAATCAATTCAGTAGAAATAATATCAGGAAGATGATTTAGATAATTCAGTTGGTTGTTCAATTTACTTCTCAATAACATCGCTTCTATTTGCCAAAATGAGGTAAACAAAAGAAAAGTATACAACTTAAAAACTTGAAGGGTACTCAATTGTAAGAAAAAATTTGGGTGCTTCCATGTACACCCACGTGAATGCGGTTTTCACTTGTTAATTGATAAGCAGACACAACAAAAACACCCGTAGGAGAGAATATACACTTGTAAAATTTTTAGGATGGCAAAACGGTAATTAAAAGGAAGTTGAACAGTAAGATATATCAAGTACAAAGCAAGAAGTGCAAGCTCGTTGAAGCTAGAGCAGGAGTAAAGACCCACCCGTTGTGTTGCGCCCATACGTTACGTTATGATATCTATAAAAAATATAAAAGGGATTTTCATTTCAATAAATTATTATGCTTGGATCCAAGACAACCTTAACGTAATCTCCTCTTTTGCTTTCTATCTTCCAAGTCCCTTTCTCTCTCAGGTTCATTGTACTTTAATTTATGAAGGAGGAGCTCTCTGCATTAGTAATGAAATGACCTGAGCTGAGCCTGAGCTTCTTCTTAATTTATTTTTCCATTTGCCCTTTTCTGGTAATTAAATATGTTTCCGTTTCTGTCAGAAAGCAAATAGAAAAGAAAGCTATTTGTTTAATATATTTCTAATCTTTCTATGTGTCATCCTTTCTCCTGTCGGTGATTCGCAGCTACAAGAAGAATAACAAAGACACTCGTTTTATTTCTGTGTAAAAGGAAAAAAAAAAAAAAACAGGGAGAGAAGTTAGAAGAAGAAATGGGGGAAACGGCAGACCACAACCCGCCTCCACCACCACAGGCGGCACCGCCGTCCTTTGCAGTTTCAAGGGGTCCCACTTGGACTCCAGCAGAGCAACTCCAGCAGCTTCAGTACTGCATCCACTCCAATCCTCCGTGGCGTCAGTCTCCCTCTTTTTCTCTTTTTCATGATTTTCTGGATATTTTTATTCTTCTTGTTGTTTATTCTGCAACAAAAGCTACTTAAGGTTGTAACTTCCCAGCAAAGTGATTGCTTTTTTTTTTTTTCAGCATTAACTGTCTAGCTTTGCTGCATGTCTATGCTAGTGACCATTACCTTCCTTTTGTTTGTCATTTCTTTTTATGGCTTCCTTTTTGTCCCAATTCTGCTGATTTCATATGTACGCTTTTGGTTCTGATTCCATTTTGTATTTCTTTAGTCCAAGTAAACGCCTTTTCTGCTTTTTAATATGTGTAAATTCTACTGCTACTTCCAACTAATCTAGACTACAGAAAAGAATTTACCTGAATTTTCTTATCAATTACCTTTGCTTTTCTGATTTAAGTTTCTCTCATATAATTTCTTTTTTTTTTTTGGAATATATTTTTAAAAAGAAATATTTTTGGCTTAATTTCGGTTTATGCTCTGAAGTCTTTTCTTCTTTCTAACTAATTGCGATAAGTTAATCCAATTTCACAGCTCAAGCACTCTTACTAGCTTTCCAACACTATATCGTAATGCTTGGAACGACAGTCTTAATTTGCAGTACTCTGGTGCCTCTAATGGGTGGGGACCATGTAAGTCATGTGCACAGTCTGTTTTTCAGTGACTAATAGATAAATGAATATCAACTTAAGCTATCTCAATTTGGTATTTGATATGAACAGGGTGATAAAGCCCGAGTGATTCAATCTTTGTTGTTCATGTCGGGTCTGAATACGCTGCTTCAAACACTTTGTGGTACAAGACTTCCTACGGTGATGGGTCCATCTGCTGCTTTCACCCTGCCAGTATTGTCAATCATCAATGATTACAATGACGCGAGCTTCACATCTGAGCATGAGGTATGGAAAGTTCAAATAAGATGCAATCGAAATGAAAAATGAAAAATTGATGTATGGTACATTCCTATGTGAGATACACAGATTTATTCCTTTTCCGCATAAGATACCTTGTATGATGATGTTCAGGATTAGTAATTACTTACAACTTATAAAAACTCTGTGTTACCATGGTGTGTTCACCATAACCTAATGTTGCTTTGTGAGTAGCAACTCATTACCTGGTGTGTTCACCATAACCTAATGTTGCTTTGTGAGTAGCAACTCATTACCTTCCCATTGTCATCTCTTTTGAATGCACTGATGCTATGATTGCTGCTTGCAGAGGTTTCTCCACACAATGAGAACTATTCAAGGATCACTTATAGTTTCTTCATTTATCAACATCGTGCTTGGATATAGTAGGGCCTGGGGAAATTTAACAAGGTACCATAGTGTAGTTTGATTATCTAATTGTTCTTCTCATCAAAATTAATCCTTAAGCTCTCTGGCATCTTTTTAGTTATAGTTGGATACCTGTTCTTGAAAGTTGGATCTTGTGACTAACTATTCTGCTTGTCTCTCTTTACTTCCACTCATTTCAGATTGTTTAGTCCCATTGTAATCGTACCAGTTGTTTGTGTGGTTGGGCTTGGTCTGTTCATGAGGGGCTTCCCACTGGTAATACTCTTTTTGAGGGTCTTTAATCTTCATAACATTGAAGATCTAATAGTAATCCAGACGATAACTTTGTGCCATTTTGTACAGCTGGGTAACTGTGTGGAAATTGGCCTGCCTATGTTGGTTCTACTGGTGATTTGCCAACAGGTGACATTTTTTCTTCAAATTGCTGCAATTAGTAAGACTATACTAGTATTCTTCCTTATAAGAAAATCTTATTTACTTGGCAGTATTTGAAGCACTTACATCCGAAGGCCCACTTTATAGTTGAGAGGTTTGCTTTGCTTTTCTGCATTGGAGTTGTTTGGGCTTTTGCTGCCATCCTCACTGCAGCCGGTGCTTACAATAATGTTCCAGAGCAAACTAAACTGAGCTGCCGCACAGATCGTTCTTTTCTTTTGTCTTCTGCTCCTTGGTATTAACCAAGTGATTTGACTTTACTCGTGTTTAAATGGATGAGATTTTCCCTTAGAAAATAAATCATTCTTTGTTTGACGCATTATTTGTGTTTTTTCTTATTTAGGATTAAGGTTCCTTACCCATTTCAGTGGGGTACTCCGATATTCAGAGCAAGTCATGTCTTTGGGATGATAGGAGCAGCACTTGTAACATCTGCAGAGGTTCAATTGTTATTTCAGAGAATTTCAATAGTACAATTCAAAAATTTTGACATATGAATTTCTATTTTTATCTATTTGAAAATTTTGACCTCCTTATATAAGTTACTTAGGTTCTGGATATAATTTAAATATATTCTGGGTCCTAAATGGTGCAGAGGCTAAATTTGAAACCTGGTCCTCTTGTTTCATCTGGACAGAGTAGAGAAATCTGATGTTTAACTATTTACTTTCTTAAACATTTCATGCAGTCAACTGGAACATTTATCGCAGCATCACGGTTTGCAGGTGCTACAGCTCCTCCAGCACATGTCCTCAGCCGAAGTATTGGCCTGCAGGTCCTGTCACTGAGCTCTTTGCTCCATTTTCTTTTGTTTATTTATTTCTCTATATTTTCACATATGCGATGAATTCTTGTTATTAGCTGACCATTTAGAAATTGAATAGTGGTTGTCTTTAATAATGTGCAGGGTATTGGCATGCTGCTTGAAGGAATTTTTGGTTCTGTTGTTGGTACTACTGCATCTGTGTAAGGAAGCGTATAAAACTGATCTATGTAGAGCAGGGTACTGTGTGAAAACATGGAATTTTTTTTTTCCTCACCAGCTGAATGATATTCCAGGGAAAATGTTGGCCTCCTCGGACTAACACACATAGGCAGCAGAAGAGTGGTGCAGATTTCAACTGCTTTCATGATATTTTTCTCCATATTTGGTTTGTTTTTCTACCCTCATAATAACTTATACTTGATATCTGATCTTGTTTATCATTTTGTATTTGACTGTGATACGTTTTCAGGGAAGTTTGGTGCCTTCTTTGCATCCATTCCATTGCCAATATTTGCTGCCATATACTGTGTTCTATTAGGCATAGTTGGTTAGTGATTCTTTTCTGTGTGTAATTTTTCATATTTTTTCACTGTTCATAGACTCCTTAACAAAAATTCGATAATTGTTCTTTTTTGTTTCCCTCTCCCTTTTCAGCTGCTGTTGGGATTACTTTCATACAGTTTGCAAACAGTAATTCCATGAGAAACATTTATATTTTGGGCCTCTCTCTGTTCCTTGGCATATCAATTCCTCAATACTTTGCCTTGAACACCACTCCGGATGGTCATGGGCCAGTTAGAACGGGTGGTGGATGGGTAAGTTGCTTAGAGAACAAGCTATATTTTCTATTTTCCTCCTTCATTTTTGGATGTATTTTTTGTTACTTTCCATTACAACATTGTCTGTTGGAATTAAGAAGTGTCAGCCTGTAAGGAAGATGCGAGAGAACTTACTAGAGATATGGAATTGTACTAGAGCACAACTGGGCATTTGCCACATGCAAATCTCATGCTTTGAGGCATGATGAGATTCCCCTATAGCCTACAGCAGTTAGGCTTAGTTTTGAATTTCCACCTTATATCCTTATATGAATCCCTTCGTGATAATGTCAGATCACCATTTTTGGCCCCCAATATCCAAAGTATGCTGAGTTGGCAAACCAAAAAGGCAAAAAAAAAAAAAATACTGAAGTTAAAACTCCAGGATTTTTTCTTTCTCTGCATTGAATGTGCCCACACGCACATATGAGCACATGTGCACATACTTAAATTCATGGGATTGAATTAGGGTGGTGTCTCTATTTACTTGCTCAGGCAAAAACTGAGAGAGATCAGTAGCTTTCTCTTACCACTTTGAGAATGGTTGAGTTGACTCTTTGCTTGATTTTAAACATTGAAGAAGCAGAGCTTTATATTTGGAAAACCTTAGTAATGAGTTGTTTTAGCTGTGAGGATGAAAATATTGCTTTATGCAGACCATTACTCAGCACTCAATGTTTATCTATGCTATTTTCTTTGTTTTTGCCCTCGGCTCTATATTAATACATGTTGATAGAGATCATTGGGTGCCTTTTGCAGTTTAATGACATATTGAACACAGTCTTTTCATCACCTCCAACCATAGCAATGATCGTTGGGACAGTGCTAGACAACACGCTTGACGCAAGAGATACTGTTGTCGACAGAGGACTTCCCTGGTGGAAACCCTTCCAGCACAGGAAGGGCGACGTTAGAAATGACGAGTTCTACAGTCTTCCCCTTAGGATAAATGAGTATATCCCCACTAGATTTCTTTAGAGTACAGTTTAAACTGCTTGTATATTAACCATGCTGCCAGCAACTTTCATGTTTAATGTGTATGATGGGGTGCAATTTAAATCAGAAAAAAATAAAGCTCCCAAGTCCAAGCTAGAACCAGAAGGTTTTTTCCGGTGGCCTTCTCAAGGTTCTGCCTAGCTGGAAATAGAGACACCAAAATGAGTTGGTATGTGTATTTGCTGCCATTTAATTTAATCGCACAACATGCCTACCAATGTTAAGTGTGAACGCTCCATGCTCTGGCGACAAGTGGGTATCAACAGCGACCAAGATTAGAAAAAGAAACCGACTAAAGCGGCTGCTGACTCGGACTTCACGATAGGAAATGAAAGGATTGATAATTATTAATGCACTTTCATTCTCTGGCGTTTTCTTATGGCATATCACAGAATATTCGCTCCTGGGCCCCTGCGGTGAGAAAAAGGATGTTGGACTTTGATAAGTATATTTAAGGTAGATTTCGGATTATTCTTTTATGAACCGATTATTTTTAAATTATTCTTCTATTTTTTAAATTTTTTTAAGTTATTTCTTTTTTCTTTAAAAGATGAAAAAAAGGGTGGGTTAATGAATTTTTTTTTTTTTTTAATTTTTTAACAAAAGTGGGAGGAAGTTGAGATGTTGAAAAGCGAAATATTTTAAAAGTAATAGAGGTGATTTGAAGATAATGAATTTGAGAGTAGGCAATTAAAATCACTATGGTCGCGATGAGTCGTAGGAGGCAGCTTACGTAAAGTTTGGGAGGGGAGCCCCGGCACGGCTGCTTAGGACCCCATTTCAACATGCATCTTTCCATTTTTGGTCCTTCTCATTTACTAAATCTCCAAATTGAGTGCCTGGTGGGCAGACGAATTAGTGAATAAAATACAAAATTTTAGATATTTTTCTAAATTTGTTTGTAAGAGTAATTACATAAAGAAAGGAGTGTTATGAGGATAATGAAGGGCGTCGGTAGCCCTATTCTTTAATTTTTAACCTTGAAACCAGGCACACTACAGCCCATTCAGCTCACTATAACCAATATTCGCGAGCAAATTTTATGTTAGATTATAAAACTTCACAACAGTCATGGAGAGGGTGATATTGAGCTATTTCATTTTAGGGATTTAATTTATATTTTTTATATTTAGCTCAAATCTCCCATTATTAATAATCAAAGGAAGGAAGATCTCATTTTGTTTTAGGGGACTTCATTTTGTTTCAGGAGTCAGAAAATTAAAAAAAAAAAAAACATAAATGCGTAAATGGGGTTTGCTAAGAACACAGGTATTTTTGGTATTAAAACAAACATAATTAAAAAGGAGGTTTCATAACAATTTTAAAAAGATGTTAGAAGCTGATTAATGAGATAATGTAACTAATTTAAAATTTTTCCGATACCCCATTTTGCTTTTCGACAGTGTAATATCATATGGGGTCCACACGCTATTTCGCGCGTGTCTTAGACGGCAATTCAACCCAACGTCAGCCCCACGCTGAAAAAAATGCTCCAACTTTTGCATCCAAAATTAAAAAATACATTATCGACTGAAATTGAACCCATTTTACTGATTTTTTTTTTTTTTTTAAAATATCATTTAGGTGTTCAATTTCTAGCACCAACCTTTGGATGCATATTTTCCAAAAAAAAAAAAAATCGGATGCACACTAAAGACGAAAAAATGTGCTCCTCTCGTCTGCTTTTTAACGTTTTCCCGGCAGCCGCCCCATGTACAAAATTGACTAATTGAGTGTTGAATGACTTTAATTTTACTGCTCTGTTAAAATTATTCACGTTAGAAGGAAGCTGGTAATTCCAACAGAGTAACACATTTCATTCATTCATGAAGCCAATCTAAACTAAAACATTTCTCAGGAACCTGAACATGAACATTTGGCATCGTCTTCTCCAAATCCTTCCACGCCCAAGAAACATCTTCCTCACATATCACTTGCCGTAAAGACTTCAAAGAATTGACAGATTTCGGTAGACTCCATATTTGAGAACACTCTCTCATGTCAATTTTCTCCACTCTTATTAAATTACCAATCCCTTGAGGAAGACACGACAAGCTGACACATTGAGAAATGTTCAGGTACTTCAAACAAACCAGTTCACAAATCCTAGCAGGGAGAGTCCTTAGATGGGGGCAAGCGTATAGCCGGAGAATTTGCAGAGATTTCATCTTACCAATATCGGCTGGCAATTCTTGTAGACTGTGGCAGTTAGTGACACTTAAATTCTTAAGTGACTGCAGTCCACAAATGCTTGGAGGTAGCTTCATTAGATCATCACAATGATCAAATGTGAGCTCCGTGAGGCAAGGCAACGTCTTGGGCAAGTCAACTGCTGATTGATCGAGGCTGTTGTTAATCTTGCAGAGAACAAAAGAGATCTTCCGCATTTTTTTCAAGGGGATTGTAGATTCTGGTAATTGAGAAACGGAGACCTTTTCAAGCCAGAGGCTTCTCAAGTTGGTTAAATTTGAACAGACTGAAAAGTTGCCAAGGGTTGCCTGTGAAGCACTGTAGTTTATTACAATGAGTGCTCTGAGTTTTTCCATGTTCTCGATGAAGGGAGGCAAGAAGTACTCCTCCTTAGAAGAGAAATTCAGGATTAGCACTTCAGCCTTTGGGAATTCCATGCGGAACCAGTCCATTTCCCTCATATCACCTATGCAGCAAAAGATTTCGTCATGTGAGCACAAAATATAGAAACTCAAGGCCACATTCCTATACTCTCACAATCTTTTTTCCAATTGGAAGACAATCATTGTGTTGTTACACAAAAAACATAATAAAAGTGGCAGCTAACCTGTATGAATGGAAACAATTTGAGCGTTGAATGGCTGATCCACATTCCGCTCCCATTCTTTAGGTAGTTCAGTGTCTCTTCTTGGCATAAGCAATCGCTTGCGATCATTGATGCTCTCTTGGTTGCTCAGGTGGATAGCAAGGTCTCTCAACACATCATGTTGAGTGACAGATATCTCATAATAACTGCTATACATGTCTCCAGCTCTGCTAAATTCAAAACCCTTAAAAGAATTTCGACACAAAAATTGAGAGAATAAAAAACAATCTAAAGGTACTCAATTTCAACTTACAAACATACCGTGCATCTTTCACAATCTTCAAAAGGTTTCTATCTGAAAGCTCAACAAGGATGGCAAAAGCCTCTTCCTCATCAAGGTCATGGATCTCAACCCACATATTGATTAGTACCTCCAAAGGAATCTTCTTGTCTTCTGGAAATGATCCCAAATCCAAGAAACATTCCTTGACCTTTTTTGGCAAATACTGAATGCTTATAGCCATCCGATCAAGCAAGTTGTTTTCGTGAGACTCACAAATAGGCTCCCCTTTTGATAGCCTCTTCTTCGCACTTGTCCAATACATTTCAGGTTGCCCCCTTAGTGAAGCTCCAATCACTTTAAGAGCCAGTGGCAGGCCTTTACACTTGTTTACAATCTATTGCACAAATTTTTCACAACTATCACTAACATATAACAATAAGAAACTACCAGTTACCAAGACCAAGTACCTATCACTCAATTTCCAGGCAATAAAACGAGAGTTTGATATTACCTGCTTGACCAAATTCTCATTTGCAGAGGGAGGAATAGTCTTCTGCCCAAAAGCAGAATAGCAGAACAGGGATAAGGATTCATCTTCTCTCAACAATTCAACTTCATAAGTAGTATTGAGAACTGTCGGAAACCTGAACCGTGAAACCACAAGTGTTTTACACCCAGGGACCCTGAAAATCAGCTGTTCCAGCACAGCCAGTGACCACACATCATCCAACACAACCAAACACCTAGTTCCTAATTTTGACTGAATTTGCAGATTCCACTGGGGAATCACATAATTAGGTCCCATGCTATCACAACCAGATACAAAGCCCCAAACTTTGGCCCTCAATTGCTCCACATTTGGCGATTGTGATACAGTCAAGAAGAGAATCCTGTTGTTGAAGTAACCTGCAAACGGTGACAACAACAACAACAAAACCAGCTGAAATTCTTGCATAAAAAATTAAACAACTATAAATGACAATTAAAAGACACAACAGAACAGAACTTACTTGCCACTTGATGATCTCTGCAAACCTCAAGAGCAAGAGTGGTTTTTCCAGAGCCGCCAATCCCACAAATCCCGACAACGCTCAAATCATCCCTCCCGATAACCATTTCTTTAACTTTGTTTTTACCTAAAGCCATTCCGATACCCATCAAATTTCCTAAACCACCCTCCACCAATGTATCCTCCTCCATTTCAACTCTTTTAACGGCCTCGTCTACCCAGCCTTCGCCTCCAACTCCAATCCTCATCGCCCCGAGTCGCTGCTCGAGCCTTCTAGCCGAGCCCTCAATCCGATCAAACCTCTCAGCAGTTTCGAACCTCATATGATGAACGTCAGCTAATACATGGGCTTGCATGGGGCCGTTTAAGAATCTTGAAACTTTCTTTTCCAACTTCTCCATCTTTCTCGCTAGCTGCAAGTTCTTGTACACGTTCCAACGTGTCGAAGCAAGAACCTTGCGGCACAGTTCTATGCCGTCTTTGAGAGTCTCTGACAAGTGGTCCAGCTGAGTCTGGCGTATGGGCGGAAGTTCAACGCCGGAGTATTTGATTTCTTGAATGGTAGGGAGAAGCTCTTCTATGGTTGTTCTGAGCTGCTCTGCACTCGATTTGCAGAGACTGGATCGCCGGCAAATTGATATTAGCATCTTTAAGAGCTCGGCGGCGATCTCGCCGGCGAATAAGTCAGTTACCGCCATGGTTGGTGGTGACTGTTGTCTTTGGCTAACCGGCTAAGTGGTTAGCGAGAAAAAGGTACAACCCAAGAGGGTTTTTCATACAAATTGGAATACAAACTTGTCATAGCTTTTTATTTGTGAAGTGCTTCTGCCATCTGTCACTAAAAAAAAAAAAAGAAGCTCATAATCACATTTTGAAGGGAAATCTACCGCAATCTCTTAAGATCAATAATGACGATACAGCAAATAAACCTCACTAATAAACCAGTGAATGAATCGAACCCTTCGAAAAATAAAAACGTGAATTTAAATATTATTATTTTAACTCACTTGCGGATATAGGTAAATAATATTTTAAGAAAATTTATGATGGCTAAAGCTTTTTGTAACGTGAATAATATGGTTGGATAGAGACATGCCAGCAAACGAAATTCGTCTTAATCCAAACTTTAATAATTTCTCCTTCGTTGACTAAAACAGATGCATACTTGCATAGTGCAATCATGCACGGATTTCTTGAAGTTAAAAATAACTGTGTGTGTGTGTGTGTGTGCTTTGGTTCTGTGATAAGCAGTGTAGAGACAATAATGTGCACATATGACAGCTTACATCACCTTTTACATTTTTTAGAAGATTTTGCTATCTTACAGTTGGTAAAAGCAATAATAATAATAATAATATAATAATGAATTTTTTTCAAAATTTAACACTCAAGTTTGGTGGATGATTGGATCATTCCTTGCACCACTAAAACAACTACAAGATATTTGAAACCACGAACAAAACCATTGATCTTAAACCCAAATCGATTCCCAAGTCAATCTTGACTGAAAATAATTGCATGACAAGTGGGGAAGTTAATTATTCAAAAGTTGTACCACCACAAAGACTGGGCTAGTTGACGGACGAATTGACGGTATTACCCTTGTAAGTTTTAACTTGAGAGGATTGTTTATTTATTTATTTTTATATTTTTATTGCCTGCTAAAAATAATTAACGAAGATCGTATTAGCCCTTCAGCCTTGGGCTCGCCCTGATTCCAAACCCAAACAACTAAACATGACCCCTCAGCATGTGACCGTAATTGCAATCGTATCTCTGAAACTAGCACATCATGGATACTGTCCGGGAGGGGACCCTTGAGTTGAGTGGACATACGTTTGTGGGAGTGGGACATTGAAATTCTTTTGGCAAGGAGCATTGATTTCAGTCGCAATGAACAAGGTTGCATACATTGCATCTAGTAGGAAAGTGATTGAAGCTTCGGTAATCAACTCTAAGGCGACGTTGGCTGATTGCGTAAGATAACTAAAATATCTATATAATTCAAGTTATAGGTGTTTATTTTAGATATATAATTTAAATTATAGGTATTTATTTTAAGTATATAATATACTGTTTCAAAATTTATGACCAGACAAACTATATTAAATGTTAAAGTAGTATTGTCCTGTAGTTGAACATGAGATTCTATTATTTTCTTAGTCGTTTTGTTATTTTATGTTATTTTGTTATTTTTCTATTACTTTTAAAATTTTTATCTTCTTCTTCCATTATAAAATAATATTTTGACTGAATTTATATTAAAAAAATTTCGATATGTTAAACTAAAACTAAAATCTTAGTTTTATTTATTTAAATATATTAATAATATTCTAGTTCTTCAAAGACTTCATTTCTTTATAGTTTATCCATCTTTTACGTTTTTGCGTTGTCATAAAGTTTCTTCTTCAAATATGTTATCTTGGGCAAGAAAGCGTGCCTGTGGGCTTCGCTTAGTGGGAAAAGTAGCTAGTGATGAATCTTTTTAAGAGATTGATACTCATCATTTCACAACATCATTATATGTTGAAAACTGATTGATTGGTTAACTTAATCCACAGCGATGATGAACTTGCACTTACAGAGATCACCAGCACAGCTTAAAAATATAACAACAGCAAAAACAAAATCCATAGGCCATAACATTGAATCTCACTCAACCCAGCATCAATTTCTGTTAGATTGATTCCATTTCTCAACAATAATTTTTCTTTCTTTCTTTCTCATCACCTTCAGTGGAAAAGACGAAAAGTGTTTATGGTCAAAGTTTTCAAACAAAATATTTCAAAGAAAAACTAGAATTTGATTGATAAATAATGTACCAAATACGACTCTATCTCTAAATTATTTGGACCCTAATTTCTCCAACACCAAGTCAACTCACAAATAGCAAAAACCCTGCAGTCCCGCAGGAAAGAAAAGAAAAAAAAAAAAACCGTCACTACAAAATCATTGCACAAGCTTGGATTTTCAGATATAGTGGCTATCTCTCTGTATTTTACATTACTTTCTCTTTGTTCCTCGGAGAGGCCTGGGGCATCCGTGAATGTGGAGAGCGGTGGCAGTGGAGTTGGGCTCTTGATGCTTGGATATAGTAGACTAATTTAACTGGAAGAAAAGTCTATAATGAATAACCAACGATGAAGTAACCACAGCACCAGCTACCATAAAGTTGTGGCAGTGGAATTTGGTATGTTACCGAAAAGTTATAGAACCTGCAGATTTCGGAAAACTTTCTGCCTGGGAACATTAAAAGTGGGCTGAAAAGGTTTCAGACCACAGCAAACCTTACAAGCAGTCTAATATATCAAGATTTTCAAGACAAGTTCCCACAATACTCTCGGAAGCTGTAGCCAACTAGCCATGGCTTCTTTCTGCTCAGAATGGATTTCCGTATTACGTTTTGGCTTTTTTTTTTTTTTTTTTTTAAATTCTTTTGATAAAAGGTTTTGGCATTGGAGAGACTTTTCATACCTTTTGAAGTTTGGTTTTCGCAGTTAGGCATGCGAATATAACGTGCTTGTGCGGGATCCATCAAACTTTTGAAGTACGATGTCTCTGATCTATATATTGGTCTACAGTTACGATTTATAAGCTCACTTGTAAGTCTCAAATTCAGCCGTCATGGGCACGCTCATGCCTATACATTCAAAAAGTATCACGCTCATGGATTTGGAGAGCTGACCGTTCACTGAATTTATAAATTCATAGAATATTTAAAAATCTGAAAGCATGTCCGAATTTTAATATAGCTTTAAAGAATAGACAGGCATGGCATGTTTGCAGAGACTAAACAGACGGCTTTACAATAAAACCACGCCAATTGATCGAATTTTCAATTTATCATTATATCTGAAAATTTTGGGGAGCAAAAAAGTGATCTCAACCTTAAACATATTAAGAATACTTTCGATGAACCTTAACCTTAAGCCCCATCCCCGTTTCAAACTTTTAGGCCAATCTCACCATCCTTATTTGCAATTATTTCCCATTGCCTTTCCATACCAAAAAAAAAAAAAAAAAAAACTCCCATTCTGAATGGAATGTTATCAAGAAACATAAAGCGTGCATAAAATAAAATTGGCTTAATTTTATCTATTTCTTTGGAAAAGCCCCACAAATAGCCAATACCAATATGAATGAACGTATTATATTCACATTTAATCTCTGTCATGTACCACCCGGGAAAAGCCCCCACAAATAGCCAAGATGAATGGATTTGAACGTATTATATCACATTTAATTCTGTTTCTTATATACCACCCTAAAATTTGAAATATGAATGGCCTCTCATTTTATGAATAGGATAATTACTAACGTTTGATATAACCTCCAATACCGTGATGTTCCAGGAAAGATGCCTACAGATTTCCCACCGCATATTGTCCTTGCAGTCACCAGCTATGAGCAATAAAACTCAAGCTTTGTATTCGACATCATGCAAACGGGAAAAGTAAAGGATTTGATGGACCTCCCCTTGCCTTTGATGTCGAAAAAACTGATTCCTATTCATCATAAACCCATGTGGAGACACGAGAATGAGAACGCAAATCCCCCGAGCCTTGCTCTTCCATCATGGAATCAATCTGTTGCAGTTGTTTTTTAACCCATGGGGGATCTTTTGGATCCAGCCACAAAGCTTCACCAGTATCCTTGTGCTTAAAATCGGGCGCTCCTGGGTATAACTTGTTTTTTCTGTTATCCCACCATTCATAGGGGTTGGCGAAGTACAAATGCCACAGGTAAAATCGGTTTTCATACTTTTTCATGCCAGCTTCTCCTAGATTTGTGTCAAGGGAATAGATGACACAGGAGAAAAGAAAAGGACCAAAAACCTCAAAATAACCGACAATAAAGCAACAATACGAGACTTCAATTAATAAAAGTAGCAGTCTATTGCTGGAGAAAATTGCAATTCAATCTTAGCTTAACTAAGCATTCATTTTTGCTGCTGTATCAACTACTATTAACTCAAGTTCAATAATGATTAGCAACTATATAAAACCTTTGATGAATTAAACAATTTCTTAATAGAGCTCCTTGTTAATATGAAAAATTCCACATGAACATTGAAATCATTGAATTAATCATCATTTTTCAGCAAGTATTGTCCAATCTGTGTCTGTATCAGCTCTACAAACCCTATATTACCTCTGGTAGAACCATTCCTTCTGTTTCTTTATTTTGACAATGATCAGAATTAAGGTGGCAAAAATTTGTGTGGTAGTTAGAGAAAAAGGGCGCATTGAAACTCATTTCAGATATATGCAAACTACAACAAAAGGAATAAAAAGTTAAAAAATAGTACCTCCTCTGGATTTTGATTCCACAGATTTCTTGAAGGCGAGCCCTTGACCACATTCTTTAACATAATTCAAATCTTCCACAACCACCTGCAGGAACACAAATAAAACTCAGTACTCATCACTGTATTCTCAAACATATATAGCACGTTCATATCATCAAAAGTAGAATTTTTTACTGTAAAATTGATATCTCGATCACTGAAAGAAGCATTAGTACTATACCAAACTGTGTAGTGAAATTGTATTTTTTGTTTCAAGAATTGCATTCTACCACTAAGAAACATGCATGCTGCAAGAATGGAGGACAGTTTCTACAAAACAATAAGAAACGTACCTTATATCGTAGGCAGAGTTTTCCATTCTTATCCACCTTTGGGTAAGAGTGTAGACGACCTGTAACATAAATAAAATCATTTGGCTTCAGATGTTTTTGACACAATTCTGCCACGTCGCCCCCCATTGCCAGTAGTATACTGCTCGAACATTGAAAATGATGAATAATAAGTAGCAGAATATCAAACAGGGTCACACATTCATTTCATTCAATATTCTCCGATTTAATTAGTAAATGAATGGAAATCCCAAGGAGTGTTAATAAAAAATTAAACGGTGACGTATTTTTCGTTTTCAAAATAAGTTCATGGCTAAATATTAAATTTAAAAAAAAAAAAAACTGACTTAAATCCGCGATCGGAAATTAAACGGTGACGTATTTTTCGTTTTCAAAATAAGTTCATGGCTAAATATTAAATTTAAAAAAAATAAAAAACTGACTTAAATCCGCGATCGGAATGGGAGTTTTTGACGTGAAGGAGTGTGTAAACGCCGAATATATTGTTTCTGGTCTTATATATTTGAAGGGCGCGAACCACTGTTCCGATAAAGCTAACAGAATTCTCCAACTGAGGTTGCCACTTTATCGTCGTTGGACGCTGAAACTTGAGAGCGTGTCTGTAAACCGAGCTTCCACCTCGCTTATCGTCGGAGTAAACGCTCGAAAACCTAGGGTGGTCAGACGAAGACGAACAGAATAGGGCAACTCTTCGGAGTGAAAATCGGCACACAGTTCTGAGAAACTGTCCGATACGACACGCGATCATAAATTCGGAATTTGAATGCGACTGGCGTGACCAAATTTTCAATAATCGGCTGATGCAATTTTTCCGACGACGGTGGATTTGATTTGGAAGGGGAAAGTTGAAAGTGGCCGGGGTGCGCGGGGCGGGTGGGGCGGGTTGTTCGAGGGATTACCGCGAATAAGGTATAACCAATCCTCTAATTATTGGGCTTCAACTTTTGGATCGGGGTATAAAAAGCCTTGCCTTCGTTTTGTATTGGTGAGTATTACTGTAAACACCCCTACACTATCCTGATAACACCCGCGTCCTAGTGAAATTATATTTAAAGATCAATTTAGTCTAATTAAACTGTCATTACCATTTTTCCCCCCTCCATTCAAAGTCTTCGAAGTTCGAACCCATTAAAAAAAAATTAAATTAAAATCTTCAAACAGAACAAGCGTTATGTAATTTTATTTTTTCTGCAAACTCTATAGTCATTGACAACACACTTCTTTTTCAAATCAACAATCAATTTAATTAATTTGCACAAATTTATAATAGTCTATTTTTCTCCCTCCTTACAAATTAAATTATTTCAAGACGCCAAGATTTTTAAACTATAATCCTTTTAATAGTTCCAAACTATTATTAGTCCATAATACAAGTGATAATAATCAGATAGACTAATCTAGTAAAAAATACCCGAGACTTTTTTCGGTTGGCATATGAATTTGAGATTGAAGTGGATTAGGAAGAACAATATTTTATATAATACAAACTATCTGCCATCGTTGTTTATACAACTGTTTGTCTTCAATTTTATTGAAGGTTTTATTTTCTACGCATTTATCTTTATTTTATGGTTGGTTTCTAGTAGTAGAAAAAAATAAGAAAAAAAAAACAAAAAATCTTGTAACACGCGATGTGCACAATGTAGACTTTTTTCTGGACATTTATTTATTTTCACATATTTTATTTCTCTTTTTGGAAAAAAAAAAAAAAAGGAAAAAACTGATACAGCCAAGTGATTTTTCTTCATCGTGCCAAGCATCCCTTATTCACAAGTACTATAATGAATTAATATGATGTGTTAATTGCTTAGTGTTGGTTAATGATTTGTTATATATGCAGACAATAATCCAGCGATATCTCCAATGCCAAAAATAAAGATTGGGAAAATTGATTGGCTGCTTATTTCATCTTGTTCTTCTTGTTTTTTTTTTTTCTTATTTTTATTATTATTATTATTACAACTCACTCACCCGCAATCTAGAATATGAATCTTATATCAGTCCGGTCCTAAATTGGAGGTCACTTGGACGCCCCCAACTCCATGATCCATGAAACAACAAAAGGCATAATTTTTCAGCCCACTAGACGGATATTTCTTTTGCAAAAAAATTAAGATTGGAAAAATTGATTGGCTGCTCATTTCATTTTTTTTTTTTTTATAACGACTCACACTGCGAATTGACCCAAACCATGGATCTATTCCGGCCAAGGCCTAAATTGGGAGTTAGTTAGAGGGCATAAATTCTTAACTTATTAAAAAGATCAAACCTTAGACCTCCATTTAGATAAACAACATATGCATATCCTAAACCAATTGGGCTTACCCCTGAGGGCAATGGCTGCTAATTTAAAATTCTATAAACTAATGTGTAATAGTGCAGGAATCTATCCGCACATTTATCTATTTTTGTTTTCTTTTTCTTCTTTGTTATATACAGATCACTTTACTTTCATTGCGCCCGGCTTCTAATTGGTATTTAATTTAAATTTTTTTTTTAAAAAAAAAAGAGGTTTCTATTTGACATTTGAATAAACCCCCTGGAAGGATCCGATTCGAGTGGTATTTGACCCATTTCATTGGTCCAACCGGCCATACGGCCCGAAGATACGCAACACTGAACATCCGGACAAAGACAAAGACAAAGACAAAGACAGAAGACAAAGTCAAAGTGACAAACAATCTACGTTTAAGCCAACAAAGCCGTAGGCTTTTTAATTTTTATTATTATTATTTTTAAAGAATCAAGAAAGTCGTGGATCGTGTAACTGAATATTGAATGACGAATATGCAATAATTATATCAAGGTCCTTGATATTTTTATATTTTCTCCAATGAACACAATTCGTTTATTTATATTAACTAAGTCTTTCTAGATCAAATGACCAAAATTAAATATAAATTTAATCATAACAATTAGAGGCTCCCTTTGATACTGTGGTTCAACTGTGCTTTCAAGCACAAAATGTAAAATCTTTTACCCTATAATCATTTTGATTAAAAAAAAATTATATTATCCTAATTAATTGTTAAATTTATTTTTTTTATAAACATGATTTTTTATTAATTATTAAAAGAAAAATGCTAGAGACTTGAGTTAGAACTCAAATGTTGAAATTTCTAACATTATTTTTATTAAATTAAATTTCTCATTTTTAATGATATAAACTATGAGGTTAAAAACTAATAAGTATGAACTATCATTTTCAACCATCTCGATAAAAAAGTTATAAATAATATTGTCATGATTGTTATCTCCCAATCAACATATTAATGCTATCGTTTTCATTATTGAAAATTTTCGTTTGCTAACAAAAGAGAGTTAATAGTTTGATCAATTATAATTCGACTATCGAGTGGTAATACTATCTCTATTATTCTATAAAAAGTTACAAATCTATGTGATAATGATGGTGATGCACTGACACATTTAGTTGTTTGATAGAAGCATAAAGATTTAATTAAACTTAAATCATTATCTGGGGGTTGATACCGAATAATAATATCATAAGTGAAGATAATTTAAGCCACACCGTCTATTATCTTAATAAATAATTACTCACAGCGGCCAATGCCATTAAAGATGGTAACTAGTTGTTTGCGTATTATATACATAGAAGTAAACTTTAATTTCATTAATTTTCACGTGAAAACTAGGAATTTTATACCATGGTAATTGATGCATTAAAGGTATAGCACTCACAACAACAAATGGACCTAAGAGTACACGGTATACAATAGTAAGAAGTTTTTCGATCATTTGGATAGGAGATAGGGGTCTATTTAATAAGAATAAATAAATTAATGTCTTCGTTTGAAACCCTATTGGTATACCCTGGTATGATATTTATTGCATTATGATATTTCTCGTGGTTGGACGTCAGTGTTGGTGTATTCATACTCTTTTAAAACTCAATATTTTAGTGAAACAGTGTTTGCAGCGGCAGCAGCCCATTGATGACGACGATGAGAGTCATCTCCTGGGGCTTTCGTGGCATCGGCTTGAGCTATCGCGTGCATCACTCGCTAACGGTTGACAATTCAAGTACACTTGACCGTACGCACACGGCGTGTCGAGTCTCTTGTCAACTAAAGCCAAAAGATTTCGTTTCATACAAATCTGTATCGCGAGACACGTTTTGACTTCCTCTTACACAGTAGGGTCACTCTCAGCAAGGCTGTTGAATTTTTTTTTTTTTGACAAAAAGGCAGACAAAGTAAACTGAGAAAAAACTTAGTTGTTTCCGCGGCTTGGGGGTTGAGTCAGAAAAGAAAATAGCTGCCACAGTTGCTTCCATGACGCTTGGTCATCCCTTTTGGTATCTCAGCGATGCAGGAAAGTGGCAATGCTGGTAATTTTTTCAAAAATCGAGTGCAATCGTCGTCTTTTGATAATCGGAAGCTGACGCGGGTGAGAAAGCTTAGGCACGTTCCTGACGATGAACTCGGCTTGTTGATAACTGATCGTGCTTGTTCCGTTTCTGCATCCCCTGATTCGGCCCGGAAGTCGCCGTCTCCGGGCACGTCGGACCACTGGTCTTCATCGGCCGTGCCAAAACCTTTACCGCTTCCCGACTTGGCTTCTCTTCTTCGAAAGCCGGAGTCTTGGGGTTCGAATTCGGGCCACGGCTTCGAATCACCCGAAGGAAGGCCACACCGGGGAAGGTGCATATACTTGTTTCACTTGCTTCTATGTATCAATATTTCATTAATTGAAATAAGTTTGTGAAATTTGTTCAAGCATGCTTTTAATTGAACTGTATTTTATTTTATTTTTTCTGTTTTGGGTTATAAACTTGAAGGCTTAGAAATTTGAATATGTTAATGAATAGCTCTCATTATACGGCATATTAGCAGTTTGAAAGAGTCTTAGGCTTCCTGACCATTTAATCTTGCATATGATTAATCTTACCTTTTTGTTCATCTACTTAAATTTTGTTAAAAATTAAAAATATATATATATATATATATATATATATATATATATTTGCTGTTATTGCTGTTGCAAATCATTGTTAAATTTCTGCTATCATTTCTGTTCGGCTAACTATCAGGAAAAGCACAAATCAGACTGCCGGAGGTTCAGCCGGTTATTCAAGCCATTTCCATAAGGGTGACTCCCAAGTTTTACATATTGAAAGTGTTAAAAATAACCTGAGGCCAAGTGTTCCTGTGAGAAACACTCCAACGAGTCTTTCACCAAGTCATGCTGTTAGTCCACCGAGATCAAATTTCCATAACCCCACTCCTCTGCACAATGCGAAACCTATTAGCACCCGTCGCAGGGGATTCTCTCATGATCTAAACATTGAATGTGCTAATTACAGTTCAAGGGTGGATATTACTCCCAAAAGTGCCCCAACTAGTATTTTCTCGAGTCCTGCTGTTAGTCCACAATCATCAAAAACAGGAAATGTATTCTCTTCTTTTTGGGCTCCTAAAGAAATTCAGGATTGGTCAACTGCAGAGGTCCCTGACCTAAGTAGATTTGCTGGTTGTACTTCACCGGTATCACCTGTTAAAAGAACTGTCTATAGCGCTGACCATTCTCCCCTTCCTAGCCCCACTAGGCAAAGTTCACAAAGTAACCTGAGGAGTCCAGGGAAAGTTTATTTTTCATTGCATCATAAATCTCTCCTACAGAATTCAAAGGAGTTGCTTGAAAGTAATAATCATCTCAATGCCCATCCATTGCCCCTTCCACCCGGAGCTTTATCACCACCTAGATCATCAGTAACATCAGCTGCTATGCCTCACATAACAGAAAAGTCAAGTGCATCCCCTAAGAAAAGTCAATGGCAAAAAGGAAAACTTATTGGACGTGGTACATTTGGGAGTGTTTATATTGGAACAAACCGGTATGCAAGAATGCTGAAATTTGCTAGTTGTTTCTTGTAATTTTTCAATGAACATTATTATTGTTAGTTTTTTTTTTTTGGGTGTTAACAGGGAGACTGGAGCTTCATGTGCAATAAAGGAAGTTGATATTATCCCTGATGATCCCAAATCTGCTGAATGCATAAAGCAATTGGAGCAGGTTATTATTATCTGCATCCTGTCAATCAGTTGATTACAGCATAGTTCTGTTATTTCACCTAATGAGGAAATATGCAAATTTGACCCAGATGATTATATTGAAAGTTATTTATTAGGGCATTAAATTTCAGGAAGATGGGGTTGGAACTTGCGACTATCTTTTACAAGTTATGTTCCCAATGGTTGATTGTTTGAAAACTTTGCGTTTTTGCTTCTAACAATAAAAGATAAAGCCAGAACATGGAATAGTGGCATACAATAGCAAAAAGTTGGCACCACCTAGTTCAGCCTTCCTTTTTCCTCTTTTTAGCTCTCAGGACCAAGGAAAAGTTATTAGGATGCCTTTTCACCGCCATCTGCTAAATGCCTAAAATGATGCTGATATGCTATTTCATTTGAAGTCCTTCAATTTTTTGCATTAAGAATACACAAGATGCCGTGTGTCCTCAAATTGCTTAGACATTCTAATTTCCTTGTTGCAGGAAATTAAAGTTCTCCATCATTTGAAGCATGAAAATATAGTGCAGTATTATGGAAGTGAAGTGGTATGTGGCCTTTCCATGGTATAGCTAGATGTGACCGCATTTGCTTTTGTGCATATTTGTGTAACTACGGGATTGTTGTTTCCGTTTCAGGTTGATGACCACTTGTATATATTTCTGGAATATGTCCATCCTGGCTCAATTAATAAATATGTCCGTGAACATTGCAGAGATATTACAGAAAGTATAGTTCGCAATTTCACTCGTCATATTCTCAATGGGTTGGCCTACCTGCATAGCACCAACACCATTCACAGGTGACAATTTTACTTGATATGAAGTAGGAGTTATATTGTTATTCCACTTCTTTGTTAATGTCAGTTACTGTAATTTGTAAGTGCTGTGAAATTTTTACACAGAATCTTGTAGAAAGCGACCATAGAATTGTCAGTGGCCCTGTGTTCAGAAAAACTAAAATGATGGTATACATAACCATTATATGTACGTACTGGTTGAATTTAAAAATTGTTGAAGAAGTGGCACTTTTTTCGTTCACGAAGATTATTATTATTTTTTTTCCCCTATCCATATGATAACTAATATAGAAAATTCTGATCTCTAGGGATATTAAAGGTGCAAATTTGCTGGTTGATGCAGCCGGTGTTGTTAAGCTTGCAGATTTTGGGATGGCAAAACATGTGAGTTTTTATATCCTCTAAATACTTGCGTCATAATTTGAGTATGCTTCTCCAGTTTCTTCTTGTGGATAGTGCATGTTGTTATATTTCCTTAGTGCAAAAGTGCTTGTAAAAGAGCTCCTGCTTTCAGCGTGTGAATACAGCTCATCCAAAACTTTTCCATTCTTTGGGCAGATTCTCTTGACTTACTGGCTAGTAACTTCTAATATGTATGTATTAAAAATAAATGAATAATGTATTTTGAGAAAATTAGTTGACAGGTCCTTCGAGGAGGATGGATCTTAAATGAATTTTCTTCCTATTTTAAGAAATCTTCTTTCCTTAAAGTAATTGTTGACAATGGTTCTTCAACAAGCGTCCCTTAAATAAATCCCCTAAAAAAATCAGAAAAGTGTCTGTGCTGACATTGGATTGGTAAGCATGAACGAAGTCTTACATGGCTTATCATGGTTATTAGTAGCATCTAGAAATTTGATTATACCAAATACTAAGATTTTGAATTTTGATCCAGTGCCTCGGTGTTTTACAGTATGTGCTATACTGTGTTACTATAACTGTTTTTTTTTTTTCCCTTACTTTGCTTTAGTAACGTCACCTGTATGGTTATATTCACTTCAGAACCTCAGTAACTTATTTATTTTCAATTTACTTATTTGTATCAAGCTTACAGGACTCTCCTATGAATTGTCACTGAAGGGCAGCCCAAATTGGATGGCTCCAGAGGTACATCCACTGCACCAATTTGTAATTTTTAAAAATCTTGTTTTTAATTTTTATTCACACTTGTTACTATTGCAGGTCATGCAGGCTGTGATGCAAAAGGATGGAAATCCTAAGCTTGCTTTAGCTGTTGATATATGGAGCTTAGGTTGTACTGTCATTGAGATGCTTACTGGTAAACCTCCTTGGAGTGAGTTTGAAGGGGTGAGTCCCCATAAAATTCTTCTCAATTTAAGCTATTTTACATACCTACTATTTTGATGGTTCAGTATAAACTTAAAACACCTCAAATTTACCAGCCAAGTTTTGATGCTTGTATTAGCAAATTTGTTGCAGTTACTTTTCATGTTTGTACCATTGTTTGCTATTATTTCTTGAAGAATGCATTAGGCATCATAACATAACTTTCAACTCTTCGCTTGTTTTCTTTTTAAGGTTTGCACATTCATTTTCTTTATTAATCTCTTTATCTGTCTTGTCTTTAATTTTCCAGCCTCAAGCTATGTTCAAGGTCTTGAACAGAACCCCACCTATACCAGAAATGTTATCTTCCGAGGGGAAGGATTTTCTTCTACGTTGCTTTCGCAGAAATCCTGTAGAGCGGCCATCAGCTGTTATGCTGCTGGAGCATCCTTTTATACGAAATGCAAATTATCAAAATATGTCGGTCCCTATGCATGTTTTTTCCAAAATAAACCTAGCGGCAAGTATTACATGCTTCTTGATTCCAGCTGTTAGTGGGCTCCAAAGTTACTTTCCTTTTTTTTGCCTTCTTTCACAGCATACATCCTGATAGCATATTTGTGCTTTTATAGGATAAATCACATGATCAAGTAGAACGCGCTACACGTAAAACTGAATCACTGCCTGACTCGCTGGAGACAAGAGTTAGAAATAGGAAGTTGCCTTGTAATAGGTAAGAACATTTAAGTTTTCTCCTCCTAGACAACTTGCAAGACAGTATTGGATTTAGTATTAACCTCTGTATGATTACTTGTTTTTGATTGAATATATTGTTGATTCTTTGTGTTTTTCTTTATCCAGTGAAGCTTGTCAACAATGTTGTACGGGAACTTTTAATTGCGCTACAGCTTCTCGTCACTCTTCTTGTTCAACATTTGGGGTTCATATTTCTCTGTCCACATCTAATTCACATAATTTTAGCCCTTCTTCCAGGAATATGCCCCTTGGTGCTGTGAACAACCACCCTTGTGATCCTTTAAGGACTCAAGGACGGGAAATTTCACACATCTGAGACATTATTTTGGTTGAATCAGATATATTTGATGACAACAGTCCCCTGAGTACAGCTAGCAATAGCCGGGAGAAGCTCCTGGAGCACCTATCCGAGAGATTTGGATTTGGGGCTTTCCTGACATACCTACTTTTTAGTTGAATTTATCTTATAATTTTAACCTGTAAATACTAAATACAAGCTATCTTACTTGGGAAGTCAAGACAATCTGGGATAAGAAAGATGAACATTTTCATATTTTCATATTCTTTATTAGAGTCAGAGCTTGTGAAATGTAATAAAGTCATTTTGAGTTTCAATGGAATTTGAGAACTTGATATAATGGGCGAGTTCCATTCTGAGTTTCATTTGCAGTACTTTTGCTTAATGGCGCGTAAATTTTTATGGGCAATTTGTTAAAATTTTTAAATCAATACAATATAGTTTCTGAAAAATAAGTACTTAGTAGATTAATATTGCTACAATCATCAAGCCCATAACATCGCGGGAGCACAAGGCGAGGGTCTCTGCACCCTTACAAAATTCTTATATAGAGATAAATAATATATGTTGTTCTTGACGTCCATTTACAATACAAATACAATTACTTCACTAATTTACTTGTGGAATTCTCGTGTTTAATTCACACACAAGATGGACTTTATTTATGAGAAAGTGAATGCACTTTGAATAAAGCCAAAGACATAATGGTGAATCGCTGATAACACCTTTGCCTCCACAAGCTCTCTGATCCACCTATATTGCACGAGTACACCGACCAATTCTTGGGGCCTCTTGAAGTAGAGATTTGGGTATTAAAAATAAATTTAGTTGTTTCCTGTTTTGATTATGAGAAATTTATGGTGCGTTTACTAATCAGTAATCGGAATAGGTCGGAATCGGAATGGAGAGGAATCGGAATGGAGAGGAATCGGAATGAGCTGGAATCGGAATAGAGAATGGGAATCAAAATAAATTTTTTACTTTTACTGCGGGAATAGGAATCGGAATAAACTGTATTGCCATTGATGTATTTTACTTTATCTTATAATCAGAATGGATTGCTAAAAGTTACTAAACTGACATTAGTTGATTATTTTCATTATTTATTTATTATTTTTATTATAATAATAATATTGTTAATAATAATTATAATAATTATTCTTATTGGTGATTATTTATAATAATAATAATAATAATAATAATATAATAATAATAATAATAATAATAATAATAATAATAATAATAATAATAATAATAATAATAATAATAATAATAATAATAATAATAATAAAATAAATAAATAATATAATATAATATAATATAATATAATGAAGGATAAAATATAAATTTCATAATTTAAGTGGGCGTAATATGGTCACTTTAGGGAATGGAGTTCCCATTCCCACCTCCCCATGGGAATGGGAACTCTAGTAATCATTCCCAAATTTGGGTGGGGTCCATCACTTTGATTCCCATTCCAACTCTCATTTAAGCAAGTAAACACATTATTCATTTCCATTTCTGGATTCTCATTCCCATTAAGTAAACACACCATTGATGATTAATTATAGGAGCTGGACCAATTCTCAGTTTTTTTAATTTTATTTTTTAAAATGTAATTTTTTTCTAAATACATTCTTCTATGTTTTTATTTATGAGTTGAACTATTGGTATCTCTCTAATCTCCTTGTAGCACCTCCTTTTGAGTTACATTTATTTTATTTTCGAAAATATCTTTTTTTTTTTTTTTAAATACACTTCTAGTTTTTTATTTAAATTTTTTTTTATTGTTATAACTTGAAGTAGTGTTGTGCTAATTTTTTATTTCTTTTACGATCTTATTGTTATCCTACGCACAAATTAAAAAAATCTTATGGGTGATGAATTTTTTAATATTAATCATCGGCTTAAATTATACATACCTTAAATTATAATTTGAGTGCAATCTTAAGTTAAAAAATGTTTAATTACTACGAAATATGAAAAGAATAATAGATTATTTTACATTTGTACAATTTATTTTAATTAGATAGGAAATAACAGGCAGAAAATAAAAAAAAATAATGATTATGAATGTAGGAAATTTGCTCTATAATTTTATTTGAAATGGGGATTTATAAGGATAATTAAGGGTGCCGGGTGCCAATAGCTTCACTCTTAATTTATTTTTTTATTATTAAAACTCACCGTATTATTTTGTTGTTTTTTTTTCTTTTACAATTTTGTATTTACGCTACACACAAATTAAAAGGTTTTCCGAGTGATGAATTTTTTAATGTTAATATTGACTTAAATTAAACATATTTTAAATTATAATTTGAAAGTAATCTTGAGTATAAAAAAATTTAATCAGTAAGAAATAGGAAAATAACAATATATTATTCTAATTTCGTACAACTCTTTTTGGTTGTAGGAAATAACAGGTATAAAAAAATAAAATAAAATGACTGGTTATGAATGTAAGTAATTTATTTTAAAAAAAAATCCAAGTGTATTTGATTCTTATTTATCCTTAAATGTAATTTTATCTGAAGTGGAGTTTTATAAGCATAATGAAGTGGTACTAATAGCTTTACTCTAATTATTGTCACTTTAACAATTTCTTGGGTATAAAAGATTATCTTTTTAGGTGTAGAGACTAGGTAAGAATATATAATTAAGGACAATTTTGATATTTTCCAATGTGTGTTGAGTAAAAATTTATTTTCAAAATTTAGTAAGTGGGGTATTTGAAAGAAATCAATATTCAAACTTCAAAAAAAAAAAAAAAAGAAGGCATATTTTAGCAGTGCAAAATAGCCCCATCCTTTAATTTTTGTTGTTTGAAAGAGCTACGTAAGTTTATTTTTTTTTTATGAAATCCGAATATGTTTGAATTTAACTGAAGTCCATGTGCGTTTAAATATAAATGTTTAAATAGCATTAATTTTTTAATGTCTAAATATAAGTGACATCTTATTAGTTTTTATAAATAAAAAACATCTTCAACATGATTATTTGACATTTTATGTGTCGGGATGAGTAAATGAATTATATTTTATAACTTAATCAGGATATTTTTTATGTGACACAAGCTCATTTTTATTTTTTTTTTACTATATGTGTCACATGTTGGGTTTTAATGAGATGATGTTGATATTTCTTAGGCGAAAGCTTTAGAAATTGTTTTCAACTTATTAATGAGATTAGTTTGTCTCCGTTAATGATAATCAGACTCCTTGCGTATCGTTGAGTTGGTTTTAGGATAGTAAAATATTCGTATAAAGCCATATATGATTATATTTGACATTCAATGATTACTTATGTTAAAGCAAGATTTTAAGGTTGATCATATCTCAATGAATTGTAATAAGACAGCGAATGCATTAGCTAAATTTGTTCTCTGTTGTTTTTGTTTTCTACTTGTCTTGTATGGGCAGAGGATTTTCCAAAAATTTTTACCTTGTTACCTTTGAGTTGTCAATTGAGAAATAAAATAGAATATTACTACTAAAAAAATTTGAAAATTATAAAATAAGTTTTCTCTCGGTGGTAAAAAATTATAAAATAAGTTGATTGGTTTGTTCTGAATGACATTTCGTTTTCTTACATTTTCGGGAAAGAAAGGACCAATAGAAAACATCCACGTAAGCAGTTAAGAGAAATTGTCCAAGTGGCGGTCTCAAAATCCGAATTGCCGCGATTGGAGCATTTCATTCAATTCGAAGACGAGATCTCTATGTTCTCTAGTGTAGTAGTGTATGCAATTCTTCAAAAAAACGGACCGGATGGCGAAGAAAAGTTTCTCCCAGTCTTCTCTTCCTGGCGACGAGGAAAGTGATTGAGTATCAGCACAGAATCAAGTCCCGCTCAAATAAAAGGATAAAAAAAAAGAGGCAAAGAGGCTTTCAAGACTACATTTGCTGAATTCTTGATTTGAGAAGTACTTCTCACGGAGATAGGTAATGCTTTATCACTCCTTTGAATTCCAAATTTTCATTTTATTACTGTTTGTCAATTGCATTTCTTCTCCGTTTGTCACACTGGGCTGGGCTGGTAGTAATTAGGGATTTGCAAGTTCATTTTTGAACCTACAGAAGGGACAGAAATGCAAGTTTCTAACAGTTTAGTGGATAAGATTTACGGTGTGTTCTCCGACGGCATACATTTTGCGACACCAATATTTTCCTCGAGAACAAATGAAGTTGACTTGGTATGCTCCTGCCTTTGGCTTACTAAGATATCTGGCACATGAACCGTTTAATTTTAGCATTTATTTATTTATTATTACTATTTTTTGTTTAATTTTCAGGTACGAGGTGTCTTACAAATGTTGCAAGGTCTTTCTAGTTCGTTGTTTTATTGGGATGAGAGTGTTCGGAGTTTTTGTGTCAGGACTGGGATTCATATGACTCATCTTTCCCAGAAAAGTGTACACGTTATGTTGAATCAATTTATACATGCGGCAACATGTTTGAAACTAGTAGAAATTTATGTCACTAGAGTGGAGACTTCAGTGAGAATAAACTCCCCTACTCTTAGGGCATTTTCATCCGCCGTTTCTGCATGGCTTAAGGTATGCAGTGTGGCGATAAAATTGTCGGATGTATTTTTTTAATTTTTTGTCTAGTGTTTTTAGATTTGCTTTTCACAAAGAGTGGTAAATTTATCCTTGAATCAGAGGTTCAGGAGTATTGCTTTAAAGGAAGAAATGAAGATGAGTGAATCAAATGTTGGAAACACACCAACCCTATTGGGACTAGCAAGTTCTTTGTCAAGGTTAGTGATTGGGAAACTTCAGATATTAAATTTGGAATGTGTGAGAATATTTGTAGGTTTGGACATCATGTTAAATACCTTTGTGTGAGAATTGTTTGTAGGCTTTGACATCATGTTAAATACCTTTACCACTTATTGGTCATCAAATATGAGTTGAGTTCATTTATAACCTTTCATTTTGGAAGTTCTTACTATTTTCTTTGGCTCAAGGAGCCAGTCAAACAATGATTGTATGAAAGATCACATTCACAAGGCAATATTCTTTCTACATCTGTTATATGTTCTGTATTTTCCTTTCAGATCCATTGGAAGCTCTAACACATTCATCATGCTTCTTGTTTTCTGTTGGAAAAGTTTTATCGCATCAGGACATACATATCTGCTGTTTAGTCCTTATTGCATATTATTTATTTTCCAGGTTTTATGTGGACAATTTTTGTAACACACTCATGTTCTTGATCTTCTTGTTATGGAATTTGCTGATGATCTTTCACTTATTTAGTCTTTGCTCAGGCGGTGAATATCTTTTGCAAATAGTGGACGGAGCGATTCCCCAAGTATATTTTCAGTTTAATATGTCTGTTCCAGCTGCTGAAGTGGCTGTTCATGTCCTTGACTATCTTTACAAGAAGCTGGATGAAGTGTGCCTTGTGCCAGGTGGTGAGGTTGTAATTACTTTTTTGGATGCTTTGTGTGTCTTGCATTTATTTCCATTTTCTGATTTCACAATTCAAACTTGAAGCATGTGCTGATGATGTTCAGGTGGAAGAATATCAGATGCTACTTCATATATTTGTTGGAAGCTTATTGCCATATATTGAGGGTCTTGATTCCTGGCTTTTTGAAGGAATGCTTGATGATCCTTATGAGGAGGTAATTGGTGATTAAACTATTGTATGATATCCTAAAGTCTTAAACAGTTTGTTTAGGCATGATGGAATGAGATGGTATGGCATAAAAATTTCTTGTGGTGTCATATACCTAGATTGTTCTTGACATCAGTGATGAGCATGAAGCTTGATATGCAAGCTCATTTGACCTTGAAATTGTCTTGTCTTGCTGCTTAATTCTTTGATGCTATCTGCTCTGTAGAATGTATGATTGTTTACTCTCCATGCAGATGTTCTTTTATGCCAACAGAGCTATCTCAGTTGACAAGGCAGACTTCTGGGAGAAGAGCTATGTATTGAGACAATTACAGCATTGGAAATTAGATACTGAATCCTCTGGCCTAACCTCTGAAAGCAGTCGTGTGCATGAAACAAGTGAAAAGAAGGAAAATGGTTTGAGGGAATCCGTTTCCCTGTCTAGTTCTGTGAAAGGACTTCAAGCTTATCCTTTATTTATCAAGGACATTGCTAAGTCCATTATTTCTGCTGGAAAATCATTGCACTTGATTAGGCATGTTCTAACAGTATTCACAGTAGCATCTAGCAAAAGTAATGACAATGGCATTGAACGTCTAGAAAATTTCAATTATGGTAGTGATTGGAGCACAGTTCATCGTGGACAGAGCATAGCTGGATTGACTCTGTCTGAAATTTTCTGCATTTCATTAGCAGGTCTCATAGGCCATGGTGATCACATCTTTAGATACTTTTGGCAAGATGGCTCATGTGAAACTGAGTTTATCCCTTCTTTACCATCCTACATGAATGGTCAGATGATGAGGAATGGGAATACTGAAGCTTTGACAGTCTTAACATGCTCTGGAAGGACATGGTGTCAGTTCTTACTCGATACATTGCTACAGAAAAGAGTGATTGATAAAAAATCTGCTAATAAGGTTGCAAGTGATGTTCCAAACATGAAAGAAGAGAATATAGGTAAAGATATTGAGAACAATTTGTTCACCCGAAAATCATTCTGTCCAGAAAATCCAGTTATTTCTGTGTGTGATGCGTCACCTAATATTAATAAGAGTTGTAATCTCTGGAACGCACTGAACCTGTCTAGAAACTTTTATCTTCCCCCGTTAAATGACGAGGTCCTGCGGGAGGCTGTTTTGGGTGCAGAGAGTGGGGACATTTATGAAGTTAAAGGAACAAATTATGCTTTTGGTTTCCAGTTTGGTGAATCTGAATATCTTCGTTCTCAGTGTGATACAAAATTGTTAGAAGCCCTGTTCCCCTTTCCCACCATTCTTCCATCTTTTCAGGTAAACCTGGATTGATATTTCCAGTAAGCAGTTCTGTGACATTTGTTGAGGTTCATATTAAGCATTATTCATAATTTGTAACAGGATGAACTTCGTATCTCTGAGCTCTTACCTTTCCAGAAGAATAGCACCCTTCCATCTGGAGTACTAAGCTGGATTCAAAGTGTTGAACCAAGAACTACTCCACTTCCCGTGGTTATTATGCAGGAGTGCCTCACTGTCTACATTAAGAAGCAGGTACCGCTCATATTCATTCATGGAGATTTAGTTTCTTTTTCCTTCGAGCATGCTGTTGATCCTATTGAAAAACTTACTTTTACATGTCATAGGTGGATCATATTGGCAAGATTATACTGTCAAATTTAATGAATGACTGGAGATTGATGGATGAGCTTGCAGTGTTGCGTGCTATATACTTATTAGGATCAGGTACTAGCTAGATTGCTAGCTTCTACTTTGCTGGTTATATTGTTATTTCATCAAAGATGATAACTGACACGTTGTGGTACTTTGTTACCTTCAGGTGATCTGCTGCAGCACTTTCTGACTGTGATTTTCAATAAGCTGGACAAAGGGGAAAACTGGGATGATGATTTTGAGTTGAACACTCTATTACAGGTGCAATCACTTTTTCAACAATATGCTATGCCATTTGTTTAGGTTTATATGGGATAAAAATTTCCAACTCTACCACTCTTTTAGTATATGTGGTTCAAGTTATAATGATATATGGTACGAAAGTTTTGCTATTGAATTCCATTGGATCTTGGGTTCTGACTAAACTTTAATGGGACGCTGACTGCTGCTTTGTAAAGCATAGAATTCTAGACCTGTTAACGTCTTCTCAGGTTTTTTTTTTATGTTCTTATGTATCCAGGAATCCATTAGAAATTCTGCTGATGGCAAATTACTAAGTGCTCCAGATTCATTGGAGGTCTTGATCACCGAAAGTCATGGTTCTGATGGTGATGAGCAACCCAGTATGATTAAGCTTGCATCAACTCCTCGTACAAGTCATCCACGTAGCTTTGGAATAGATGGTCTGGATTTACTGAAATTCACATACAAGGCATATTCTGCAGTCAAGAACACTTAATTTGTTTTTTAATCCTTGTCACTGAAAGAAATTATTCTAATATGTATATTCATTGTCTGAGACAGGTCCCTTGGCCACTTGAACTTATTGCTAATATGGAGGCGATTAAAAAGTATAACCAGGTAACTTTTCCACTCGGCCTATGTTTCAAAACTGTTGGTTCTAATTTAGTTTTTCTGTTAATTGTTGTGAGTTTGATGTAGGTGATGGGCTTCTTGTTGAAAGTCAAGCGTGCCAAATTTGCACTTGATAAAGCTCGGAGGTGGATGTGGAAGGTTATTCTTTTCTGTTAACACAAACAGCATTCGCCCTCTTCCACACTTTGAAAGAGGAAATCCCATTAATATTCTCAAAGCCACCTGACTCACCTACAGGGCTGTTCTTCTTTGACCACTGATCTAATTCTTTAGTATTGTTACTTCCAGGGTAGAAGCACTGCAACAAACAGTCGCAGTCACAAGCGCCATTGGTTAGTGGAACAGAAACTACTCCATTTTGTGGATGCCTTTCACCAATATGTAATGGACAGAGTATGAGTTTTCTCAATATTCTTTCTTTAACGTAATTTGGTTGAGGTGTATACTTGGGCATGTGCATTAGCAACTTTGATCCCCAATATGATGTTTGGTTGTTTTGTTGAGCTACTTATAGAGGTCTCCTCTAAGGGAGGTATATAAGCATTTTAGTTATCTTATTTTAGATTTCATAAGCAGGTATATCACAGTGCATGGCGTGAACTCTGTGAAGGTATGGCGGCTGCTGGATCTCTGGACGAAGTTATAGAAGTACACGAGGCTTACTTGTTATCAATCCAGCGGCAATGCTTTGTGGCACCGGACAAACTGGTGGGTACTCATCTCCATTTACTAGTGTATCAATTCTGACAATCTTCTCCTTAGCTGATGAATATTGTGACATATATGGGAGTAAAGAATGTTCAATGGTCTCTTTTGCATACAGTGGGCTTTGATTGCCAGCCGTATCAAAAGCATCCTTGGATTAGCTTTGGAGTTCTATTCCATTCAGCAGACTTTAAGTAGCAGTGGAGCAGTTTCTGCAATCAAGGCCAGATGTGAAATCGAAGTGGATAGAATCGAGAAACAGTTTGATGATTGCATTGTTTTCCTCCTCAGAGTAGCCTTCTACCCATCCCTGTTGTCTTGTCCTGTTCATGATTTGACCACCTAGTTTGCAGCATCTCACTCACATTTGTCCTTGGAATCATAAGCTTCGTCTTTCAATTCTATGCAGGTCCTTTCCTTCAAGTTAAACGTGGGGCACTTTCCTCATCTGGCTGATTTGGTTACAAGGATTAATTACAATTACTTCTACATGTCTGATAGTGGAAACTTGATGACTGCCCCTGGCTCTGAAGCGAGACTCGGCAGGACCTTTGCTGGTAGAACAGATTGATAAAGAGAGTTTCTTAAGGCGTTGTCGTCTCTTGTCTGTTAATGAATTGATATTGGACACGTGCCAGCTGTTTGTATTTAAGGACATTTTACGCTTTTTCGAATGAGAAATTACAGATATAAACTTTTGATAGTACTAAAATACTTCTTGAACCACGTACGGTGAGTAATGGATATCGGACACGTGCCAGTTGTTTGTTTTTTTTTTTTTTTTTTTTTTGAGGGGAAAGTAAAAGCTTTCCATTAGATATACTTTGAGAATAACATCATAACAAAGTCTGGGAAATTATCCAGCCATAGAGTAGGATTTTCAACACTTAAAGCAATTTTGGCTAAGGAGTGGGCTATTCCATTACAACCTCTTGGGACAAAACGAGTTGATGAAGGATTTTGGCTCTTTAGACTCTCCCAAATTTCTGTAATTTTCCAGCAAATCTAAGACAGACACCCCTTCTTGTTCAAAGAGAGATCCACCACCTCTGAGCAATCTGATTCTATTATCATTGGCACATAACTTACTTGAGTAGCAACTTGAATACTAAACAAAACAGCTTCAGCTTCCATGCATGCCACACTCCCTTGGTAATAAACTCTCTTAACTGCTGCCGCTGCAATATTACCCCTAGCATCTCTGATCACAACTCCCAAACCAGCCTGCTGATCTGAACTTTTGATAGCAGCATCTACATTTACCTTGTACCAACCTTCTGGGGGAGGAGTCCAGCTCTGGAAGTTGCCTGATTGGGTCATTGAGGTAGCTTGATCTTTGGAGCACTTAATTCTCTTATAAGATTCCACAAAAGATGCTGCCTTGCCATTGAAAAATGGGGATTTTCTTGCTTGCCTTCGAACATGAGGAGATTTCTTGAACGCCAAATGGCCCAACATATTGCAACTATCAGCTCTAAATCTTCCTTTTTTCTCTTCTGTGCAACTTCTTGGAGCACACTTAGCATATCTTGATGGGCTATTGGTTTCAGGTCCTCCAGCTCTAAATCTTCCTTTTTTCTCTTCATGTGCAACTTCTTGGAGCACACTTAGCATATCTTGATGGGCTATTGGTTTCAGGTCCTCATAAAATTCTAACAGCTTTCACACCATTCGAGCAGCCTTACATTCCATCAATGCATGGAGCACATCTTCTTTCTTGTCTTTACATCGTTGACAGCTTGGCTCTCCTATAATTTTCCTCTTCTAACATATTGCTTGCTGTTGGCAAAAGGTTTTTTGCAGCTCTCCACATAAATATTTTCAATTTTTCTAGAATTTCAGTTGACCAAATAATTTTTCACTGCGATTTGGTGCTGTCTGAACAGCAGCTGTTTGTATTTAAGGACATTTTTTTGGTTTTCGAATGAGAAATTACAGATATAAACTTTTGATAGAATTATAATATTTCTTTGAACATGGTACGGTGAGTGACATTATTGTGAATAATAGTATATTTAAAAATAAAAATAATACTGAAAATTATGGTGTCTGAAGAATTAAAAATTATTCAGTATTACAATAATAAAAATAAGGGATATGTATTAATTTTAATAGAACAATCTCCTATAATTTTATTATTAAGATGTGATTGAAATTCTACGTAAACTTCTAATTCGTGAGCTACTCGATCGGATCGGTTTACTCTTTTATTTTCGAAGAATATCAGGAAATGTGCAAAAGGCTATAATTTTATGACACGTGTAGGTTGACGATGAGGAGTACAACGCAAGCTACATTATTCTCCCGCCTCCCACCCACTCCCGTGCTACTTCCCGCTCAGCTGTCTCCCGT
The DNA here is from genome assembly GCA_030449075.1 of Murraya paniculata. Taxonomy (NCBI): domain Eukaryota; kingdom Viridiplantae; phylum Streptophyta; class Magnoliopsida; order Sapindales; family Rutaceae; genus Murraya; species Murraya paniculata. The sequence continues at coordinate 8,826,080 of JAEVFN010000001.1, read as the reverse complement.
CTCAACTATCTTCTTCAAACCCTGCATGATACAAGACGATAAAACTTTACAAATTCTGTTGTCGTTCCCTGATACAATCACTAACATATGCATATGCTTCTCTTAGGAACATAAAACTCATAAGAGTATGGTGGAGGAAAATGTAAAGGTTCTCACAATCGCTGAGCTAATCCACGGTGCTCGGCCCCTTTCTGGAACATCCTTCCTCCACTCCTATCTCGACCGTCCGATCTCTCGAACTTCCTCATCAAACCGCCGAAAACCTCTTGGTCCCACCGATTCAATTTCTGACTCTAAAATTCTGACTCCACTTAACCATCCAGTCGTTCTCATTGGAACCCTAACCCTACATTCCTCGCACGATAATTGCCTCGAATTCACCGATAGTTCCTCTGAGATTTGCTGCGATATTCTCCATTTTAATGTTCGCGCAATCGGAAAGAGAATCCACGTCACGGCTTGGAACTTCATTCCCTTGAAACGCACTAAGGGATTCTTGGAGATTATCAGATGGAATTTTCCAGAGTCGACCTCTGTACTTGACGGATGTTCAAGTACCGATTCTTTTGATTCGTTTCCGTTATTTCAAAGTTCCGTCTCTGCTAGTGAAACCGATAATTCAAAGTCTCGTTATCGCTTTCATGGCGCAATAGAATCAGTTAGTCCTGTTTCAATTGTTCCGTGTTCACGTCCATGTTCTTCGAACGATTCAGCTAACATTCGAGGGTTTCTAATGCGAGTTTTGGCTTGTGACTGTAAATTTTGTACCGCTAAAAAGTATGAAATAACACAGGAATGTCATTCATTTACCAAACCGGAGTTTGTATATTTTTCTGGTGCTGCTTCATGTTGGCATCCGGTGGCGACGAAGCTTGTTGGGAAAGTTATTATTATCTCAGGGCTCAAGAAGAAGTTGGTTTTCATCGGGAAGGAGGAGTCTCAGTTGATGTTTGTGACGACGGAGAATTCTGTTTTACATGTGCCTCGGTTGTTGAAAAAGTGGTCACCCGTTTCAAAGACTGTTATTAAGGGGAGGGGTGAGTCTGGAGTGTATACTGGTGTTGTGAAAGGCGTATACATGCAAGGCTTACTTGTTGAGCTGGACAATGAAGTGTGGCTTCTACTAACTGATAAATTCCTCACCGTACCACATAGTCTTAGATTGGGTGCTGTTGTACGTAAAATAACTTTGTTTCTCTGTCTCTTCTCTTCATTGTATGACGCTCCTGTTTTAGTTCATAACTTTTTTTTTTTTTTCAGATTTCTGTGAGAAATGTTCATTTTGTGAATCCAAGATTTTCTTGGACAAAAATTTTAATACTTGGGGCTTGCTGCAAGACTAGCATTATTGTAGAGTCATTTTCTCCATTGGAATCAGGGTATGAACTGTTTATTTTGTCATTGTATATATCTCTTAGAATTCTTGCAAGTGATTAAAACATGGTATCTCTAGAATTGGCTCTTAAACCATTGGTTGTGGTTATCGTTTATTTAACAATTGTTTTGGTCTTACTTTAGGCTCTTCCTAGGATGCTATTCAAAATACTAAGAATTCATTCAATTTCTTAACCAGGAAATGCCCCAACACTTGTGAAAATAAATTCAATTGTTTGTTGCAGTTGCTATATGAATGCTGGCGCCCAAAGTCTATTGGGGAAGTTCATTGAGTCTTTGTCATTTTCTGCTAGACTCTGGTATGAATTTTGTTAATGCTTTTAGGAATTTATAGAATCTGCTTTTGATCTTTGATATTCTAGATTGATTTGGATTTTAGGGCACTTCTTGTTGTCACATGTTTCCAGAAAAAATTTTCTGGTATCTTATTGGATAAGGAGATTTTGGGATCAAAACATGTAAGTATTCTTTTTCTTGGTATCATATTTTGCTTCTAATGGAGTTTCTTGTTCTTCTGTGAAATGTATAACTTCTCTTGCACAGTCATTTTAATATAAATTGTTGATGAGTTCATGTGTATTGTCGCAAGGAGTTTTCAGAAGAAAGGACTAGCCCAGATGTACTGTAGCTCACATTTACCGTCATCTGTAATTCGAGCTCGGGTAAATTGGTAATTCACAGTTAAATATATGAATATATCTCTGTTATCATGATTACATTGTCATCTTCTTAATGAGTGTCTTTTGGCAGCATGGGATGTTTACAGAATTGTGTAAGCATGAATCATGTGGCTGTGGTAGCGAACCATATTGTGGTAATCTTAGATTGGTAAGTCTGTGTCTGTGAGTTCCTTCTCCCCCCCCCCCCCCCCCCCCTTCTCTCTCTCTCTCTCCTGAAATGGTGGATCTTTTTTTTTTCTAATACATTGCAATTGGCTAGTCTTTCTTCAATGGGTGGATTTTAATTGATATGTTCATGTTTGTCACATTTAATTGACAGTTAGTCACATTTAATTGACAGTTAAAGGAGGATTAAGATTTAATATTTTTCTGGTTATCTTCAGGTGGCACCGATCTCTAGTTTCATCTACCACTGTGAGGCTACATGGATAAAAATGCTGTTAGAATTTGACAATTACTGTCGTCTATCATGTAAGAACAACAGTTTCATCTTTTTATCTTCTGAAGATGAATCCAATGGGCGGTCAAAGAGGCAGATTGTTCGTAGTGAAGACATTGGTATTGTTTTGCTTGGAAGTTTAAAGGTTAGTAGTTTGAATTCATTTTAGCAACGTTATAGACTTCTTCTTACAATAGTCTATCCCAGTATGGCCAAACTTGTGTTTAGGGTAATAGGAGTATGTATAAAAGATATCTGTTGATGCTAAGTTTTGGTTGTTGACTGGGAAAGAGAAGAAGCTATTTGATTTCTTGTTCTGAATTATAGATTATCATCTTAAGATGTTTGGTTTGCTGTTTTGGTTATTACCATTAGATGCCATCCTCTGCACTTTCAGTGTATTTACTCTTTGAATATGAAGTTTTAATCAGATACTTCCAATTTGAGAGGCACACAAAGTTCTGTATATCTAATCGTGACTATTTACGTTTCAGATTTCTCCTTCTTCCGGAAGGTTGCAATTGGTAGACATGACTGGCACCATTGATGTTGTTATTCCAGACCTTTCATTAGCTTGGAAGAACAGCAGCATATACGAGGTCAGATTCATTGATGATTCAGCTTCCTATTCTCCTCCATCTTGTTCTAAACTGCTTTTACTTGTGCTACTTTTTTCCTCTCAAGTCTATGGAGTAACAGTTACTTGTGCTTGATTTTCAGATAATTGACTATACTCTCATGATGGAAGGGTTACCTGAAGTTGTGGATCGGTTGTGGTTGCCAAAAAATGAGTCATTCTCATTCAAGGCAATCTTTAATTGTGCCCCGCTAGCAAGAAGGGGAAACTTATCAACTTTTGCCCACTTTCACATGTGCAATTCACCCAACAATTATCTTCCCTTTTACCCTTGTGCGGGCTGGACAAATGATTTCAAGGAACTTGAAAGTGGAAAGTTCCATCTGATTCAGGTGACACACAAATTTCCTTTGCTACAGAAGGTATGTTGCATCTTTTAAATGATGTGATAATTCATAAAAGTTTCTTTTTTTTTTTTTTAAATTCTGTATCTGTTTTCGCTTGAGAAGCCATAAGGGAGGAGAGTAGCTCTGTAGTAACTGTGTTCTCTCAATCGGCAATGCTTTCTTATATTTTACCGATTGTTAACCTTTTACATCTGTCTTTTACCAGTTTGAAGGTGATCCTTTGGTACCAAACAGGTCTAGTATGTTTGTTGAAGCCATAATGTTGCCATATAATCTAGTTCTTTATGGGAAGGATGGAACAGAGCATCCAACTAAGGTTTTAAGGGATTTGCCTAATGAGCACATGAAACATTGCACTGGTGAGAATTACCAAGGACATGTTCCTGAAAAGAGATGTAAAAGTAATTATGAATCAAGCAGAGCACTTAGTTCAGGTTTGATGGATGACTTGGGTTTTGTTGAATGTGAATTGAGCACTTGTTTTCAATGGGAATCTAGCAAGGAATGGAAACATACACACTTTGAAATTTCTCATGAAATTCCATGCAAGGCTGCTGTTAGAAGTGCTAATAATCAGAGCTTGGTTAGTTCTGCAATCTTGTGTCACATAAAAGCCAATTTAAATAGTAATGTTAATTTCCAATGTTTAACTGCTGAGAAGATCTTGCTGGAATTCAGCTCTGAAAGTTTTTCGAAGTATCAGGTATCTGATTGCCTTTATGTTTTTCTTTTCTGGTCTATTTATTTTATTTATTTATTTTTTTTCAACTAGTTTGCTTACCTTTTGTGGGCACGACAAAATATTTCCTTATTTTTTCTCAATTTTAGTCAAGAAAACATGTGCTTATTTTAATCTGAATTCCAGTTGTTGCAGATTGGTGGTTATTACATCTTTAAGCACTATATAGAAGATTGTTTTTGTACTATAAAAGACTCGGAGTATGTCGGCAATGCTAAAATCCCAGCTAAAGTCCCAGTCAGTTCTAAAACACAGATGTGGAGCCTTACATTCTCTTCTGATGAAGTTGTCACTCACAGCAGATCACCTTCAAATGATGATTCTTCCTTCAGCAGCCATGAAGATCTGGCAGTAGATCATGTTGAACTGCTTCTTCAGAGGCTCTCCGATAGTTATTTAGGAAAATCTTCAGATGTCCATCTTTTTCTATCTGCCAATGCAAAAGACATCTTGAAGGTAAAACTCAAGGATTTGGAGGAAGACTTTATTAAGCCATCTGTGGGACCAGATCAGACTTCCAATATTTCATCTTGCACACGGACCACATTGACTGTATCTAGGCTCTCGTATGGACCTCTTGATTCTAGTTTCCTGTTCCCAGAGGGAAATTTAATCTCCCTGCATGGAGACGTGGTTGCAGTACATGGTTTTGATAACCGTTCTGTCAGTGAGCATCTAAGTGGTGAAAGTCTTAGTGATGTTCTTCAGTTCAGATTCTTTCAAGAACTTGGAAAGAGCTTTTGCATTCATGTTTTGGTGGACCATAAACCTGTAATTGTCTATTATCATGTTTATTTCGCATTTTTTCTATCTTATTGTATGAAGATTGCGTGTCTTATCTAGTCATCTTATTCTTTTATTGGTTAGGTACAGATTTTTGGTTCCCTAAGCGAACATGTGTATCTGATTGGATTTGGACCCGGTGTAAATGCAACATTTCATAGGATTCTACCAGCAAGGTTAGGTTAGCTGCTCCTAAAAAGACATACATTTTGCTGTCTATGCTTTAATACTTGAGTTAAACTTTCTTCTAGTGCATTGTGATTTATCTTTCTGATAGTATTTTAACTCTTAGCATGATGTATGGAAATTCTGAGACAGGTCATAGGGTTTTTGTTTTTGGGTATTTTCCTTAGCAATCTTCAATTGTTACTGTATTCAAACCCCAAAGTTGAGAGAGCAGTGAATTGTTTGAAGAACTCTAGTCTCCTCTCTGATACACACTGTTGAATCAGAAAATGAGAAGCATTATTGGCATGATTAATGATAGAAAATCTAAATCCTCTGTACCATGGTCTTTGTATGCTGCAATTAGAGTTATAAAATTTAATGCTACTGTAGCAAACAATTCCTGATTTTGCAGTGTCAGCTATTAAGTTGATTTATGATCACATGATGATAAAGTAGCTTTGGCTTTTAGAATAACATAGGAAGGATTTTGGCATTTGATGTACCCAGAGATAATAATCTGTCACCAATCAAGATTTTCAGAAGAGATCGGTATATAAGTGCAACAATCTTGTATTGGAGTTTGTCAACATATCCTTAGATGGATTGAACCATTACCCATGGGGAAATAGATCATAAGTCTTCGTTGTGTTGCATTAAATTTTGTTATGCACGCTTGCTTTGCAAAACTCTTGCTGACCATAACAAATTCTCTCTTCTTTCCCTTTCTTTCAAGTGTGAGATGTGGACATTATAGATTGGCGAATGTTACACTTTCATGTTAATTGTTCATTATTCTTGTGCCTGTGGTTTACACTTCAAAATTTTAATGTTTTATAACCTCCTGCTAAATAGCTTCCTTCTGGTTTTGTTGAATCATCCTAATGAATACTAACATAATTGCTATTTCATGGTTTTCCAGGGCGCCTGACAGTTTCATGCTGTTATCCATATCTTTTATTATAGTAAACTCCATAAGAGTTGTCAATAATCCATTTATTGACAAGATTTCCAACTTATGGTCTAATTCCAATACGTGCAACATAGCCTTGCCGGACACTGTTTCTTCTGGGTTGATTTCAGAGTTGGTTCAATGCTCAGATTGCAGGCCAATGCGCTTATACTGCAGGGTAAGTTCTATTTAAAGCAAAAAGAAAAAAGCAAAAAAAAAAAAAAAAATCATTTCACATTTGTCTCTTAATCTCATGCTGCTGTCTTTGCTTTTGTGTTATGGATGAAGTAATTTCTTGTAATGAGGATGTTGGTAATCATGTTTATACATTCTTGTGATAGGTTGTTTCTGTCCATGTTCTCATTCTGGAACGGAAGAACCAAAAGTGTGACAGTTTACGTGAAAAACCCCATTCCAGGGCCCATCTTGTTGACATTCCTCTTGCTGGTTTTGTGTTGGGTGAGTTACTTGTCCATTTTAGAGAGTATTAATTGAATACATGGATTGATAGTCTACATGATTCTGACACGCAATGGCATCATGTCATCTCTCAACCTTTTCATGTTTTCCTAATGACATTGTTTTGCGGTACCTAGTGATGCTTTTAAATTTATCAGAATGATGGAATAGGTCTCCAGAGTTGCATAAATCAGCTTGCAATTTTTGTTTTGGGATTCTTTCGTGCATTATTAGAAAATGAAGCACATTACATATGCAACTGAGATATATCATTTATGAACTCTGTGGCTTATCTCGTGCACGCAATGGTGCTTCATGATATTTATTTCTATATTTCCTTTCCTTTTTGTACACGCATTTGCATGTTTAGATGATGGGTCAGCCTCTTGTTACTGCTGGGCTAATGCTGAAGCAGCAGCAACCTTTCTAAGGCTGCACGATGAACTCCCGCAGAGTGCTCTTGAAAACAGTCGATGGACATTGAAGTGGATTGGCATTGATAACAATGCCTCGACCACCACTATGTATCATCTTGAAAGGATTGTAAAGAAGCATGACAGAATTACTGTAAAGAACTATGGTTCAGTAGCTGATTCTTGTTATCAAGATCTCACTGTTTCTGTCAGTTCAGAGAATGTCCTCACCAGCTCAGATGAAAATCTCCTCAAATTTATAATCTACAATGCTTGCTTTGGCTCATTCTGGGTGAGTTATATACAGTAGATATTTTCCTTTGAGTAATAATTATATGAAGGAAAGCAAGATGCAGTGCAACCCATTAAATTTTGTATGATAAATTAATTTTTTTGTGCAGCTCACTGTCTGTTGTGTTCCATGGTTGGCTTATTTCTTTAATGGTCTTTTTTCCCTTTTTTTGGGTTCCTTTTCTTTTTTTTTCTTGCTTTTTCTTTTGCATTCATTATTCTTTCCATGTCAAACCACTGATTGAATGAGGTGTTTTCATTTACCCTGGCAGACTGTTGTTGCTAGTGTCATGGATTCAAGTGCTGTCAGGTGGTTGGAAAAAGAACACCTTATGGATATGGAGATGACAATGAATTCTATGCAAAACATAAGTGCTACAGAAGTCTATTACACCAATCCAATCACTGAGGCCCGGAAAGTGATTCAAGAACTACAGGACAGGTAATTGTTCCTACTGTTAAATTTGCTTAATGTAAGATGTATAATTATCTTCTGTATATGTTGTACCCAAAAAGATATGAAGTCAACCAGCTGTCAGTCAGGGTGGCACCAATTACTGTATTTAAATGATCTATTTTCCCATCATGTACAGCAATTTATTTCCTCACATTTTGAACTAGACTCTCTGGAGTGTTCACTCAATCACATGTCCTTTGATTCAAAGTAGCAAGATGTCAATGGAACTTGCAAATCCTCGAGTACTTTTCACGCGATGTAGAAACTTATAAGTTTCATGATTCTATGATACAAAAATGCACATAAAAGCTCATTAGATGGACTATACCCAATTACCCACTCATAATGTGGCTAATCCCTGTTTTCTTTTGTTTTAAGCTAAACTGCCTTTGAATAATTAATTACTGAAGTGCTTGCACATCAGTGTGGTGATGGAAATATGTACTACCCTTTACAGTTGTTCTTCAGTTGTCAAATGGAGACATGGAGTTGTTGTATTTATATTGTCTAATTATGACTACCATGGCCCGGATAAAAAGGATGTGAAGCCAATTTCTTGTAATGGTTTTTGTGGGGGAGGCCTTGTTTGTCCCCATCCATTGTCTGTGCAGGCCTGAATTGTATAATGGTTATGGGAAGAAGGGAATCAAATTGAGCAGCCCCTGCTTTTCACATGTTAACTTCTTACATGAATGTTCTCTGAGCCTTTTAACTCCTTTTTCACTTTGACCATGTTAGTGTTAATGTATTTGGTCTTTTCATTAAACTAAATCTCATATGCTCCAGTATCAGGGCCATAAAATGCAAAGATGCCTGGAGAGGGATGCAGCAACATATTTCCAACTTAACTGGTTAAGTTTGTACTTGTGTAGGGAAGAATGTAATCACTAATCAATCCCCGTGTCCAAGTAATTAATTGTACGGGCTTTGCCGCCCAGTATGCTGTATCATAACACTTTCCATTTTGTCTACTGAAAACGGAGTTAATAAAAATAATTCAAGAAATGATTTTCGGTCAAGGGAACCGAGGCAGCCAAATTAAATAATGTTGCTTGGGGATATTTTTAATTTTTTTAAAAAAAAGAAAGTGGGGTAGGGGTAGGCTTGAAAATGAGTTAAAAGTCGTATGGAAAGTGGTGTTCACGCGTTACAGGTGAGAGTTTGACTGTAGCATCGTCTTAATACATACATACCGAGCCAATGGTGAGTTGTATGTAGTATGTACATTGTTAAGGTTGTTTTCCAATTTGCTTATCAGGTACCAGAAAAGGTACTGCAAAAGTTCGTCGACGTGTTTGAAAAGAGGTTGTCTGGGAGAAAGGATTTGGACTTTTTAAACTTTTGACGCACTCCTTGTAGATTCCCTCGTCTTTTCTCATCGACTTTTTCGGTTTTGCCCTTTTCTTTTCTTTCGTCCTTTTTACCGTCATTTCGTTTGGGATCTTCATTCAAATATTTTTACTAAAATATATATATATATATATATATATATATATATATATATATTTTTTTTTTTTTTTTTTACCACTTTAGAGAAGATTTTGAGAGAGAAATTGAGTGAGACCCAATAATATCAATGTGAAGACTGACCGAAGAATTCAAAAGAGGAGGAGAAAAGGACACACATGGTAGATCAAATAAACAATGGTATGAAGAGGTGCCAAGATAAATATATATATAAGCACACACAAAAATTATAATTTTATTTCGAATTTAAGCACCCCGTCCTAAATTTTAAATTTTTATTTTATTTGGTTTTGTGTATTATAGGTTTTTCTTCGCTAAGCTTAAGAGAATCTCTCTCTCTCTCTGTCACCTAAGACGAGCTACGGCTACGCTGCAAAGTGATAATAAAAGATTTAAAGCCCTTGATTTGCCGAGAATGGATGAGGTTATGTTTTCTTTCTTCAAATTTATATGCACCTGAACATCCGCCAATCAGTCTCTTGTAAACACCTTCCCAGACCAAGCCCTCATTTGCATTTTCACATTAACGTTAAACTAAAAGAGATTTTAAAGCAACCAGAAATGGCAATGCCCTTAACCCAGCAACCACCAACAGCGACTATAACCCAGCAGTATTACAATGCTTATCCCAGCCACGGTTCTGTTGGCCCGGTCGTAGCGGTACTCGTGGTGATCATAATCTTAGGAGTACTTGCTGGCATGATCGGACGGCTCTGCTCAGGGAAAAGAATCATGGGTTATGGTCAGTACGATATGGAGAGCTGGGCGGAGCGCAAGTTCTCTTCTTGCATTGATGGAAGACTCAGCCCCACATTGCCATTACCACGGCCGCCTATTAATGTCTCGGACACCTCTGTTTCAACTCCAACTCCCGCGCCAACGCCAACACACCAGGAAAGAGAGCAAGAAGAAGAAGAGGAACAGCACTCATCTTGTTCAAACCAACCTACAAGATCACATGTGGATTCTTAGCAAGCTTTAATTTGGCTGTCCTTACCACCACTCTTTTTCGCGGCCATATTTTCATTTCTATTTGTTAACTTGGTTCCACCATCAATCTGATCTTGTACTCGGCGGTGTAGGAGGTTCTTTAAACTAAGAAATATTTTTGCCTTCTGCAGCCTGTTTTGTGAGACTGACTGTTCCCATTGTGTAGTGTAATGGTTACTGCATTCAATCAAATTAAAGAGGGGCGGCTTGTTTGACGTATCCTTCATTTCGATGTTAAAAAAATTCTGCTGTACTTGTTTGTTAAGGGAAAGTGCTTTAATTCCGCAACCAAATGAAACTTTTTTTTTTTTGAATTATATGAGATTATTGGTTAGATTATAACTTATATTTCATGAAATTAATACACTGATATTTACAATCAAATAATTACTATGATTAATTTACAAATTTTATGTAGCACAGTCTAGATTTTCACCCTCTCTAATATTCGAGAGATTACAATCAAACAATTACTGAGATTAATTTATAAATTTTATATAACACAACTGAAATTTTCACCCTATTTAATATTCGAGGGACATCTACTCCACTCACATTTTAAAAAAGAGAAGATTGTCTTCACTCAAATTGAAGAAGGAAATTAAACCTTCACAATACATTGTGGAAGCTCAAACCCATGATTTCATAATTGTGAGGATGAAATTCTAACCACTAGACCAAAGCCTAGTGGCTCAAATGACACTTAAGAGGCTTGGGTTCCTCGCACAGGGTCTGAGACTGAGGTCTCCGGAGGAAGCAATCACTGGCTAGTTGCCACAGGTAGTTTGCATAAGGTCTGGGAACCCCCCTTTAAGCGTGTATTTCTGGTATTCCAATTTTTCACCCACCATGCGGTTCATTTTCGCTCAACAATTAAGGCCGGCCTAGCAAGGGAGATCCCCTTCACCATACAAATCAGAAGCTCCTAGGAAAATTATTCGAATGCCACAACCGTAACACACGCCTGGTTGATCGTTTAGAGTTGTGCACGCCACAGTTTTCAACAACCTTATTTAACCGACAGCAGTATTGGCAGAGAATAAAAACTAATAGTTCAACTTGCACCATTTCAATTTTCATTACGAACAAATCAATTCAACCATCCAAAGAATACAAGAGATTTGATGCTGATGGGCGAACCACTTTTCTCCTCTGAATCAATTTCACTATGAATAATTACAACTCCACAGACCACTCAAACCTAAAAAAATTTATAAAAAAATTACAACTTCAGAAACGTCTTTCATGAACTTACAAGGATGATAGTTTTTGTTGACTTCAATTCAATTTAAATCTAGCTACTCTTCTTCAAAGGGCGCTTCATTTTGAGAAGATGAGAAATACCAGCCACTACATGCAGTCGACTGCTTGGAATACCTGTCTTTGCCAGTGCCTTCCCATCTTTGTCCAACAGCACGAAACAAGGAACATAATTAATGTCATAATGGAGAAGCTGCATCAACAATGAATATAAATAAATTAGCAATCCAAAATGAATTTCATTCACCATTGTGATTACGATTGAAATCCCCAAAATGGACAATACCACTTCCACAGGAAGGAACTAGCAAATGGAGCCGACAGGATAATAAAGCTCAGTGAAATTAATTATACCACAGTATGCACACATAACTAAATATGTTAATTATTCCACTAACTCATGCATTGACATAAAATCTCAAGACTGATTCAAAGCAGCAACTGGCGAAAAGAGCTGTTAGTGGCTGAGTGACCTGAGTTGCTGGCTCTTTCAGCTTAACTCGTGTTTGATGCATCTTCTTCTGCAGACCTTTACAAACGGTGAAGTATTCCATACAAGTCAGCAGCTATGACGCCATACAGTGCTACAAAAGCCTATCACACCAATCCTATCACACTGAAGCTAGGAACATCATTTAGGAACTACTGGATATATAATCTGTTCGTATTGTTAAATTTGCTAGATTTAAGATTTATCATTATCTTTTCTGCATGTCATACCCAAAAAATTAAAAAGCCATCAGGGAAGGTGGCACCAAGAATTGTGTTTAGGTGATTAATTTGCCCAGTATACAGAGCGATTTAATTCCTTAATCCTTTTGAACTAGAGTCCAGATTCTTCACTCCATAAAAAATTCTTTGATTCACAGTGGCTGCATAATAATGTATCTTATAAATCCTCAAGTACTTTCACATTAGATGAAAATGCTACTTTTAGGTTTCATAATTTTATAATAGAAACGAACATGAAAAGCTCACCATTTGATTAACTAAACCACTCGTTCTCCTTTGCATTTATCTAAACTGCTTTTGAATTAATCACTGAAGTCCTACTTGCACCACATCAATATGGTGAGGGAAATTTGGACTCACCTAGTTGGTAAAGCTTCAATTGAACTGAACAGTCATCCTTTAGATGTCAATTGGAGAAATTATATGCATGTTGTCTAATTATGACAAAGATAGCTAGACCTATGAAGCCAATATCCTCTACTGGCTTTCCAGGTGAAGTCTTGTACCATCTTGATTGATTGTCCATGCAGGCAGATATCACTTCTGCCACCCTAATCTGGTAAATACTTGCCGTGAAAAAATGAAAATTATTGCCAAGTATAACTACTGTCAGAAAATAAATGAGCATCATAATATCTCTTGGTAGAAAATCAATAAAGATGAGGCTGAGCATGTCAGAAAGGGAAACAATTGTCCTAGTGCATGATAAGGTGATTGGTTGCTATCAATGTTAAGTCCTGAGCATTTATGCATGTTTCTTGATAAAACTATGAATCTTGTAAGTCCAACTAATACAAGACAAAAAATAAATAAATAATAATAATAATCCATGAATTTAAATGTTTGTAGAACTGATTATACCATGAGGCATGCCAATAACAATAATAAGATCAAAAAATGAAATAAAAGAACACACACCGAGATCATAAATTGTAATACCAAACAAGCATAGTTGTCACCTGATGGTTATAGCACATAAAAGAACAAGTTTAATCCAACCCAAAGGGAAAGTCTTAATTTTCAGTCCACACATTTCCAAATTTCAAGCATTTATGTAAAAGAAGTCAGGAAGGGAACACATTACCTCGGGCAGCCATTTCTCATTTTCAGCATCTGCCATGACAATGTTCAGCCAGTTTGAATTTCTACTCTCCACTTCTGTGACAAAAGCAATTAAGGAGTTGCACAGACTGCATTTGGGTGAGTAGAATTCAATCACCGTAGCCTCTTTCCCACTTGCCAGCGCCGACGCAAATGCTCTTTGTTCGGCCTCTCCTTGTTCTTCTGGACTCAAGATCCTTTTCTTCGACTTCAAGTTATTATTTTGACCAGCTCTAACATACAATGGGGAGTGAGTAAAGGAGTTGATCCATGAATTGGAGGATTTTGAAAACATGTCGAATGAATTGAAAGCAATGGATCCAAGATTTCGCAATGATTTGAATAACCAAGGGCCTTCGAAAGTACAAACATTAGGAGCTTGAGGGTTTTGATTGTTAAGCCATGGCCATTTCAAACAAAAGAAAGGCTGTTTGCGAGAAGAATCCATCTTCTCCGATGGAAAGTACTGCTCATAAAGATAAACAATAAAGACAATATGTCAACAACAGGCATATCAATATGGAGAATCAAAGAAAATAAGTTTATGAACACTGAATTGCTAATATTTTTACAAGGTTATAACATTTCTACAAAACGGCCTTCTTTCCGCAATGAACCTAGTTTAACTGGAAGTAATACATGAATTGAACTCCCCCCCCACCCAACAACCCAAAAAAAAAGAAATTAAAAAACATCATTATATGTATGATATGCCATGTGGGTTTCGCACCTCTCCTGGCCAGGCAGCAACTGCTCACATTCAACTCCAAGGCAGAGGTCGGACCTGGCAGCTCTAGCAGTTCGGCTTGAAGACAAGACTCGTAGAGTTCGTAAAAGCAAAAACCCCATAAAATCCCGCAAACCAGTATAAAAATATTAAGTCTCCTCCAAAATTAATCAAATAAAAAGAATTCAAGAACGAACCTTTACGTAGCTACTACAATTCGAATCGGTCGATGTAACGAATTACAGCTTAAAAAGAGAAGATATACGGCTTACTGCTCTAGCACTATCATCTAAAAGATAAAGAGAGCAAATTGAAACGGCACCGTAGATGGTGAGCGCCAACGAAGTTCCATTCCAGTGAAGAGCTTTCAGAAAATATATCAAAATTTTTAATTTTCTAACTAATTACAAGTGCTCAGAAAACCCGTCAATCTCTTCAACTACCGAACCTAAATCTAAAACCTTCGTGAAATAGTAAGAAAAACGCAAGCACAAAACGACGGCGTTAAGTGATTGCTGAGGAATCTTTAATTGAGCCGGATAACCCGGCCCAGGTTTATACACGGAGTCCTAAAATTGATGATAAACGTTTAAGACCTTTTAAAAAAAAATAAAAAATTAATTAATTAATCAAACAAAAATTATCAACATTCTTTTCTTACTAAAATTATCGCAGAATTTGTATTAGGATTTAGATTCTCATAAAAATTACTCGAGGGATTAATTTATTTTTAAATGATCATCTACTTTATCTTACATTTAACACATGTATACTATTAGTTATGTATGATTTTGATGTATCATGTTATTATTTTTTGTTTTTATATCTTTAAAAAGAAAAAAAATAAGCCAAAGGCAAGATGAGGAGAGGATCTTTATATCCACTGATTTAATGTGCATCCGTCTTTCATTTATTACTAATTTTTTTTATGCAACATTTTACCAAGTGCGTGCTTGCTGCTTGGGAATATTAAGCTGCAAATCGAATTCAGATAAATGAGATCTGAAATGTTTGAATCTCATCAAACCGTAGATATGAAATTCAAGTGATATCACCATCACCACTAAAGAAGTCATGAAAGAACAATGCAAAAGCCATGACAAAAACTCGATTACTTTTGGGCCTAGCTGGACAGAGACAAAGCCCGGAATCAGTTGCCGGTGAGCAGGCAAAAATGGACAAAGTGAAAGGCCGGCCCATACGCTCCCTGTTTTATTATTATTACTATTATTATTATCGAGAATACTCGACTCCAGTCTGCTGTGTCTGTGAGACCGTGTGAGTGATCTCTCATCTTTGTGCACAACGCCACAAACAGTGGCAATAATCAGCGACACTCTGTTCGTGTTCCGTTACTGCAGTGGCGATTAAGTACACATATACTATCGTTGTCTTGTCCGGTATATTTCTTCTCAGGTCTGCTATTTGTTCTTCAATATTAAAATTGTCTATTGATTAAGCTTTTTATTCCTATTTTCTGGACAATATCCCAGTCAGTTGGATTATTTGATATGGCAAAAGCGTTTAGAACAAAACTCCAGCCATTTTTCTACCAAACTGGTCTGTCTGACTTAGGTCTGAAAATATTGCTTGAGATAGAAGGCCATAAACTAAGTGGAAGTTTGGTGATAAAAACTATTTTTGTTCCTCTAAAATCTATTTCCAGTGGTTCGTATCTGGACAAATCCATGCATGCTGAAGGTATATACTGAATTCCAAAGGGGATCTTCTTTTGGATAAATTTTACACTCCTAGAATTATAATGGGTGCCCTAGCATCTGCGACGCACAAGATGAGCACAGAACAATAAATTATTAACGCAGGATGAATTAACCATAATGCAAAAACTTTGTTTTTGGATGTTGAAAAGTAATTTTGAAATGTCTAAAGCTAATATTAGTGTTTGATAATTTTTTTTAAAATTACTTTTGAAAAAATCACCCCATTCTATAATTGATTTAAAAAAAAAAAGAGGAATGAATAACTTTTCAAAATCTGATTTTGAGAATTAATTTTTTACTAAATACAATTCTATATACATCCTTATATATATTACAAAAATCTACAATTATCTTTATTAATTAGGAAATAAAATCATTATCTTTAAAGAGATTATTATTATTATTATTATTATTATTATTATTATTATTATTATTATTATTATTATTATTATTATTATTATTATTATTATTATTATTATTATTATTATTATTATTATTATTATTATTATTATTATTATTAGATAACAAAATAAAAAAATAAAATTAATAATATAAATATTTATATTAGTTAGTCAATTATTATATAAACAAGATTAAAAATATTTTATATGCATGTTTATAAATGTATAAATAAATTTTATTTAATATTATGTCTCATTCAATCATTTATATTCTTATAATAATTTAACTGTAAAATTTACTAAATATATATGACTGCCTTTAAAACTCACAGCACTTTTCAAAAGAAATTTTACTGATTCTTTTTATAGTTGATTATTTCTACAACATAATTAATATTAATTATTTTAAAAAATACAACGTTACCAAACTGGCCCTAAGACCTCTCCGTTAACATTAAAGTCCTTTTCCGTATTATCAATAAGCTTTACCTCGTTTAGGCATGCTTCTTTTATAGAAATCCAAAATTCTATGTACCCCGAGTCGCGCCCTGAGTCAAATCCTGAATCAAAACACACCGTTTTAATTAAGGCCAAGAACAGGCTGTTTAATGTCAAAGCTATCTTCCCTTTCACAGCCACTATCGATCGAGTCAACTCCAGCCACAATTCACAGCCACCATCGCCCACAATTCATAGCTACCATCACCCACAACTCACAACTATCACGCATGCCCAACCACCACCACTGCCACCACCGACAGTGATCATGCGATAGCCACAGGAACTCACAAAACAGTAGCCAACTCGAACCACAGAGCACGACTCCCCATCACGCAATAGCCACATCCCATCAAATCTCCATTGTAAACGTTGAAACTCAACTTTCAGGGACAATGCTCATAGCCACAGCATTTTGAGGTATCATCTTTATTCAAGCTTTTGATTTTGCATTTTCCATATTTATCTAAGCTAAATCTAGTTGCCCAGAACGAATATAACGATTAAGCAGTTTTGTAGTTGGGGCACTATAGTTGAAATGAAAATTGAATGAGAAAGCATATGTTCGACACAATGCTCAAATTGAAAAAAATTGGTTATTAAAACAACATCATTTTTTAGGAGTTTTCGGGGTTTGACCTGAAACAAACACCAGCGCTGTGTAAAAATAATCATAATAATTTAATCCAAGACAATAAAGCTTTCAGTCAAATAAGAGCCAGACTATTAACATTTATTTTCCCCTTATTTTCTTGGTGCATGTAACTTATATAATATTTGATATATATGAATTTATTTTAATATGAATGGAATGTTTCTGAGTCATATGATCAGGACCTCTTTAATTTGTATGAAATATGTAACACGGGTAGTATAATTAAATCAAATTTAACTAATAATATTAGCCTTTAGAATTAGTAAGAGTAACTGGAAAGGTAGTGCCGCAAGACATGAAGCTTTGTCACAATTAAAAACATGCGTGCTGCAAGCCGTGCATAAAATTATATCAATAATGAATGTGAGATTGCGAAAATGTCGAGCAAAAATGGGACACAGCTCTACCAAGCATAACTCTAGTTTGTTATACTTTAAAAAGATATTTTTAAGGACTTATTTGGTCCGTTGGATAGGTTAGAATAAGATAAGAAGGGATAAATAGGATAGGATTATATTTTGTGTTGTCTCACAATTAATGTATAATACATTGCATTGGACTAGATTATATTTATAATTTTTACACTAAATTAATTAAAAATAAATAAAAACTTACTAAATCTTTGGAATTTTGATTCTTAGTTACTTATTTCACATTAAATTATAATATTTATAACAATTCTTAAATAAAATAATTGTATTAGTAAATAATAAATTTAAATTAAGTGAAATTTGTTGAATATTTTCTGTTAATAATCAATTAATAGTTTTATTTTATATTATTAGTTATTTATATTTTTTAATTATAATTATATATTTTAATAAACACTACATATTGATATAATTTTAATATTGATAAATTAGTAAATACGCTTCACCTGTAAAATTATCCCAACAAGTTAATCCTATGTGGGGTCATGGGATAAATTTTCTTAAACTTATCGGATTATTTTGTGGCGCAGGATAAGTTTAATCAAAAGCTGTGTGCGCACCAAACATAAGATTTGACAAATTTTTTATCAATTAGTCAAATCCCTAGCTTATTATCCCGCCACCAAATGTACCTTGACTGTATACTATATATAACCTCTTTTGGTAAGATTTTAATGACTTAAACTTTGTCTCTAATGGATATGATATATTGAGGAATTTTCTAAAAAATTATCTCTTACTTTATTAAAGTAAGAAATAAATTTTTAAAAAAATAAAAATACACATTTCAATATAATATATTTTAATATATAATATATTAAAATATGTATATTTTATCTAATAATAACTCGATATATATGCGTCATACATAATTTTAAATTTCATGATGATGTTCAATTTTCAAGTTAGTACTTTACACCCATTTAGATATTGGCGAAATTTGACTATAGGAAAAAACATGAGTCAATTTGAAATTCTGAAGTAATTTTGATGAATTTTCAAAAATTTTTCTAAAAAGAAAAAATCCCAACAAGTCATGAGAATTTTTCGAATTGATGTGATACTCTTTAGAAGTCTTTTTATAGCCCAAATAAGGTCTGATTGAAAAAAAAAACCTCAAAAATTTTTCCCGGGCATTGAACGAAAGGCTAGCACATAATTTTAGACATTTAAAGGGCAATTTCACGAAGGAGTTGAATTTTGAGCTAGTTTTTTGCACTCATGTAAATATTGGTGGAATTACACCATAGGAAAAAAAAATAGAATCCATTTGGAGGCCCCAAATAACTGTCACGAATTTTAAAATTTTTTTCTAAAAAATAAAAAAAAAAATCCTGAAGGATTAGGAGAACCTGTCAGATTGATGTGAAAGAAGACCTTTTTATGCCTCAAGTAGGATTTTAGTGAAAAAAAAAAAAAAATCAACTTTTTGGGCCCACTGCCCATAACTAAAGGCTATTACGTAGAGTTTTGGTTCTTCAAAAGGGCGGGTGTTAAAAATCTAATTCGATCCGCGTAATTCATTTGATTTGTAAAAATTTAATTTGTAAATTAATAAATTAGATTAGATTAAAAATTTAAAAATTCACAGTTGATAGATTGAATATGGATTTACTTCTATAAATTTGTAAAAATTTGCGAATCAATAAAAAAATAAAATTTATTTATTTTTTTAATTAAAAAAATAAAACTTGTAAATATGGCATTACTATTTATTAATAAATAAATAAGTTAGAATATAGTTACATTAACATTATACATATCTTATCCGATAATAATATATAATAAACATAATTAAATAATTGAATAATTAAATAAACAAATATAGCTTTCTAAACATTTAATTTTTATAATTTTAGTTAATTTTCATGTATTAATTTAAACAAATAAGATTTTTTCTTTTCACTATGTAATATTTTGAAAATTTGATTGTATTATTCTAACTTTATTTAGGTACTTCATTTATTTTTATATTAGATTTTTTTATTTAATTAGTTCATAGAATAAACAGAATTAAAAATTTTCAATCCGCAAAATGGTGGATTGGATATGGATTAGGTCAAATCCGCATCCGATCCGCAGACATATGGATTGGATTCGAATTGAATTCGTCAATCCGTGGATTGGATTGGATTGAAAATTTATAATTCGTAAAATCATGGATCGGCTATGGATTGATGTCCAATCCGTAAAATCTGATCCGCGAACACCCCTACTTCAAAGAGTGATTTCGTGGTGGTGTTGAAGTACGAGCTAGTTTTTTTGCGTGGGTACAGATATTAGAGAAACTAAACCATAGGAGATTAAAAAAAAAAAAAAATTGTCAATTTGAAGGCTTGATAATTTTCACAAATTTTTTTATTTTTCTAAAAAATAAAAAAATTCTAAAAAATTAGAAGTACTTATCGGTTTGATGTAAAACACTTTGGAAGTCCTTTTTATAGCTCAGGTTGAGTTTTGGTGGGAGAAACTCAAATTTTTTTTTTTTTTTTATGCCTAGAGCTAAAGGTTCTAGTACACGCTTTAAGGCCTTTGAATGGCGATTTCTGAGATAGTATTGAATTTCGAACTGACTTATATTGATGAAATTAAACCATAGGAAAAAAAAAAAAGGGAATTGATTTGGGGTCCGTAATAATTTTTACGTATTTTCAAAAACTTTTCAAAACATTAAAAAATCCTCAAAAATTAAGAAAATTTATGGAATTGATGTAAAACTCTTTAGGAGGCCTTTTTTTATAGCTATCAATATATTATGACTTTCATTCATGTTATTTGGTCCAATGGAAGAAAAAATAGAGAAAAAAAAATTTACAAGGAGCATGTCATGTTCCAAGTGAAAACCTACGATAGTGATATACCATTACCCTTCACCATAACATTCCCTAGCTTGAAGAATTAGGGACGTTTCTTAGATTCTGGATATCTTTACTAGTGTATGATAAGAGTTTTGACCATGTAATGCAATGGATTAAGATCACAACAAATATTCAGCCTCACATTGTTTTATTCTCTGAGCGATCCAGCTCAGAATTCAGATGCCAGCAACACCACTTTCCAGTTAAGGAAAGTTAATTTGTTTAATTGAAATTTAGATGGTCATAATCGAGCATGCATTGCGAGGTGACGTGGCATCATATGATTTGCCATAACCCGATAACCATGAGAGGAAAGAAAAATAAAGACGATTTTGTAACAAACAGATGATGTAAATTTAAATCCTTTTCTCTTCGTCGTTGGTGACAGGCTGTAATACCAAATCGCCCAGACACAGATGATAAGTAATTAACTTAATTTTGTTCAATTAATGAAGAAAAAAAAAGAAAAAAAAGAAATGGAATGCATGCCCTGAGCTAAGGCATTCAGAATCTGTCTTAATTTCAATCCTTCATGTCCTTGAGTAATTAATACATCCCCACATCATATGAACACCAAATTAATCAAGGGGGCCGAACAAAAAGGAGGAAAAAGGAAGAACACCACCACACCCACAAATGAACTAACAAAACACATAACATAGGCACGGTCAGCACTCAAGCACGACGCCGTATCTCTAATGAAACCCTGAAGTTTCGGACAAAGTTGAACTCATATAATCCCTCACTTCCCGTGCTATCACACCCCTCATCGCATCCCAAAACCCCGCCGGTAAACTCTCCGTCCTCACCGCACTACTATCATTAATATTGATACTACTACCTCCCGGCGGACCCAGAGTCAAAGCGGTCAATGCGTCGTCTTCCAATCCTATGCACTGCTGCTGATGATGATCAGATCCTGAAACAGCAAAACCTCCGAGTCCAATATTTTCATTATTATTATTATTGTTGTTGTTATTTCCACCATTATCAACAGAGTCCATTGATTGCTGTTGTTGGTGGGGTTGCAGTTGCACTAGATGTTCCCTGGTTCTTCGCTTCAACGTGGAGTTCCAGTGATTTTTTACAGCATTATCAGTCCGGCCAGGTAGCAATCGGGCAATGGTGGCCCAGCGGTTACCGAATCGAGCATGGGCAGCCAAGATGGTGTCGTCCTCAGCTGGAGAAAACGGCCTGTGTTCGACACTCGGGCTCAACTGGTTACACCATCTCAGCCTGCATGATTTCCCAGACCTTCCCTTAATATACCGGCTTATAAGAGACCAGTTTCTCGGCCCATATCGTTCAACAAGCCTGGTCAATATCCTGTCTTCTTCCGCACTCCACGGACCTTTAATCCTTTCAGGTTTCCGGGTCGCTCTTGGAGTTTTATTATTACCAGATAAAGATGACTCTGAAGATGATGATTCAGAAGATGAAGTTGAAGAATAAGAACACGCTTCCATTAATATAAAGTAAAAGAAAGAGATGATCAGCGGTGGCGACCGATGATATTATGCGACGCAAGAACGAGTAAAGGGGGAGTTTGAGGCTTATATACTGTATGTGACTGTGAGATAAAAGGGAGGTGCATGAACAAAGAAGCGCTAAGCACTAATAAGAAAAAGGGGTTACTTCCAGGAAGCTTGCTTTTGTAAAGTTGGTAGGGGTTTTTAACTCGAATTAGTGTTTTTATTACTTTGATTTTCTTTCTGCGAGCTAAAGTTTGCCGCAGAGTCCCTTCCCCATTGTCTCCGCTTGTTTATTGACCGTTTTGGGTTTTATATTACATTATAAGACAGTATAGTATAATTAATTTAGATGTGGGGGCAAAATCATTCCAAGATCATCTTTCAAAGATTAGACCAGCTAATCAAATGTCTTTGTGTCGAAGACTCCAAGACAATTTTGTTAATCTTGTAATTTTAAGTGCTATAATTGACAATTCTTCCCCTAATTGCATAGATTACATTACTATATAGTAATATATGTATAGACAAACAGACAAAAAAATATTATTATTTTTCTTGAACTCGTGGCCAAAAGAAGAAAAGATGGGCATGCTTAAACTGCGTACCAAGCAGGTAAGTTACTATTCTTTACCATAATGTATGTTATCTCAATAGAACAATAGTTATTTTCTTAAATATACATACGTTTAACCCAAGCTTGATTAGAGTGGTGCATAGGGTTACAATAGTTAGGGGTAAAAATGGAATTGAAGGGATCTGGGTGGAGGAAAAACTAATAATAAAATCATTCTCGTACTCGAAAACTGTGCTAATAAAAGAGCGTTTAAAACATGACAGGAAAGGAAGAGCTGTTTAACACAAAACAAACGTTTTAAAACGGAAAGTGGGGCCAATTCTTTTGACTAACTTTGTGCTCAGATTTACAGCTGTTATACTAAGTTAGTCCAAATCCGTATCTTCAATCGTTTAAATCAACGGCTGAAATCGACCGTCTCAAAAGAACCCCTGTTTAAAGAAACCTGTTAAAATAACCAGTTTGAAGATGACTTCATCGTCTTCCACGTAGGATGGGCCCACTCCCAGCCTGTAAGAATCTCACGTGATTCGAGTTGAATCTCTTTGACTTTGTACGGTAATCGACGATTACCCAATCGTCTCACTCTTTTTTTAGGAGCGTGACTTTCACAATCCAAGTTAGTGCACTTTTAACAGTTTTAGGCGCGGGATTAATCATTTTGAAACAACATATTCATATAGATATATACATGCATATGTGTCTGTGTGAAGACTTAAATTATGTTGCATATCTGAAAAGTATAAAAAGATTTGTAAACATCAATTCTGAACTTTTCTTCTAAAAGAAATTTTATTTGACTTTCATTCAAAACAAAAAAAGATTTGACTTAAAAATATTGTTGCATAAAGTTTCAAATATTTTAAAGCATCAAATTTAACTATTTAATATAAAGTACTATCAGTAGCACTACTTTAAAAATAATTTGAAAGCTTTCATTTATATAGAGAATGAAAGCATCTTTAAATATCATTTTTATGTGGCTTACCTGAGACTATGTGTATTCTAAAAATTATTTTGAATGTGTCTATTACTCTACAGTCTACACACGCATTTATTAAATTTAAAAATTAAGTTTTATTTTGCATACTCTTTAAAATGTCAAAAAAAAAAGATTTAAATTAATTTACTTAAAATACCATTAAAACTATTCAGCGGACTTGAATAAAATTTTCAAGCAATTTAACAAATGTACAACAATGGAATTAAGTCAAGTTTTTAATAAGTTATTTGAAATAATTTTACTTATTAGTTTTCGTTAATTAAAAAATGTATTCAATATTAAGTTTTGCACCCTCAAATTTTTTAAGATCAAGAAGTATAAACTTTCATTGCTCCACAATAACAATTGAAAAACAAATTGTCATCTCGTACAAAAAGGAAGAAGAAGAAGAAGATGCTGATTGGATTATTAGTTTTAAAGTGATTTTAAATTTTTTTTATTTTTTTTAAATCAAAGATAAAAAAAATATTAGCACCTTTCCAATATTTTCAGTTTATTTTATTTTTTTGAAAAAGGTCACAAATATTTTATTCTCAAAATAATTTAAAATATTTATTTATCTATCAGTTGAACGATGTATTTTGTACGATGTTAAAGATAAAAATTTAAAAGTTCACAGTAAGATAATTATATGTTGAATAATAAGAGTGTTGTATTAGTGTTTAAAGTAATTAAGTTACATTGACTCCTAAATAAATTATCCCTAATAATAATTCACATAATGGATAATTTTATAATAAATTATTTTATTAAAACAAGAGTGTTAGATTAGTTTTTAGTGTGCAAATAATCCCATCTCAAAGAAATTCTCACTCAAATTTTTGCAAGCATTAATTTAACTCTGTAAGGAAAAATACGTTTGACCCCTATGAACTTTCCACAGCTTACATACGACTTTACAAAAGATTTAACGAGTTGAATTTACCTCTCTTTATTATATATGCTTTCCACGGAATACATGAATTAAAAAAAAAAAAAAAAGTAATTTAGCTGGTGTTATGGCTTGTAAAAGAGCACGCGCTTAACATGGACTGGGGGATTATAGCCCGGTAATCTGAACGGGACTGATATCATCATTGCATCCTAGCCGCCCACGTGGCGTTATTTATGGATTTTGGAGTGTTATGGCGGACCTTGTGATGTAACTTTAGCGAGAAGCAGTTGGGCAGTTGATATTACAGCTGGCATCAAACCCTAGCTCGCGCTCACCGACTGGATTGAAGAGTTTTTCAAACATCCAATGAAAGTAGAAGGCATCAACATGATCAATGAGTGAGTCCTCTCAATAATTTATCCACTAGTTGCTGAATGGTGGGGCCTAAAAGAGGACCCCGTCTGCTATGGATATTTAAATTTTTTTGATGAGAGGAATTGGAGCCGCTTGATCTTGATATTATAGCCGTCACGTGGGACCTTAACTGTTCCCTTCCAACCCAATTGCCGGTTGATTTGGGTCAATAGACTTCCGACTGTTTGGTTCGGCTCAAAACCGCGTGGGAACGGGCAGTTTGTCCTCTTGTGTACTAGTCAACAATTGGTTAGCTTTGTTGAATCCTGCTGTGGTTTGTTTTGTACCTCTTGTTTCTCCCTTCCTCATGCGCCAATTAATAAGGGAACCGAATTTCTTTTAGGAATTTTAAAATATATTAAAGGTATTATATAAGTTATATGATAAGTAAATAATATTATTATATACGTATGCTTATTTTAAAAAAAATTATTATATAAACAATAAATATATTAAATTTGATTACACATATCAATCATGCATTAGTTAATTGTAGTATTTTTGATGCATTAATTAATTATAATACCTATAAATAGTTAATTTTTAGTGTGATTCCAAAACTAAAAGCCACTTACTGTTTAAGTAATTGGTTTGAAGCACCTATGTTTTCTTATTATCAACAAATTGGCAAGTGAAACGTAAATAATAGACGAGAAAAATTTAAGTAAAATGATTTAATAAAAGTGTTTTCATGTATAATTACATTCATCCCATGTTAATATTCTCGTGTTCATACGAGTATGTCAAAAAATATCAAAGCAGTACTCTTTACTAGTATGATATGCGGTTTTTTTTTTTTTTGTTATTATATATTTTTGCTTATTTTTAAAAGTTACGTATTAGGAAAAATTCAATTTGATTATTTAAATTCTCTAACATCCATGGGATTCAAACGGCGATGCCCGGCCGCTTGGCCAAGTAAATGAAACATGGTTGGATTTTATTGACTTACTGTGCCAACGATGTAGAAATATTTATTGTGCCGTCCAACGGTGAATCTTACCGGAACTTTTAACTCAAAAGCATTTGAAATGTGGTTTTGACTGTAAATGGTAGAAAGAAAAATGTGGTTTAATTGCAACCCCGGTGGTCAATTACAACTTCAATTTATAAATGCCAAGATCGACAGAAAACGGAAAAGGAAAAAACAAAGAAGGTATTAGTGTGGCGACCAAAAACAGTGGCAGCAGAGATGATGTTGGGTTTCATTTGGAACGTCGCCTGAAGTTTCCTGAAAACAGCTCGCTACCATGGTTAGAGCTGACAAAACGGATCATCGAATCGTATTTATGTCATGTCAAATTTAAGTTGACTCAAACATGATTAATTTAATAATTGTGTTAAAATATTAAAATACAAACCCGACACAGAAAATAAATAGGTTATCCAATAATCCGTTTAATAACTATATATTTAATAAATATTATACATACACCCCCTAAATTATTACACATTTATACTATTTAAACTTTAAATTATATATATGTAAATAATATTATATATCGATATCATCAAATATACATGTGTATCAATATTTTACACACTTACACTATTAAAGTTCTAAATTTATATAAAATTTTATAAATAAAACACTATGTATATGTCTGTCTTTAAAAAAAAATTAAAAAGAAAGAATGATGTTTAATATTTGAGTTTTAATAACAAAAACTTAAAAATTAATTTAAAATATAAAATATAATCGTGTTATTATTCGGGTAAATAGGTCAATAACTTTAACCCTAACCCGACACGAAAAAAAATCGTGTCAATTCGAACCCGATCCATTTAATAATCATGTTGAATTTGATAATTCATACTCATTTATTCGTATTGTGTGCGTGTTAAATAATCGAGTCGTAGTAAAATTAAATAATCGAGTCGTGTTAAATTTTACTGGCTCTAATCATGGCGATCAGTTAACTGACTACGGGCCTTTAGAAGAAGCCTTGGGTACTGTGCTAGCACTGTGGACAGGTCCTTTCGAATTTGCGCACAAATGGCAAGGGATCGTTTGTGCCAGCGTGGTCCAGTGGGCTAGCTCTATCAACATTTCTCTTGGCTAGTTTGCAGATGTTTAAATTCGAATTGGATTGCGGCCGGCGGGCTGGGTGCCCAAATCGACTTTAAATTAATTCTTGCTTTGGCCAAATTTTTTTTCTTGTTTTATTTTCTTGAACTTGTTATAATTGATTCTATAAATACAAATATTCGTAATACAATTAGATGTATATTAGCTCGGCTATCTATTGTCACAAATAATCAGAGAAAAATCTACTTATAATCTACACTTTTAGGATAAAGAGTTAAAATAAGTCATTGTGGGGGCTCAAACTCACGCCTCCAAGCGTTTTGAGGATGCGCGTAACCACTGAGTAACTAGGCCTAGTGGCAGCAGAATTTTTGTAACAGAAAGGAGATATATAATTTTAATTTATACAGTGAGATGTTATTAACATGTAAGAGCATCAGCGTATTAGCAGTGCTGTAGCAAGAAAGCTAGTGGCCTCTAAGAAGGAAATGAAAGAAGGTACTTCGTGGCCTTTGAAGCAGACGGTAGGTATTCCCAATTCATTGCCACATGTTCCTTTTTTGCACTGTTGCAATGTTCATCCAACTCCATTCAATGCGGCCCTTCATCATACACATAATAATAATTTTTTTTTTTTTTTTTGGTTTTAAACAAAGAAAGGAAAAGAAAAAGCCAGATAACTGACAAGGATGTGAGACATCGTTCGATAGATTGATGGATATTTCACCATCCATATTCCGTAACATTGATTCCTCTACAGGGCAGGGCAGGGCAGCTTTCAAATTTGAGCCCATTATAACTAGCACGCCTTGAGATTAGGTGAAAACCTTTTCTTGATTGTCTCCACTTACTGTCATGACAAGACTTTTAACTTCATTTGTTTGTTTTCAAGCAAAATAATAGAGCTTTAATTGACAATGATTAATGATCATCTGAAGAAACAAAAACGTCGAGCATGCTGAACAATATTATAATTACATACTTCCTCCACATTATGATATTTCAAGTATTTTCTCCAAGCTTCCAGCAGGAGGAAAAAATAAAAAGAAAAATCTCTGCCCAGTGCTGAAGCAAGAAGCTATAATCGATGGCATGAATTGGAATTGGGAATTAATCAACTAGGAGCAAAATGATATGTATACAGGACTACAAAGAGATGGCCGATAATGATCTTCGTCCTTTTAATCATTGAACAATAAAAAAAAGCTTAGGCTACTTTTCTTTATGGCACTCCCGACGAATGTTTAATTCACAAAATTAATTACGTACGTACCTAGCTGCAGCCTTAGTACATATACACATAAAAATAAAATTCTAATTAATGATTTCTGACAAAGAAAATGCTCAATTCAGGCCCTGCGGCACCATCTGGATTGATCATATACAAAGCCTCAGAATCCTTAGACCCAACAACCCTCTCAAATCTTGCTCTCATGTACGTCAATTCACCATCTGCGCATGTGCTCGCTTCCTTCTCATTTGGAGTCGGAAGCACACCCGCACCCATTGACACACCTCGTAAAAGTTGCACCACGTGAAGCTCATCGTCTGACAGTTGCTTCCTCCTAATGGAGTAGCCAATTTTTCTGCCATTACAATACACGGCCCAAACAAACTCCTCTAAAAGCTTCTTCTTATGAGTCTTGGTTTCAGATTCCAGCGCTATTCTAACGATATCAGACGCCATTTCCTTTTGAAGGGCGCTCGTAAGCATGGGTAGCTCTATAACAAACATTGGCAAGCAATGAGGATCCTCTTGTATAGCCAGGAACACTCGCCCTTTACGAAAACCAAAAATAGTGCCCGTCGTGGCGCTGTCTTTAAGTAAAGGCTTTCGCGGTCTACCCAATAATGCAACCATCTTGCAACCTGAGGTTAGCATAGGAAAGAGCTTGAACATCTTTAAAAGCCCGCCGGTGGATGATGACTTGGAACGCTTCGGTTCGCCGGTGCCCGTAGTGGTATGCCGGAGTAATGATAGTATCGCCGGATTGTCCATTTGGTAATACGGACTAGAGTGTACTGGTGGCATCTCAGAACGTAACCAATTAGGGTATGTATGATTTAATATATCTGGGTCAAGGAGTGGTGGAAGATAAATATAGGGGTGGCGTGGTTATGGCGTATGTGTATGAGTGAGTTAGGAAGGTGGTTAGATTGTCCTTGGAAACTTTTCTAAGTGGGGAAGGGAAGAGAAACAAATACAAGTTGGTTAAATTAATGGGACTAGAGGTTTGATGTGACTAAGTTTAGTGATGAAAAAGAGAGAGGGTTGAATTAAATGTGATATAAGATAAGGGGTCGGACCACAAGGTGTGGGGATGGCAACGAAGGGGAAAATTAAAAATTGAAACAAAAAATCATAAAAAGATATGAAAAGGAGGACTGCTAATGTTGGTTTAGCATGTGCCTTTCTGATCATTACATAGGGCATCAACATCACTTCACTCGCTTTATACTTTTCTTTTTTCCAAACCCATTACAAAGGTCATTAATTATTGAGGTGCAGCTCATCTTTCCTCAAACATTTTCTCCTGTTCATCCATGGAAATTTTGCTTTAGTTTTTGCTTTGTGGGTTCGGTGACTCTTATCTTTCTCTGCTCCCATGAGTTACTTCTCTGTTTTTTTGGTGTCAGAGCGCCTTACAGTCTTATTCAATAAAGTCATTTTAGGCAACAGAAAATGAAAAAGATAATTGAATATTTAGCAGTTCTTTACACTTGGTCACTCAGCAGATCAACAAAAAAATTAAGTAGTCGTTGCTTAGAAGCAATTTCAAGTATTTTATTAGCATAATGTCCAAAACAAGTCAATTTCTCAGATGGGGTCCTTCGAGTTTTCATGACGTCACTAAATTGGAAAGAAAGATGTATATATATAGGTGTCGGCATGTTGCCATTGCAAATTTTAATATTTATACCTAAGCTAATTTGCACCGATGAGGTTTTTATATTAATCTACTGCCATTATTGCGTTTATAGTGCACGACTAAGATTTAATAAATTTTTATATTTTTCTGCAGTTACCAATCGCAATATTATAAAAACTCGATTTAGCATAGAATTTAATCTTCACATTGCCTCCCCGTAGTAACCTAAAGTTTGCCAACCCTGAGTAAATTTTCCAGGTTAGGTGACTATCAAGTCATGTCAAATTATCAAAGATTACAGCAGGACTAATCTAACAAGCTTTAGTTCATAAAAAAAGGCAAGTAAATGACAAGAAATCTTAGACAGGACCCCAAACTGGACATGCAGAATCATCAAGCACGTGTATTGATTAGACAAAAGTTATGTTCATATAAGCACACTTGTGGGGTGTGGCGTGTGAGCTAGTCTTACCAAGAAGAGTTGAATTTGAATTGATGCAACATAAAGTTTAAAGGGCTAGCATTCAAAGTTAGATGACTCTTAGAACAGTAAGTAATAGAAACGCCAACTTTTCATTTGAAAATTAAATCATCGATTCGATTAAGGACACTTCAGCTGATTATTGAATGCGAAAGGAAACTCGTTGGATCATTAAAAAGTTGGTGATTATTTTCTTTCCTGTCGTTGATTTTAAAGTATATATGACATGAAAGGGGAGCTTCAAATGAGTGAAAAAAGTGACCTAAAGTGATTCTATAAATCTAAGTTGCTTTGTCTTTGCATTCTGATTAAATTTCCTGAGATGGAATTGTTAGCCGATCTGCATCAGTTGCAGTTCAATGTGACATTTACCGGTTTCGTCCCGCTAATGTGGCTTAGTTTAAGAAAGAAAATCGAAGGCATTCAAATTGATAATCAGACCATGGTTGAGGATTACAAACTCATGAAGACAAATTTTAATTAGCTTGTCTCAACATAATTACAAGGCCTTGATCCTAAGTCCGGAAAAGGTCTAATTATAAG
The DNA here is from genome assembly GCA_030449075.1 of Murraya paniculata. Lineage (NCBI taxonomy): Eukaryota > Viridiplantae > Streptophyta > Magnoliopsida > Sapindales > Rutaceae > Murraya > Murraya paniculata. The sequence goes on along the minus strand of JAEVFN010000001.1, from coordinate 8,795,222 downwards.
TTGCCATCCCACACTTCTATGATTAAGAGGGGCAGCAGATGGGCTGCAGCGCATAAAATGCTTTCCGCAATGATTGATGCTTATTTCCATACACCAGAAGTGCTTCTGCTCTTGCCTACCACTTCAGAACCAGATTACATGAACCTGGTACTTTTTTCTGATTGCTTTATCAATTTTATGAAGACATCTTGAAAGGTCTACTGAAAAAAGAGTGACAATTTGCTATTAATTTGGAAGAAAATTATTCAGATTCCTGAGCGTTAGAGCATATGTTATATAATTGACCCTTATCCAACTTCATAATTTAGTTCTGATAGCTAGGCGGATAAGTGCCTCCACTAATCATATATATATATATAATGTTTGGATATTTATTTTCCCAAAAGAATTGCAAGCAAATGGGTCCCCTGTTATTGTTGGCAAGCCCATCATTCGACAATAGCGCATGGTATTTTGAGTGCTAAAATGAAATTGATCGAGCTTCTCAGAAAGCAACCATGTATGGCACCCCAGTTGTATCTCATTAAAGTAGCTTACTCATTTAAACATTATTCTTGGGAAGGACTACTAAGATGCTAACGCCTGCCCCAAAACACGGACTTAATCAAAAAACTTTATTCTCCATTTATATACCATGACCTACAAAATAATGAGACCATATATCTAGTTGGAAATGGATCATTGCCGTACATATCCAAATGGAATTACATTGGTGAAGAGGGGCTGAGAGATTAATCACTCGATAATAAAGCTGTTGATTGTAGCAGCTGGTGAGAGTAACAAATCTTGACCTCAATTCATAATCAAAGTAAAATGTTAAGGTGATTAAATCAAGTAGCGGAATGAATACTTACTATCAAGTATATATATTATATTATCTTAGATACTTACGACTAGACACACTTATTATAACTTTATAGGTTGAACATTATTATAGAAGACCAACTAATCCAATAATACATATATAGATGGTAGGTAAATTTTAGTTGGTTTACCAAGCAGACTAAGTTTCTCACTTGAATCTGATCAGTTTTTTCTCAACACAATGTGATTGGTGGGCAGCAGAGGATTTTAACTCTTACCGAGTATAATTTTTAAAAGTTGCGAAAAGCTCATCCGTTCATTTCATTCGTGGCTTCAATTTTTATTTATCCAAAAGTTTGAGTACCTGGCGGATGTACTTAGAATTGCTTGCGGCGTAGTTAGTTATGCTGTTGCTTTACGAGCCGAGCACCCAAGTCCGTTTTGTGTATGCGTGACGGTGTGAGCCATGAGGAAGCCCAAATGAATAAAATAGCGTAAACGGGCCGCGTATATGATTAACGCACCGAAAAAACGACACAGGCGTAACTTAAAAGATTCCCGCCCAATTTTTTTTCCCCTTTGTTCTACCTCTTCTTGATTTTAAACTTTGATACATCAATTCTTGGAACTTGTAAGTTAGTCATTATTTGATATGGTTTATTCTGCTCGTGATTCCTTGCAACAGAATCACCGACGCTACTACGCTTGCCGATTACACGGAGATTATAGTGGTGCGTCATGGAGAAACAGCATGGAATGCTGATGCGAGATTTCAAGTTTCTTCCACTTTCTTTACCCTCTGTTTGTATTGTACAGAGAACGTGATTATGTTGTGATTTAATTTTAACCTTGAATGCACAGAAGTCAATTATTTAGTGCATGTATGTTGAAAAAGGAGCATTACAGGACTCATTTCTGCTGTATTTATCATAATCGGATCAAAGGTCTTTGCAAGGGTTATCTGTCTAATAAAGAGTGCTAAAATCATACTAGAAGTCTGATTGGCTGCATACTAACCAGACCATGGTAAACCATGGAGTAATGTCATATCCATCCGGTTTGATTTCAACTCAAAAGAGGTCTAAATTTTCGTCATTTCCGGTCTGTGTTGTCCTATAATGCGTCCGATTTCCTAGATATTTGAATTTGGTTGCATCCTATACTGCAGAAGATCGAGTGGTGGTGCTCACTCACGGTGGAGTCGTGAGAGCAATTCACAAGCGTTCTGCTTCAACAACAGAATTGCAAGGGAAAAATATTGAATGCATCATTGAACGCATTTCTCATAGCTGGTAAGGAGTGGGGTGATGTTAGCCATTTTAATAAAACTGGTTATATGGAGACTGCCTTGGGAGGTGATAAGACTTCTGGTTAAGAGATGCCGTCTGTGCTTCTGTCTGTCTGTATTTGAATGTAATTTATAGCAACCATGTGGATTAATTTGAGCATCTTTATGAACATAAATTACCTTTAAAATTGTCCTTCTAAAGTTTCATATTTTATATTTTAAGCACAACTATATAGATGCTGAAAACTGTCGCTTTTTCTGCTTGTGCAGTTAGTTGTGAAGGATTCATAATCATAGGTGAGCATTGTTTGATTATGAAAAAATTTTGGAGCAAAAATGTTCAAATCTTCAAACAGCCAGGCTGTTCGGCTGTATTAATATCATACTCTACCCTCTCAATTTACCTTTGTTTCTGATTTGGTTTATTTCATTAGTAGTCCTTCTGTCCGTGGGTGAAGTGCGTTCGCCATCACCATGTGGCAAATTATTATTTATTGGAAACCGAGAGTCAGGATGGAAGCCAATTGTTTGATTTCCTCAAATCAGACGGTGATAATTAAACCAAGATAACTTGCACCCGAATACGCGATGCGGTCCATTCAAGTTCAATAATCAATGGTAAAACCAAATGGCTATTTCACTGGTCTCAGCCATTGCCACTCTTACTCGTTTCTCTGCTTCTTCATCTTCATCTAGTATCAACTTTAAATATATCTTTAGTAGAAGAATAGTCTTCGCAGCATCACCTAAGAGGCAAAAGCAACAAGGCTGTAAAATAATGGCTTCAACGAGTCCCGTTCCAGAGACATATTCAGCAACACAAGACAAAATCACAGCGCCGTATGGCTCTTGGAAGTCACCACTTACCGCCGACGTCGTCTCCGGTGCATCCAAACGACTTGGAGGTACCGCTGTTGACGGTCACGGCCGCCTCATCTGGCTCGAATCACGTCCCACTGAAGCAGGGTACGCTGATACAACTGAACTGACAACACATAGACTACTATATGAACAACTAAAATATGTAATAAATACGTTTGATTGTTTAATCAATTAATTTTATTACTTTATCTAGTTAGTGAATCAAATTGATTTGGTTAAATGAGTTCAGGCGAGCGGTTCTTGTTAAGGAACCGGCGAAAGCAGGGGATGAACCTAGTGATGTTACGCCAAAAGAGTACGCCGTGCGCACGACGGCTCAGGAATATGGAGGCGGTGCATTCAGGATTTTTGGTGACACTGTCATTTTCTCCAATTATAAGGACCAAAGACTCTACAAACACTCAATAGATTCCAAAGGTAAACAGATAAGGATGTTGTCCTGTTCCATTCCGTTCACTTTCACTCAATCTACTTCCTAACTGACACTGTTGTTATACGTCATAGTGAATTGAACTGATGGAGGAGCTGAATCTCATGTTAACTAAAATTGGAACGCAATTATGACTACCCTTAACTTTTGGATGTTATAACATTTTGTGGCTGATTCCTTTGTATTTCACATATTGCAATCTGAATCTCACGATAACTGAAATTGGATGCTCGTCTTCACAGTTTGTCATCATGTCCATTCTGTTCTCCTTCATAATGTCCTTGGGTGCTCAATTCTAGCTCATGCTCTTTTAAGGAATCATCAATCGTGAAATCAATATTTTGCGGTACACGTTAATTAATTAATTTATTTATTTTGATCTTTTTTTTTTGTGTGAGCAGATTCTTCTCCTGTACCAATTACACCAGATTATGGTGAACCACTTGTGTCTTATGCTGATGGAATTTTTGACCCTCGCTTTAACAGATATGTTACTGTAAGAGAAGGTAGATTATCAGGATTTTGTTCCTTTCTGAAGGCTGATGTTTGGGTTATCTATTTTCTTTTATATGAAAATCATTTATTTATTTATGTCTATTTTTGCAGATCGTCGTCAAGATGCTTTAAACTCAAACACAGAAATTGTAGCCATAGGCCTCGACGGCCAGAATATCCAAGGTGAAATTTCTTAAAATGCAGTTAACAACTGTTTCTTTCATTGTGAAGATATGTTGGACTTGTTAACACCCAACCCCTTTCCAGTTAAAAAAAGAATCCAAGATTAAGACTTGTGTGATGCATAATGGAATAAAGCAAACAATGATGACCAACAAGTTGCCGATTAGGATCTTAGCACTTGATAAGTTAAAAGAGGACTTAGAAAAAGGGACATGATGTGGCACAATTAGGTTTCTTGGGGATGTTTCTATGATTGAATATGTTTGTACTGTTTAATGTTATTTTTGTCTTGCTTTTCACCAATAATGAGGAATGATTTCTGTGGCTTCTCTCTTGCGCACACCATATTCCATTCAGAACCAAAAGTTTTAGTTAGCGGCAGTGATTTCTATGCCTTTCCACGAATGGATCCACGAGGTGAACGGATGGCATGGATTGAGTGGCACCATCCTAACATGCCATGGGATAAAGCAGAACTCTGGGTTGGCTATATTTCCGAAAATGGGTGAGCAGATTTCTTTATATTGCATAGCCGTACTTTACTAACCTAATTGAACGGTTACCAGACTTATATTTAATGTTTTATAATTAAAATGATATAAGCCACTAATAAATAAGTGCTTGTTTTGAGACATGAAAACATGATTTATAGAACTCGGTTGAAAACTAGAAATGTGACACATCTTTTAGCTAATTATGTTGAACTTCCTTATGGTAGCTGATCACTTGACATATTTTCATATATTTTCACTTGCTTACTCCCGCAGTTGTTCTTTTCTCCTGTTTGGTTTTATAGACTCCATGAATTCTTGAACTTTTGTGCTTTTTATCTAGCTTCTATATATTTTTCTTTGATAAATTGGATTAATTCTTTACTGCTATAACACAGAGATGTATACAAACGCGTTTGTGTTGCTGGTTCTGATCCTACAATTGTGGAGTCTCCGACTGAACCCAAGTGGTCCTCTAAAGGTGCTTAATTTTGAACTACTGATGTAGTCAGTGAGGCTAAGGGCGACACTGTGTCATTTAATACATATCACTGAAAGTAATTTCTGTCAAATCTGTGCGACTGGGTAGATGCATCTAATTCTTGGATCATTTCTGTATGATTAAGTACCTGTTAAACTACTTCGACACCAATTTCCCATACCACATAGTTCTTGTTAACTCAACTCAACTGAGTCAACATTGAGATGTAGCTGGAGATCCAAGAAAAACATTGAAATCCTAGTTCATGCTAGGGATTTGGTTATTATTTTATTTATTTTTGGTTTGTATCCTCCACTCTTTTGGAGACTTGTGTTGGTTTTACTGGACGATGATGGTTATCAGATACCACGTATGACAATTCATATGAGAATCCAAATAAGAAATATTGCTTGATTGGCTGTCTCTATAGTTTTATTTTGTTGCATATCTGAATGTTTATCCTTGTATTTATGCAGGTGAACTTTTTTTTGTTAGTGATAGAAAAAATGGATTTTGGAATCTCCATAAGTGGGTAAGTTCAATTATTTGACATATTCAGTATTCTAGTAGTTGAATTCTACAGCTCAATGTTACCTTGTATGGTGTTTTTTTTTTCTCTTTTTTTTTTTTGGTTAAATTAAAGGAGAAGGACCTCACATTAACATGAGAGTGCAGTTCAATTATTATATGTAGGAAGCTTACAGCTTCATAAATGTTTTAGGTCTTCCTTATACTTTCCATGCACTACAGTTACACAGCTTGAATGTGGTCATGCAGTTGAATATCCTTGATAATTTGAATAATTTACTTTCCATGGGAGTTGACTTTCTCTACTTGCAACAGATTGAATCCAAAAATGAGGTGCTAGCAATTTATCCTCTGGATGCTGAGTTTGCAAGACCATTATGGGTTTTTGGCTTGAATTCTTATGAAATTATTCAAAGCCATGGAGAAAAGAACTTAATTGCTTGCACCTACAGGTAACCTTGACAAAGTAATTGTTGTTAGGCTCTTTAAGTTATGGTGACTTTAGTTGCTAAAAGTATTTTATGTTTTGATGCAGGCAAAATGGAAGGTCATACCTTGGGATTCTGGATGACTTCGGGCATTCCTTATCTCTGCTTGATATTCCTTTCACTGATATAGATAACATTGTATATTCAGAAACCTTATCCTGTCATTTTTTGTAGCATTAAAAGAGTTTCATCACTAAGAAGCATGATGGTGGTTTTTATGATGTGCACTAATTGTGCAGACTTTAGGAAATGATTGCCTGTATGTTGAAGGAGCATCTGGTGTTCAGCCGTCATCAGTGGCTAAGGTTCTGGTGCCTGCTTGTGCTTCTTGTTTGATGATTTGACTTTTGTTACAGCTCCAAAATATTATCAAATGATGGCATTAAAAGATTCTATTTACTGATATTAGCAGTCACTTTTTTTCCGGTCTTTGCAGGTGACTTTAGATGACCATAAATTAAAAGCTGTCGATTTCAAGGTTGTTTGGTCTTCCTCACCAGATACTTTGAAGTACAAGTCCTACTTCAGCTTGCCAGAATTAATTGAATTCCCAACAGAGGTTCCTGGTCAAAAGGCATATGCATATTATTATCCACCATCTAATCCCATTTACCAGGCTAGTCCAGAAGAAAAGCCTCCACTGTTACTGAAAAGTCATGGTTTGTTGTTTACAAGCTGAACTTTTTCTTGTTTTCTTTTAGTGCTTGTAGCTGTAGGACTCTTCCTACCATCTGAAGCTAACACAACAAAAGGAGACATATCCTGCAACTGTAGGGAATTTATCGCTGCAGTATTTATTTATCTATCACTTTATATGCATCATAATTTAGGTTATGGTTTCTCTGTTAGTTGCTGACAACTCATGCCAGATTTTTACCCTTGCATTGTTGTCCTGGTTTGGACCACACCTGCTTGTGTTTATGCAATAGAGTTTATGTTTAAGCAGCAAACTGTGTAAATGTGAAGTATGAAATGCAAGACCTTACAGATGATAGAATAAAACAGAAGAGTCAGAACGAGTTATGTCCTGAGAAGATGTGAACATTATCTTTCACATCTCTCGTATGTGCTAGTGTATACTTGATTAATAAAGGTTTCAGTTAAGGAATGCAAATAATGCTAACTGAAATTGCGACTAAAGGCTATTGCAATAAGAAGTAGCTTCTGTCTATTTATGGCCATAAATTGCTGCAAACTTTTTGAGTATATGATCTTTAGAAATTCATTTTGATGAGGTGAAATCAAGAAAATTAAAACGCCTAGTTGCTTTCCTCTCATAGACTTAACAATTGACAAATTGTCAAGGCCCCGAAGTTCTTCCTCTCTCTCTCTATGGTATAATTAGCATTCTCTTTAACGAAAGGGTCAATTTCATTTGTGTATTGACTTTATATATGGTTACATGGCGTTTAAATATGGCAGGGGGACCTACAAGTGAAGCACATGGGATCTTAAATCTAAGTATCCAATATTGGACCAGTAGAGGCTGGGCATTTGTGGATGTGAATTATGGTGGAAGCACTGGTTTGTCCTCAGTACTCTGAACCAGTATACTTGTTTGAAGTCCATTTATGGAAACTCATATTCAGATGACTCATATCATTACAATGATTTGGCAATACCTATCTGCTCCAAGTCTATTTTGTGCAAGATCATTTCTCAGTTCAGCATATTCTTTACTGCAATGTTTCAACATGTTGTAGAAATTTATATTAGTTCAATATATTTCATCACATGGTCAGGGTGACATGCATGAACATGTCAGGTTATGGCAGAGAATTTCGGGAAAGGCTTTTGGGGCGCTGGGGAATTGTTGATGTTAATGATTGTTGCAGCTGTGCTACATTTTTGGTAATTGGATTTTTTTTTCCCCTTTTTTCAGTTCTTGTTATGTTCTTGCCATATAGGCTTCCTGTGACTATTCAGTTGATGTTAATATGCATCTTTTCATCTAGGTTGGCAGTGGAAAGGCAGATGAGAAGCGACTTTGTATTACTGGTGGCTCTGCTGGTGGCTACACAACCTTAGCTGCTCTAGCTTTTAGGGACACATTTAAGGCTGGTGCTTCCTTGTATGGTGTAAGTATTCCACTCGTAATTTCTGAAGCATTGCGGAGTATCTCTTGTGTGTAATTTTGTCTAGCTCGTGTTTCTTAACATAATCATTTTATGTTCTCTAAGTCAGTTTGCAGCTGAAATTGATTCTGCTATCAAATTAGTGTCTAGACTTGATACATAATCTCCCAGTCTGAAATGAAATTTGTAACTTCTGGTTGAACCTAGTGAAACTATTAACATGCTCTTAGCCCTCATGAAATTTTTGGATCTGAATACAACATCGTGAATAATGTTTATTTAGGTCTATTTAGGATTTGATTTGGCAGACAATTTAATAGGGGGTGTTTTAGTGTTTTGTTGAAGGATAGCATGCTGTGATGAGCTCAATGCCTCAATCCAGTACTGAGGTATCTCATTTTAGCCTGTTTTTATCTTTTCTGTAGCTGAGTTATGTGATTCAAATGCATGGAGACCCTCTAGGGCATTATTCTGGTCACTGCCAATAAGGCTACAAAATCTAGCAGTGGCTCCTCAGAATCTCTTTGGTGTTTCTTTGCTTTGTCTCATTGATGTCTCACTGATGTTTATATTCTTCCATTATTTGATGGATTATTATTATTATTATTATTTGAGGCTTTATATACTAATTATATTGTTTGTGTAATTTCAAGAAATGATTAAAGACAATATCCTCCATTAAATAGAAAACCAACAGTGCTTCATTCATGGCAGGTTGCTGACCTGAGCATGTTGAGGGCAGAAACTCACAAATTTGAATCTCGTTATATTGACAAACTTGTTGGTAATTAAAATAGAGACACACCTAATATATCATTTTTTCCCCTTTTGTCCTGTTTACTCCATGATGTAGTGGTGATGTTTTCTGGTGGATTGCAGGAAGTGAAAAGGACTGCTATGAGAGGTCACCAATCAATTTTGTTGATAAATTTTCTTGCCCCATAATTTTATTCCAAGGATTGGAAGACAAGGTATAAATTAACTTATGTTTCCTTTTCACCTCTGTTCTCTCCTTCTTGCAGTTCAAACATTTTCATACACACATCACATTTAATTGAAATAGACTTCAGTTGATTTTCTATAATCTTCTTGGGTTAACAAGTAAATGTTGATATGTATATTCTGTGATCAATTTTTTTTTTTTTTTTTTTTTTTGTATAATATACAAAAGGTTTTGGGTTAGTCTGATATCTTGCAATTTTTGCAGGTTGTACCCCCTGATCAAGCTCGTAAAATCTACAAGGCACTGAAGGAAAAATGTTTGCCTGTTGCTCTTGTGGAGTATGAAGGAGAACAGCATGGATTCCGCAAGGTATTTACTATTTTACGGAATAACCAATTGGAAGCTTTTCTTTACATCTGGGGAATATTCTCACTGCCCTTGTTTGGTTTACAGGCTGAGAACATTAAGTTCACTCTCGAACAACAAATGGTGTTTTTCGCACGAGTGGTTGGACACTTTGATGTTGCAGATGAGATTAACCCAATCAAAATCGATAACTTTGACTGAGCATTTAGTATGTATATCTGGTTTTGGTATTTCTAGTAACTGCTCTAGTATGAGTGGAGTCCTAATAATTCAGTCAACTACGAATGTCTTTGTTATGTTTAATTATATATTATAGCAATCAATTGTTGCCTTTCCAGGAAGGTTGTGAATTTGCTGTCACAGTTTACCTCGCAGAGTGCTTCAGACAGCTGGGAAAAATGAGTACAGGATTGTGGAATGCTTTTAAACCAGTTGCTGGTACTTACTAAAACCTGAAGGCGGATTATATTGCTCTGTTGTGTATGAGTTATATACCTCAATAACCAATAAAAGCTGTCCCTGTTATATCAACATTGAATTTTCTAGTTTTTGCTAAATTCGATTGAACCTTGTGGTATTAGTAAATTTTCCCCCATCCACTTATGGTAATAAACGTGTTTGTTATCCCACCCAGTGGTGGGAACTGGGAATCTGGGGCCGTTGTTGTTTTCTCGTGGGAGGTTAACGCTTGTAACAAAAGGCTTCAGAGAACGATATTAGGGCTCGGTTGTGTGCCAACAGCACCACTGTGCAAATTTAGCAGTCTGTTAAAGCCCATTGAGTTCGGCTGCCGGGTAGCTAAGCTAAATGGGCCCTTAATATAACACTTTGAACGTTATACCTTGAACAATAGTGCTACGTTTTGTGTAACGGTTTAATTGTTTAATTACTAATTATTAATATATTATTTTTACAATTCATTCAACCAATGGATGTTACATGATTTGAAATATAAACTAAAATGGTTTTTTAATTGAGTAAGCATGCCATCAGTTGCTGTGAGATACAACTTCATATCCTACTTCTGAACTACTCATTTTGAATTTTTATTTTAATTCAAGGCTTTGTTTGGCACATGTGATTATGCCATAAAAAATATTGCTATAAGTATTTGGCCAACAAAATTTGATTTTTTTTTTTAAAAAAAATTAAATTTATATTATCTTTTAATTTTGTCATAAAAATAGTTATATTCTTCTTAATTAGCGGTGTGTAATTTTTCTCCTTTTTATTTAATGGTTTTACTAAATATACGTGAGCTTTTAGTTAACAAGCAGAATATTTATTCTATGAACAATTATAGTTTGAAAGCCACGGTACCGAAATATCAAAGGAAGCATAATTTACAATAACCTGTTTCGGTAATTACCAATTACTTTTCATTTGTCTTCGCTTGGGAGGCCGTGTATCATCTCATCATTTTCGTTCAACAGAACAAATGCAATCATGCCAGTCAAATCAAGCCTTCCTACTTCTAGAAGTTGACAATAATAATTTGTTTAAATAAAACTATTTGTTTCCGGTATCGTAAAAGAAGACTATTGTAACTAAGATAATATTTTTATGCAAGTTCATATCTATCCAATATCCAACTTATTCCTCACAAATACTTGTAATATTTGCCCAATAAATATTTAATATGGTACTGGTGACAGATGCTACGCTGTTCTGTGAATTATTTGACTTTGTAGCAAGCAGTTGAGTTCCCCAAACGGCACCGAATTCTGATCCTTTATTCATAATATAATTGTAAATTATAGCGTCATTATTGTTTATTGAGGATATGGGTCACCACATCTTTGAATTCACATTTTTAATTCGTTTTTTAATTATTTTTACCTGCAATTCAATACAATATATTTATATTGCTAGGTAATACCTGATCGGTTGTCTTTGTTTCTTCAGATGGAGTACATTTGATTACGTTTTAATTTTCCACGTACTTAACCAAATTACTTTTCCCTGTTCATATCTTTTAAGGGTGCAAAGAATGACCATGAATAAAAAAGTACAGACATCTTAAATGATTACGTCTAGATTAGCATGCAGTGGCAAACTAATGAAATTAATCGAAGTACTAGAATTTCCTGGATATATTGCCGCTGGACAATATGTATATGATTTGTAAAAATGAATCAAAGATTACAATAATCATGGAACTGGTCACAATACCAATTTGTTCATCGTGTAAACTCTACAATTATAGAAAGAAAAGAACCAACAGATTATCTTTACAACAACTAAAAAATATTTATATATAAAAATAACTAATTTGGTATGAAAGAAAGAAAGAAAATTCAGGAACGTGAGAAAGCCCCGAGTCCGTGGAAGCCCAGGATGCCGGATTTGTAAGGCAAGAAAGTTTTCTTCTTCAAATCCCGAGAAGCAGCTTTATTCTTAGTATAATGCAACTCGTGAGCGGAAACCTGTCCTTTTCTGCGACCAGAACCGGAGCCGTCGGTCGAGCGGGAACTCGTATTCCTCGTGTCTTCATTCCTCTTGAAAGCTGAATACTTCCTGAGTGGATCTTTATCTGCTGCCCGTCCCTCGGATGCGCTTCGGAACAGGAGAAAATCCGTGAATCTCCATTTTCTTGAAGAACTCTTTGTAGAAGAAGCAGCAGCAGCAGGAGGCGGCGGCGGCGGCGGCTTTGAATTAACCGAAGGCTGCTTGACAGGTGGTGGTTGCTGATGTTGCTCGTCCTCCCACGGATATTCAGATACCCTGTATGGGGACAGCGATCTTGTGGCTCTGCGGCTGCCACTCGATAAATCATTTCGTCTCTGCCTGCCTCTCTCTCTCTCATGTTGTGTTGCTTTAATTTGGGTCTGGGCGGCAAACGGATCGGCTTTCTTTTTGTTTCTTGGTGAGAAAGCTTCGCGGATAATCTTTTTGCCATGCGAAATAGGATTAAGGGACGATCTCGGTGATCTTGGAGACAGCAGCGGACTCTTCTGGCCAGCCTGCTCGTCAACCTGTAATCTTGGAGGAGGCTTGAGCGGGCGGATTTTACCGCCGTCGAAGAGCTCTTCGGCCGTGAGGGAGGCCTGCTCCATCTCCGCGCTGAAGCTGAAATCGAAGGCGAAATCATCCTCTCTCGGGGATCTGGGAGATCTAGACTTGGGAGTGCCAGGCCTTTCTTCCCAGCCGAAGGGAATCGCTGAAGAATTGACGCTTGTTCTGCCGGCGGCATCATCGTCGTTATCATTCATCATGAAGAAGCTATCAAATTCCCGATAAAACTCAGAAATGCGAGAGGGGCTTGTAGGGGCGCTGGTGTAGTAGTATTGGCCAAAACGTCTTGGGGACGAAGGCCCACTCGGTTGCGGACTTGATCTCGCGCTGTTGAAATCGAATTCCATGCCTCCTGGTCCCTGCGCTCGAGGTATCACTATCTCCATCTCTCTACCCTAGCCTGCCCTTTTGCACGCTTTGATTTGATTCAATGACTTCAGCAATTTAAAGGAGGAGACTCTCTTTTTGGATGGATTATTGGATATATATAATAATAATAATAATTGTGGGGAGGGAAAGGAAAGTGACGGGAAAGGGGGGGTGTTTGAGGAATGAGGATAAAAGAGAGGTAGATATTGTTGACCATTAAGAATCAAAGTGAAGCCGCCTTTTAATACTTTGTGGAAAATATGTGTTTACTCGTCAATTCTCTCAGCTAGCCTTTCAGACACAACACAACAAGCGGGTCCATCCTTTTTGTTTTCTCTCGCAGGGGTGGTTATATTTTATTCAACATTTAACTTCGTTCGTTTTACTGTTACTCTTTCCATGTCAGCTGATTTTTATTTGTTTTCTGGCTTTGGGTGAGGAGGCGGAGGAGTGTTATGGTAAGCCACCTACGTCTGAAATCTGAATCTTCTTCGCAAGCATAGGGCGATAGATGTTGACAAAATTTTGTAAGGATTAAAAATTTATTTAGGGTTAATTTATTTAATTGCTTGCGCAGCACGAGTGGCATCAGTTGTTGTGGCTTCGTCTCTTTCTCGCTTCTCACCCTCCAAGCTTGACTTGTATAAAAATAAACCTGCGGTCAATTGCATCCGCATGTGGCTCGGCCTCACATGCGACACGACACAAAATGCTTCTTTTGACGCAAATATAATAAAATAAAGCAAAATGATGAGCGACCGGTTGCCATCTAGAAGGACAATAAAATTAACTAATTGAATGGCGAAAATTAAAAATAAACTTGCGGTAAAAGAGAACTCGGAGTGGGTTCACAGGATCTGTTTGTTGTGAAAATGACTTTCTAAGACGAATTTAGACACTTCATATTTGTTATCATCTATGTCTAATATATTTTGTTAGAATAATTATATATAGAGCCACAAAATACTGAGATAGATAATTTTTATACTAATTGATATGGCATATACACTACATTATGATTAGTTAATTAAAAATATAAACAAGAAAATAAATCATATGGCTAGTACACAATGGTGTTAATTAATTTAACTAATCAATTAATGTACGGATAATAAATTCAAAAATTTTTAATCTAGTAATTAATCAGTGGGATAATATGGAAAAATTATCAATATAATTATTCTATGGCAAACCAACTTCTTTTGACGTCTCCACGTTTTATTGCCTGGATGGTAGTAATCATAGAAAATTTTGTGTCAAAACGAAAAGGTGCTCAAATTTCTAGACAGGGCCAAAAGGGTATGTGATAACTAATATTAATATTAATATTAATATTATTATTATTATTGTTGTTGTTTTGTCTAACACGACATTTACATTATTGTTAGTTGAATAATTCATGTGAGTTGACTATCAAATCCCTCGTGCTTAAAAGAAGCATGCGACCGATAAATTTTTATTTACTCCGTCCTTCAACTTCAAGCATTGTTTTTCAATTACAAGTAGCAGCATGTGTGTGAAATAGATCAATTAGAATGATTCCTGGCTTCCAGAGTTTAGACTTTTAGCTTTTAGGCCCCCTAATTATCTGCAACGCACCTGACTCTTCAGTCTTTATTTGATTTTCAGATGACAAACGCGCCCAAATTTAATATACGTGTAAATGTACACTTTTTACATGATTTTCTTGATCAGACAACAACCATTTTTACTTTTAAAATGGCCAGTTTCTGAACAATTCCCTTTCATCGAGCTTGTTTTTCAATCCAAGATCAAATAAATATTGTCTTCTAGAATGGAACAGATGTAAGCAATGATTTGTTCCGTTCACATCGCTATTCTATTCTATTTTACAACTTAAGTGATTACGGGCGTTGATCATAAAATAATGAAAATGGGTACTGATTATAATAATGGTAATAATCATTTTGACAACAATAATAATATAATTAATTAATTAATTAATAACAAAACTATTGATGACGATGATGATGATGATGATGATGATATAATTAATTAGCGGTGATGATGATGATAATACCATTAAATAATAATAATAATCATAATTAAAATTATTATAATAAATCATGACAATAATCAATTAAGGTTATTTTAATAACCTGTAATAAGTCATTCCAATTTTAAAATAAAGTAAACACATTAATAACAATACAGTCATTCCGATTTCGCTTCATATCTCAAGAAAAAAATTTATTCTAATTCTCATTTCTTCTCATTCCGATTCCAGCCCATTTTGACTCCAAGTCATTGTAATTACTGTATAGTAAACGCCTCATTAAATTATTGTAAATCTTAACTTAGCCTCTATCTTTTATAAGGAAGATAAAAAAAAAAAAAAATCCCATCAACCCACTCCCATTTTTCCATTCTATTTTAAACAAAAATTAGAGTTAGCTAAAATTTACAATAGTTTGAGTGTATTTTAAAAATTGTCATTTCATAATGAGATAATTAAAAATTTACTCGAACATAACTAAGTGGACATATTGCCGGCCTTGTGTCATAAGATTTTAAAAATGGTTGTTTTGATAAAAATACGATAAAATGAATTAGATCCCCAAAGATTCAAACCTTACTCTGTGTCGCAAGTGTATGTAGTTCTTAGGTATTTTTCCTCTCTCTTTTTATTTATGAGAGGAGAAATATTTAACTCTTTCATGAGCACTCAAATACGCACTCTCAATAAAAGTTGAGAACACAAAACCCACCACTAAGCCAAGGCTTTTGTGGCCACTAGATACTAATCTCATGCTGAATTCGTGTTACTTTAATTTTAAGCAGGATTATAACGTGATACTTTAGCTGTGTTTTTTTTTTGCCCTTTTTTAAATACATAGTTCGAAAGGACATGTAGAAGACGAGAAATCAAATTCAAAATTTGGCGATTGTATGATAATAAAAATAGTCAATAAGGAAATTGTAAGGCTTGCGTAAGAAAAATAATTAAAGAGAGTGTTAAAAGAGTTCAACTAAACAAATATGGTAGTGGTTAAAACAGGACAAAATTTGACACGACCCATTTACCCAATACGAATACAATACGACTAAATGGGTATGGATCAACATGATTTTTTTCATGTCAAGTTAGGATTAAAGTTATTGATCAATTTACTCAATCAATGATACGATTATATTTTCTATTCTAAATTAATTTGTAGGTTCTTGTCATTAAAACTCAAATATTAAAAATGATTTTCTCTTTTTATTTTTATTTATTGAAAAGATGAACATATATACGGTGTTTCATTTATAAAATTTTATATTGATTTAAAACTTCAATAATGTAAATGTATAAAATATTAGTAGACATGTATAGTTTATAATATTGATATATAATGTTATTCACATATACAAAATTAAAACTTCAATGTAAATATGTAATATTTTGATAGATATTATATTTTATAATATCGATAAATTATATATGTATATAACAATGTGTAAATATTAAATGTAAATTCTGTTAAACATATGGATATTAAGCGGGTTATTGGGTAATCTGTTGATTTTTTATGTCGTGTTAAGGTCTCAATATTTTGACACGATTATTAAATGAGTCTGTGTTTGGGTTAACCTAAAGTTGATACGACAGGAATACGACTCAATAACAGTTATTTTAACGTACTAACAATCAAAATGAAGGGTATTACTTTGGGGCATCAACTGTACCGTATATTCGTCATTAGTTTTCTATTATTTGTAACCAATTTTTTTCAGGAAATAATAATTTCATTACATATAATATACATCATATGTAAACATAAACAAAAATGTGTGTGTGTATATATGTGTGTGTGTGTGTGTGTGATGAAAAGTTGTTATCAATAACAGAAAAAAAAAAAGTGGATGCATGGTGCAGTTGATGTACCATAGCTGTACCTCAAAATGAATAAAATCAACTGAAAAAAAAGTGACTGGTAACTTTGCGGTAACAATCTTCTCCCTTATGTTGAGATCGGGAAATTTCTTAAAAGAAAACAATAATAATCTGTGCAGGTAGGTACATCTAAACAAATATTACTAGGAGTATTTTTGACCCATTTTGAGTTTAAATATCCGAATTACACTATTATCAATATACAAGTTAAAATTTCATTTTAGTGTTTGCTAAATTTTTTAAAAAGATTATTTTTAACAAAATCATCTCATTCTTCAGTAGATTTAGAAGAATATGGATGGAGTAACTTTTTCAAATTTTGATTTTAGAAATCATTTTCATTTTTAATACAATTTTATACCTATTCTTAAATATTTGTATTACATAAGGATATCATTATTATGATTTCTTATTCACATATGCTCTTTTACCCTATTTCTTCTTCACCCAATTTGTTATTAATTACGTGTATTATAATATTTTGTATTCTTATAACAATTTAACAAAAATATTTGATAAACACACTTAACTAATTCCTTTTATAACACAATTAACAACTATTGTTTTAATAGTTACAGTATTATTAAATTCAGCATTATTAAATTCGCCTTTAATAAGTTTTGATAGATTTTTGAGTCTATGTATTCAATAAAATTTGTAATGAAAACATCAATACAAATAAAACTATAAACAATGGCGGTCTTTATGGATTTTTGTGGGAGTACAGAGGCCTTTTAAGCTCATTAGGAGTTCTTTTCATCTTTATCTACACTCTACATTTTATCTTATCAGTCCCCGATGAGTTTCCTCTGAAATATTTGAAACTTTTGCATGTTACTTAGTTGGGCCAGTATTGGCTTGGGCCAACGACGTGGTTGTTTCCTAAATGGCCATCCTTTCTCTGAGAATCGATTTTTTTCAGCCTCTCCATTTATTGATATTATGTAATGACAATTATATACACATCCCATGTAAAATGATTAAATAGATAATTTAAAATTTAGTTATGTTAATTTAGCGAGCCTCTTGTGGACATAAAACTGAGCCTTTTGAAAACGCAATTTAATAAACCCTTTTATGAAACAGAGAGAAATATATTTTCGTTTCAATGCCTCTGGTGAGCTCAGGCCAAGAGTAGTTAGATTCATCTAACAGAATACTTGCGTGCCTCAATCATTCAATCAAGTTAATAATCTGTACATGTGAATTTTGATAAGTACTTTGAATCACATGAGCATCATATGGCCACACACTGCCAGTCTTCTTCTTGTTTTTATAGTTCTTAATCACACTCGGGCACAGGAAATTAAGGATTAATTTCATATTACCTCTCCAGAATTAATTATCTTTAAATCATTTTCATATTTTTAAAAATCTTAATATATCTCTTTTTTATTAAAAAAATAAAAAAAAATCTTTTATTTTTTAAATAAAACGAAGATAATTTGAGATTTAAAAAAAATAAAAATGGTGATTTGAAGATAATTAATTCGGCAAAAAACCACCAGCACTAACTAAGTAGCAGAACAAGAAGACAGACACAGGCTTCAGCTTTTGTTAACTTGTGATTGATCTCCCGCTCTTCCGAAATACCATTTGTTCTTTACCTCATTTTAGTTGGTACCTATTAACAAAACTAGGCCCATGTGCCCCCCACTGCCTTCAGTCTTCGTTGTCATTGGACAATTTTTACAAGTTAGGACCACATCACTTTCATTGAATGAATCCATTTTCTTCAGTTCCAGCTTCGGCATAAGACAAAATTTCGTTCCATAGCCAAACTGGCCGGTTTAACACAACACAATCTAAACCTAATTAAATTATCTTCTTACTTTTTCATTATCTTATCTTAATCATACATTTAGAAAGAATTTTCAATATCAGTCCCCTAAAATTATGTAGATACTAACCAACATCATTTTCATATGAATTTAATTGGCTTCAAGACTAATTATAGATCGACATCGATTGTCAAAACGCTAATCGAGAAAGATGGTATAAAGAATAGCAGCCTGTAAATGTAAAATTAAAATGTGCATTAGGCTTACTTATCGAAATTAAAGCGGCCTCTCTCCTTTCTTGGACCACAAGCAATAATGAATTATGTTAATATAGCTAAGTGAGTTGGAATTCCTATTCCCCTATCTTAACTAGTCTCAATGGGCAATGGCAGCTCCTTCATTCAATATTCATTAACTTCCCAGACACAGTAATGGCCCCGTCACTGTTCACACCTAAAACTCTTTAATGAAACTACCATCTCTCTGTTTCCATTGCCATTGTTGTTGGTTTATGAAACCAATCATAATCAATTCTGCTCAAGTTAAATCTACCCACTTGACTGAAGGTTGCAAACAGTTCAAGTTAAAGTATATGTTATCTAAATTGATTCAGAAATCAGCTTTCTGTACACAAATCTTTCATCGATAACTATTTACAAGAAGAATTTGATATCGGAAGAGAACATTATTTCACTTACAACTACATACAAGAAAAACTAGAACTAGATTATACATTTAATTTTAACATCTATTCTCTAGCTCTGTACAAAACTGTAACTACAACACTCTAAACAACCGTGTAAATAGAAATTAATTCAAAAGACATGCAACAATTATTCAAGTATGAAGAAGATACCTAAAACTGAACTCATATGGCATAACTTGGACGAATTGCGACAATGGTGCACTTTTTCCTCTCTCGAGGCATTTTATTGCTTTCTTTCCTAGTTCGCATGGTAACTGAAGGCAAATCCAGTCGAGCAATGACTCGAAGTCCTTTGCAAAGTCAAGTAGATACCAGTCTAATAGCTTTGGGATTGCAAACTTCTCTGCTGAAATGCCAACTGCAGCCTGTAGGTACTCTCTTTTGGCAACTTCTAGTTCACCCTCGACTTCAGATGCAGTGTACACCCTCACCTTCATATGCGAAGCATAGTCATTAATCAGTAACTGAATGATCGATAAACCTTCCCTACATATAGGTCTGGATAGATTCATTATATAAACATTAATGGGTTTGCCGAACAGTAAGAGATTCTTGAACTGGAACCAGCAACGGCATAAACTGTCATTACGTATTTCCCGAAGATCTTAACAACAACCGAAAAAAAAAAGGCTTTTAGAATGCAGCACTACACACAAAATTTATAATTTTACCAAATATTTGTGTAATGGACGGATAGTTAATCATAAAATTCCAGAAAATATAGGACCACTGAAGACTTCCATTAAATTATCTCAGAATGCATGTGGAAATAAAGTAGATAATAAAACCAAATCTATCAATTTTATGAGAGTACTTACAGCAGGGGAGGACCAGCTTCCACAAGAGAGGGCAAATGTTACCAACGGTTCAGATAACTCCAATCCAAACTTGAATCTGGCAGTCATTTCGTCGTTTTTGGCACCCTTTGAAAAGGTCTGTAGTGCATGTAGAGGTAAGTTGCTGAGAAAGTCTTAATTAACAAGCTGAGAAGGCTTGAGTTGAAATGCGCGACGCTTACATATTTTGAGTGGTAAGGCAATCTCAGGATAAAATGTTCAATGGTTATTGCATTTAGCAGGTGGCCTCCTACTTTTATTGTTGCCTGAGGAGTAAGAAATGGAATCGTATAAAATAGCGGTTATAATGTTATAAGCTACAAGTTGGTCCAGGAGCAAATATGCTTTTCCAGGAATAAGCTTTCCAGCGTCTAATAAACACACCATTAGGCCAAAGTAATAGCACACGAAATACAAGAACATTTCTGTATTTTTTTTTTTTTTAATTTTCGAAACTAATACACGACTACTTCCACAGAAAAAATAAATGATTCTTAAATGTTTCATACCTTTTGCATCAACGCAACAACCATCTCAGGACTCTCTGGTATTCCATTCTCAAGGAATGCCTGAAGCAAAGCGGTGTTAGAAACTTGCCTCTCCGTCTTTGAATTAACAAGGACAAAAATAAGAAGCGCACAGAACATACATTCATCATGCAGGAATTGTAAATGTTTATCCAGAACGCAAGCTTCTCCTGATGAGTAAGGTTTTCTAAATTGACGAAGGCAATTTTCCCAAGGAGGATTCTGAGAATTTAAGATATAAAATGGCCATTACTACCAGAATTTTATTTTATTTTGAAAAAAAAAAAAACATGAACAAAACGAGCAACTGTTTAACAACTTACTTCAATCTACGCACAAGAAACATGGAACCTGATGTTCGGTTAGTATTGATAGAGTCTGCCTCAATTGCAAATAAGTGCTTATATGGACCGATATCTCTCTTTCCAAATTGCGAACAAATACCATAAGGATCCTGGAATTCTGTTTCTTCATTGCTTTCTTTAGATGCTAACGTCGATAGAAAATGCAAATTTTCGGCAGTGC
The DNA here is from genome assembly GCA_030449075.1 of Murraya paniculata. NCBI lineage: Eukaryota > Viridiplantae > Streptophyta > Magnoliopsida > Sapindales > Rutaceae > Murraya > Murraya paniculata. The sequence goes on along the minus strand of JAEVFN010000001.1, from coordinate 8,774,111 downwards.
CCTTTCTCTTACCCGAGCTCATTCGTAACAAAATGCTTGATAAACATCTCACAAGGTCCTCAGAAATTCTGTTTGGACCATCATCTCCAGACTGTCTCTCATCAGACACACTAATAGTTCTTGCTTCTTCATTTTCTGGGTTTTGTATTCGACACACTAGCTGAAAATTAAATACAACTTCGTGTTCATTTCTCAGAAAATGTATTCGCTAGAACGTTTTGAGTGTTATCAATGTTAGCACAAACCTGTATCTTCTGAGGATCTAAATGCCTCTTTGTCTGTTTACAGTCGTTGGAAGGTTTCTTCACAGGAGTTGTGACTGTTTGGACTTTGTGAACAGAGGATCCTTTCTTCTTCATAGAATTAGTACACAATTGATTCTCTTTTCCCCTCCCATCAGCTATTAGTATAGGAACAAGGAGGAAAAAGGTGTAAAAGCTTGATTATAATTCGATACCAGTTAATTAAACACAGATTGTGAGTGTGAATGTTGTGCTGACACCTACCAGAAAGAGATGCCAATTGCCTTATTGCCGATGTCGTGGATCCACCCACATTTCGAGCTAAAAACTTGGACTGTTCTTGTTTAGAATTTGTATCATCAACGCATGGATCACACGAATCAATTGAACTCTCCATGTTCTTCTTCGAGGATGAAATGTAGACCGCTTCCTGATACAAGTCTTGTCGGAAATGCACTACCTGTTCCTCAAGCCTTACAACTTCCTCCTCCAATACAGCCACCTCTGCAAGAAGCTCCTTCGTCTACAAAACCCAAAAAAGGAAAAAACAGTTCAAACATGACTATGACAATCGAATTCGACAACGAAGAACACAAAGCGGATGGTGATTTTATTACTGACAGAAGGAGGAAGATAAGGCGGAAGACGAGGCAGAGCTCCCAGAGGCCTATTGAAAGCTCTCTCCAAAGCTCTGTGAACATTCTCTTCATGTCTAAGCTTCTTCTTCAGCTTATCAACCTGAACAATTCCAAATTTCAACACAACTATCACTAGAAGAAGGTCAAACAAAATTAAATCCAAAATAGCAAACTGTGCTGTCACCAAAAAGACAAAAAAGTAAAACATCCCCACATCTTGCTGCAACGCATATTTTCGTTGTGTGTTGGAAGCTCTTCGACTGGTAGTTGCTTTTCTGGCATCTGCTACTTTTGTTCTCGGCATTTCCACCTTCTCCTTCATTGCATTTGCACCAGAAATTCAAATTTATAAGCGCACGATTCAATTTGAAAAATCTAACATCGGATTCTAATCAAAACAAGACCAATTGTTCAAAATCTTTAGGAGCGTATCACTTTCAGGAGCCTAGCTTCTCCACATCGAAATTGAAGCCATATTATATATGTGAAACTACATTAACCCCCCTCTCTCCGGCTCTGTGGGGAAATAATTACAACATTCCATTTACATGATTTAATTTGAACAGAACAATCATGCTAATAAAAGCCAAGGGGCCCAGTTTAAATATGTGATCAAAAGTTGATTTAATTGTGATTAATGATTACTTTATCTTGCTTCAATGGAGCTTTCAAAGATTGGCATTGGAGTGAAGTCCTGAGTCTCCTACTCATCTTTTAACAGTCTCTGCAACAGCAGCTCAACAACGGCAACTTCTGCATAATCGGAAAAGAGAAAAATCAGAAGACGTCACACTGAAACGCATTCGTACTAATTTGACAAGAAGAGAATCAAACGCGGACCCTGTTAGAAATCTTGTATGCATACGTATACAAGAAAAGTTCAATAAATGGGATGCAGGATCATTGGTGAAGCGCTAAACAAATACGAGGCATAGAAAGAGGAATTCCGAGGGAGAGTGTGTTGGTGTGGTAATGCAATATCCTCGATCCTTGCCGAATTGTGGACGGTGGCGTTGGAAGATCATTTATTAAAAGGATTAAGGTGGAACGTGGAGGAGAAAGAGGTGGCAACTGGCAAAGTGGGTGAGTGAAAGCTCAAGGCCGAATGAAGCAGTTGGCTGAACTTTGTGAAAAAGATGCCACCGTACGGTGTCTGTTAACTTGGAACTCCTTAGCATTTAAGTGAGTCTCTCTCTACGATTGGGATTTCGGATTTCGGATTTCGGATCGGGATCTACCGTATTCTCTATCTATCCTATGCATGTCATCATACATCAGTAAACGTGGGTGCCTCTGCGTCTCCCCTTTCCTTTTTTTTTTTTTTTTTTTTTACATAACTATTTACCATTACTATTTCTTTGCCAATTCCCGCATTTCATGGTACCAGTAGTAATAGCAATATCCCAGCCAAAAATTTGCAAAAACTTTTAGGGCGCTTCAATTAATCATAAAAAGAATTATATATATACACATAATAAAAAATTAATAAGAAAGAAAACAATGCTCTCGGAACACTAGCTACAGTCTTTCACACTATTACCTTCTCTCTCTATATATAATCATTTTTTAGTGTGACCATCTTAATTTTTTCTTTTTTATACAGATACTATTTTAAGCCGTATAATTTAATAAAATTAAATTTTAATACTCTTAAACTACACGACTTTTTAACGTAATTAAAAATGATTATATTAAGCCCTATGACTTAATAATTTATCTGCAATAAAAAAAAAAAACATCATAATGATTAATGCTTAAATTCAGATATTAAAAAATAAAAGTTCAATCATGACACGCTCCTATTTACGACAACAAAAAGTGAGAAGACGAAAAATAACCTCTTTTATTTACGGCTGCGTTGTGTCTTTATTAAGCTTGACTTGTGACTCAAGATTTATCTCAAACAAAGAAATTTACCCTGCGAATATAGTAAACAAGCAGAAAAATCGACCCCTCTCTATGAAAATAATCTTATTAATTGACATACGTGGTTTAAAAATTAGAATTAAATGTTTGATTATGGGTCAGTGGGTGTAAGTGTGTAAAGGGTAAATTAAATTAAGATCATTGGCTGGTATTCGAAGGCAAAAGCTGCCCAACTCACGTGTTTGCCAACTAAACATATTTTCCAGTTAAGGTAAACAAAAAATAAAACTTAATTAAAGTTGGTCCAAGCCTTGCAGGGATTTGACATTTAATATGGCGGTTCATTGTCCCTGTTTGTTTATCCCATAGTTGCATTGGGTGCTATAAATTTATTGCAAATCAACTTGGTTCGCAAAATGATAAAATATTGTTTGTACGAGTTAATTTTGTTCCATTTTGAGTCAATATGATGGAATATCCTTCCTTATTTATAATCTTATGGAAATAATAAAAAGTTTTCTCGATAAGCAGCTATTAGCCTGCACTAGATTCATATTCATGCTCACTGTAAGATTAGATGTATGTAATTTTACCACTTAGAATCAACAGGCATGGGTTGTTCGATACATACTAGTAATTGGAAAAAAAAAATTTATACAATTATTGTTTCTATTTTCTCTGGAGACTAACGCAAACCCAGATATTATTTTGCACAGCTCCATGGTTTATAAATTGAATTATGAAGGCATAAGGCAGTCAATTTACAAACCCCACGTCGCGTGCAATGTCTACCTCACAAATCTATGATCTTAATCTGTCCCTTCAAAATATTTATAAACTCTTTTAATCAACAGTATGAAAATGAAAGACGACATATTAATTGTTTCGTTTATATTTATATTATCAATCTTTTTTTATTTGATTTGATTTGATTTAATTTCTTTCTCTGAAAATGAGAGGATATAGAATCACATGGAATGAGAAGCTATCGTCATGATTGTTTTGTTGGTGATAAAAAGATGATAAATATAATGGAGACACCACTCGTGGCCACGTGACGGTCACTTTTTAGCTTGAGAATTCAGATCAAATGTAAAAATATCAACGAATGTTTAAATCATATTAGCTGATGATAATGGTGTTGATGATTGTGATTTCTGAAAGCTGGAGCTAAAAAGGTTATTAATTAAAAGCTTTTATTTTGGGTATAGAGAAGATTAATTATGCTCTTATGTATGATGAGGCAATTACAACAAATTAAGAATACCGAAAAGATGTCCCCCGGGGCTTGACCGCAAAGGAGGAGCCAGATTTTTAATTTACTTGGGCCAGTTCAAGAACGAATTTAATTGAGTAATGTTAGGAATTTTAATTGATGTGACATTTATTTATTTAATAATAATTAAATAATTTTATAAATTATAAAATCGATCATCTAATAAATAAATAGGCAACACATATAATTGAGATTTAAATGTTTGAATATTTAATATTATTGTAATAAATTAATCACTCAAATTTGAAGTTTAAAAAAGTAGAACCGAAAACTTAATTTTTATTTTGACCGTTCCATTGACATTAATTGCTTATTATTTTAAAAATATTATGTCAAAACAACATCATTTCCGTCGATAAGGTTTCTGCAATTTGACAATTTTGCACAAAATTGACTTGTTCCTCGCACTATATAATATATTACAGACAAATAAATAGAATTTTGGAAATAGATTTTGTAATCGATTCTGCAATCGAGTTTGGCAACAACCTTACCTTTGTGTCGGTAAATTATGATTATGTGAGGAAACATAGAAAGCATAATATTTAATAATCAGACTTCATGAGTACAGAATCATTTATGTTCTTTATCTTACTATTAATTATACCACATTTTAAGGCAAAGACTTTTAGGTAGTCGGTTCAATTGTTCATTATAATTTAATTTCGAGCACTGATATAAGAATTAAATTATAACCAAATTATGCTTAAAACAATATTATTTTAAGGAATTGTGATACAATCATAAATTGTTATATAAATTAATTTTGTACAAACTGATTTGGTATTAATTCATTGGTTGAAAGAAAATATAAAATAATAAAAAAAAATTATGTGGATAAAGAGATATTTAATTTAACTAATTTAATCATGCCACATTAATTTATACAAAATAAATTTATACAAGAGTTTGTAACTATATTATTATTCTATTGTGGGTGAGTTTTACTTTTTCTTTATAAACACACTTAAAACGAAGTAGTTTTATGTATATTTTTGTCAGTTTTTTTTTTCATCATCGTTTAGTTCCCCAATCATTTTTCTTTTATTCCATGCAAAAGGTTAGGTTGTTAGTCTTTTGTGTCAAAAATCCATTTACCATTATCAAAACTGGAACACAAAGTATGCGAATTGTTGCAATATGGTCCCAATTATTTACATGCCCGGTCCATCTACATTATTATTTTTACTTTTGTTTTCAATTTTTTCACTTCACCCCTTTTTTGGCGGCTGCCCATTGCTCGGTCATTATCATAAGAAAATGGAAAAATAATGTTGGATTTAGACAAAACAGTAATAGGACAATTCTTTTATATATTTTTATAATTTTGTAATTTTTTGGGGACAAAGACATAAATGTTAGATTAACCCAAAACAATATCTGGATTACAGAAGATGAAACTGACTCCCCTTCTGCGTGCTAGTTAATTTTTGAAAACAGACAGAGAACTTGGCTGGATGTTTTGAATACTTGTATGCACGTATTATATTGAATTTGTGAATGATAAAAAAAAATGCTAAGATTCTCAATAGCTCTTCATTTGTCTTTTAAGTTCGACTTTGACTAAGAATAAACAATTAAATTGAGAGGCATTTATTATTAACTAAAAGAAGGAAGGGGTGGGGGGGCAAAAAAAATAAAAATAAAAATTGTTTGATGCACGTCTAAGGGACATAAAGACGACGTTGCTTGTGACTGTCCCTTAATGTTGTTGTCACCGCAGCGTAACGCGTCTCCAAGTAGATAAAATGTCAATCTCAAGAAAGCAAATTATATTTTAATGTGTAAAAATTTATTAGACATTTGTAATCTACTGATTAGTGGTGTACTAGTTTGATTGAGTTTGGATTTACGTGATTTACAAGTCCACATGTTCTTTCTCTCAGTCTTGAAGATATGTACATATCGACATTCTTATTCTACGGTAGAGTAGGATATAACATACACCCCTATTGTATGTGAAATAATCTAAGTTCTTTTTTTTTTTTTGGGGATGTATTTTTTAGATTACATTGTGTGTGAAATGACCTAAGTACTAAGAGACATGGCACATGAGGTTGGGTCCCACTATCATGTAAGGGCCAAGAGTTTGTTTAGATATGTGGTTTGATCCTGCTCGTGTGGGTGGTCAGAAGTGAGAAGAGTGCGTTTTCTACTCTTGCCATGCTTTAGTGCTTTAGAAAATAAAGATAATTAAGTAGTTGGTAACTAGTAATCACACTTGTAAACTCATCAACTTTTTTATATTATTAAATTACATAAAATTAATGAAACAAAATTTATGCTATCATCTTAAGTTTATATGTCCCTGTCAAGCGACAACCAAGTGATGAGGACGCTGGATTTGATTTCCAAGCTATGGTGGAAAATTAGGGGAGGTTTCATATAAGAATTAAGAGCCATTTGGTCCCTTGTGTTCATGTACCACTCTTTCACCAAGCACGGCCATTTAATTTCCATTAAAAAAAAACAAGACATTTGGGCCTACGCCCCGCAAAAAACCAGCATCAAGTTTCCATATTTTTTCATGCCCACTGTCACTCTTCAACATTACGATTACTAGGACTCATGATTGAATTTTCGATTGGGTTAAATTAAATGTGCTCATGTTATTTTGTGAAAATGAGAGAGAATGTTTAATGTTGGGTGTGTAGGTCCAATTAAAGAATCAGTAAGGTGTAAGTATGTGACTCTTCACCCAAAGGAAAAAATTCCCCAATTGCTCTAGGGCTGTTGCAACTCAAGAGCATGTGATGTGACGATTGTGTCCTACGGATTCCGCAAAAGTCAATACGCCACGGCCCATTTCTTCAATCTTTTTGCACAAACAGACGGTACCCATACATATTATGGAATCTCCCAAAAAGTTGAAAGGTTCGTATGATTATACACAATAAGCTTTTAATTAAGGCTTTTTTCAGTGTGGGGACTGATTTGTCATGCCACTGCCCGCTATGATTACTGTACCCTCGTAACCTCTTTCACAAAAGCTTCTCTTTTCTTCTTTTCAGCTTTCCTCTTTCCCCTTTTTGGTTTCAGTGATGCCGTGTATTTGCATATGCTTGTGCAACAATTAGAGTGAAATATTTTTCTTCCAAAGAAATTGTTACTGAAACAATGTGCACGACTGGTTCTAGAGTACTGGCTTGGCTTTAGCCTTTAGGTGGTCCTATTGATATTATCCATCCATGGCCATGGGTTTCTGGAAGTGAAAATAGAATAATAACTTTGGATCTGTGCCAATCCTGAATCCTGCTGATAATCGATAAAAAAAAAAAAAGATCAAAAGTGGAAAAGCGGCTACATTCTAAAAGGCGTCTCTTTTACATATTGTGGCAGCCCCAGCCTCTCAGCTCAGCTCAAAGCCACTTTGGCGGTTTTGGGCCCCGAGTTGTTAAAAGTTAATCACTGTTCACTGTCTATCTTTGCCCCTCATCCTCCGCTCCTTGCAATAAGATCTGAATGGCCCGTCCACAATTCACGAATCTCCATTATTGAAAGTAACACCAGTTCAATCAATTAAGATAAAGAGCAAGAAAAAGAAAAACTGGTACAATTTTCACTTTGGGGGTAATAAAAACAATAGGATGCCAGCTGGAAAATACTGCCGTCCATGGCCATGTGCCTTGTAGGATTTATTTGTTTTCACTTTTCTAGTCACACAAGGCATCAATCCACTATAACATGCATGCTTCATTCACGGTTACCACCACAAGGCCACACTTGCTGTTTGATCTTAGACCGCCACTGAATTTGGAAATGGGAAGAGGATTACAATTTACCGAGAGAGTGGTAGCGGAGGCATTTATGAACCGTAATAAGACAAAGGGTACACATGAAAACAAAGAGAAAAACTTGGATGGGTTTGTACATAGACCAGTCGCTGTCGCTTACTTGTCAGCTTATTATTATTATTATTATTAATCTTTTTGTTTTAGTAATGCCAGCTCTTTCTATTGAATTGGTCCCCGTATCTAGTTTGATCTGTTGGCTCTTATCTTAGCTAGGCTAAGACTCAAAGCATCTGCAATTTCAATTTTAAAATTTTCATTTTCAGCATTAGAAGAAAATCACAATACTTGATGCTATTTCAATTTCAATCCAGCGTTGGTTGCATTTTGCTTGTCACATCTGTAAGAGCAGTTAAATTGTTCTTTTGATTATAGTTTACTTTGTTAGCCACTTACCTGAAAAACAACCAGAGCTTTTCATTTTAGCTGCTCGAGGAAATTCCTTCTTTCCATTGTGTGCAGCAATCTAGGACTTCAATGTCTTGCTCTTGTATGGTAGCAGCTTGTGTTCAAATTTTTTTGGATTTACGACAATTGGGCCATATGCCCATAATTTAGCTTGGCCCATTTGCTTTTCGTAAAAATGAAGAAAAAACCAAGAAATGTAATTGCGGTGAGCGTGGATCGAACACGCGACCTTCAGATCTTCAGTCTGACGCTCTCCCAACTGAGCTATCCCCGCACTGGTGATCCCTTTCAAAAGTATTTCAATAAGAGTATTGAGGACGCTGTTTGTTGTGCAACAAAACTTATATTGCCATTAAAGAACTCCCCCCTAGTTTCCCTAGTTTATTAGTTAATACCAAGGCAATAATATTTTGGTTCTTATTCTCATATTATTAACTATTTGTATATATATTGTTGACTAAAATTCTACCCACATGGGGATAATGTCAACATCTTTTAACAATAAACTATTGCTTAAAGTCAAAATTGAAGCATATAATATCCCAACTTCCACCAATGTATAGTCTACACTATTTGCTCTGCTTTTCTAAATAACGGTCAATTGTAGTTGATCAACTTATGGTATCACTAAGAAATCAAGACATACAAATATAGTGAAACTCATTCCAAACCCAGTAACAATGGCCAATTCTGCCTTTATCATTTGGATTTCTCTCTTGTGCTTGTCAAACTGGAGCCAGTGCTATGGATGGATAGATTTGAATCCATTGAAATTCATAAAGGAAGAACTATCCAAGGAGAGGGACAATTATGCATTGACAAGTTATAGTTCAGACGTATATGCAGCTGCAGGACATTCAGCCGTCCTCAATAGCCCTCAAGATGGACTAAAAGACAAGGATAAAATTGAAAGCCTGCCTGGACAACCTCTTGGAGTGAGCTTTGATCAGTATTCAGGATATGTGACTGTGGATCCTGAGGATGGCAGGGCATTGTTCTATTATTTCGTCGAGTCACCTCAGAATTCTTCTTCCAAGCCGCTTGTCTTGTGGCTCAATGGAGGTAAGCTTCTTGCCATGCTAAATTTTCTGTAGCATTGTTGCAAACTGCTATATCTCTTTTATTTTCTGGTGGCCAGGGCCTGGTTGTTCTTCGTTTGGAGCTGGAGCTATGATGGAACTTGGGCCATTTAGAGTTAACAAAGATGGCAAAACTCTTTATCAAAACGAATATGCGTGGAACAAAGGCGAGTTTCTAAAGTTTCAACACTTGTATGATCACTAGTCTTGCTTGACATAATCTCTAAAATTCGTAATAACCAATAGATGTAATTTGGTTTTTATTTCTTTGATGATCACTTTCAGATGCCAATATCATTTTCTTAGAATCCCCTGCCGGTGTTGGATTTTCTTACTCAAACATGACCTCAGATTACAAAGTAAATGGTGATATTAGGACCGCACAAGATTCCTATACATTCCTAATTAATTGGATGGAGAGATTCCCCGAGTACAAAACTAGAGATTTTTTCATAGCTGGAGAGAGCTATGCAGGGCATTACATACCGCAACTTGCACAGGCAATTCTTTACAACAACCATTACACCAACCAAACTACAATCAATCTAAGAGGAATTGCAGTGAGTTTCGTACATATTACATATTTTGAGTTCCATGGGTTTATGTTAGATTTTTGTAACAAAATGGTTTTGATGAATTAGATGGGTAATGCGCTTATTGACCTTGAAACGATGATGAAAGGGACGGTGGATTTCTATTGGACACATGCCCTCATGCCTGATGAAATCTACCATGGGCTTACATCAAGCTGCAATTTTACATCACTAAATACTTCAGATAAAGTATGCTTGGAATTTATTGATCGAGGAGATGCTGCTGCTGGCGACATCTATTCCTATGACGTCTATGCCCCCTTGTGCAATTCTTCCTCCAAACTTAATTCTGTATGTACAAATTTGTTTTTTGCACTGTTAAATTATCTAACGCAGCATATCTATAGATTTTTTTTTTTGGTTTGAGTATGTTGATCCCTCTGCTAATAGGAAATAGCAAACAGGTTTCGACATTTGATCCCTGCACAGAAAATTATATTGAAACATACTTGAACATTCCTCGAGTTCAGGAAGCTCTACACGCAAATGTCACCAGTCTTCCGTATCCGTGGCAATCCTGCAGGCACTGCCCTACATATCAATTATAAGTTAAGTTTCGATTAGTATCTAGCAGTCTCATAATTTTCTAAGTCAGATATTTGTCTTTTGGTTCCATGCTACCTCTGAAAACAGTGGAGAAATAAATAGAAATTGGAAAGATAAACCACAAACAGTGTTGCCAATCATTCAGGAGCTGATGGCTAAAGGAATCCGCATATGGGTATACAGGTACGGCAATTACAAGTAAAAAACTTCATCCCATGAAAAATTGAATCATTTCGGTATTCAAGCTCTAATTAATTACTGTTGATCACAATATCCAGCGGCGACACAGATGGTGCTTTACCAGTGACGTGCACTAGGTATGCCATTAAAAAATTGGGGATACCGGTTAGGACAGCCTGGTACCCCTGGTACACTCAAGGAGAGGTAAGCTTTCGCGAAACTAAGCATTCGTTTTAATTTGAAAAAGGTGCACTTGTCATTAAACAAAAGTAGATTTGTCTCATGTTAAGGTCGGAGGATATGCAGTTGGATATCAAAACCTCACATTTGTGACTGTAAGAGGCGCCGGCCATTTTGTTCCAAGTTACCAGCCAGCTCGGGCCCTGGTGCTGTTCTCCTCATTCATAAACGGCATGCTTCCACCTCCGGCTTAGAGAAAACTAAGAGAAAGATTGCCAATACTGTTCCTTTGTTAATTTATACATAAGCTAAAGTGGAAAAACAACATTTTCTTCCTTGACTATTTGGTTTTGTTATGCTTGCTGGATTTAGCTGACAACCGTGACGGGTAATTGCCTGTCTCATTACTCAACAGCTTATTTCACACAATATCGCTGACGGCACTCCCGTTGCTCGCGTGAAAGTAAGGGCAACAAATGAAGCTTCTTCAGAATTTTGCTTCTAAGTTTAAGATTTCAGATTTTGATATCACGACCAATTGTCAATAAAAACACTTGAGCACAGCACCTTTATTCCAAAAAAATAAGAGGAACTAATTAACGATGTCAAGAAAACAACAACGTAGTCTTCAAATTATGCTTGGTAATTTGAAACTGATAATGACTGCCCTGTTGGACATATTAAGAATCTCTTTTTTTTTCAAATTTCAAAATAAAATGTTTAAGAGATATATATTAATACGCAGGCATAATTTTACCTAAATATCCAGCTGGCAACATTTTAGGCTCTTCCTTGAGTTCAGTGTGATTCTGGAGCAGCTGCATACGATATTTTAAAATATTATAAATAAACCAACAAAGATGAATGAAGCTCAATTAAGACCAGTTATAAAAGTGCAAAATACACGCTTCTCCCATGAGAAAAGAGAAGGAATTAGAATAACAGCGCCTTTAATTTGGACCATTAAGAAGATCATGATTACCAAATGCTCAGATAAAGTTCCAAGTAATAGCGTTTCAAATTTGAACAATTATCAACAAAATGGAGGGCCCCCCCGTGCCATGTTTGCTTCTTTCATTAGTGTGCAAGCTGCACAAACAACATATGTATATATAAATCGCGTCACCTTAATATTGTCATCTCTAATATCAGAGAAAAATAATCCCTTAATATATATAGTCCTTTGGCACTCCAAAAGCTAGACAAAAAGGCTATCAAAAGATGAAGGTTACTCTCACAACCACAACCACAACCACATGGCGGTTGCTGCTGCTGCTGCTCTCACTCTCTTGCAACCAATTGGCCTGCGATGCAAACCAAATCGACAACCTCAACAGGTTGATTAACTCTAGAAAATCCAGAAACCCCCCGCGGACAGAACCGTGGAGTGATCGATCAAAAGTCAGAAATGTTATGTCTCCGGTGTATATTGGACCCCAAGAGGGGATGATGGAGGCTGACAAGATCACGACTTTGCCGGGACAGCCTCAAGGAGTGGATTTTGATCAGTATGCAGGCTATGTAACAGTAGACCCCAAGGCCGGAAGAGCATTGTTCTACTATTTTGTTGAGTCCCCTCAGAATTCCTCCACCAAACCTCTGGTGTTATGGCTGAATGGAGGTAAACATCATGCTGCAAATTCATCTCTGTACCATTTTTTTTTTTTTTTTAATTTCCTTGCCTAGTTTTCTCATTTATGCCCTCTAAAATCTTGCCTTGCTGTTTACGCAAATTACACACACTTGTTTGTAACGTCCACATTAGATATTGACATGCACGGACAAAAAGAAACTCTTTGCACCCTTAACTTGCCACCCATAATTAATCTTTGATTGTATCTACATATTCTATGCCACAAATTGCTCTGTGTTGTATGAGACTTTTAGCGGACCACATGTGTTGAATCCGAGTGTCAAGGAGAAAGAAATTAAACTAGGCAAATTCAATACAAATTATCTCCAAAACTGCGCATGACCACAATCCACTTTCAAAAAGGTTGAGTATGAAAATAAAAGATTCCTTCTAATTAAGCTTCTCCTAATCCAGCCAGGAATGTAAACTTAGAATGGACGTCCATGAAATTGACTTACGACTCATTTGGACTTACGGCTAAAAGAGCATCTTTGTTCTTGGTTTTCTTTTTCTTTCTAATTTTATTTATAATACCAAATCTTCTTTTTTTTTTTTTTTGTTTAAGCTCAAATTTTAATTTTTGGAATTTGAGATTGTAAAGTTTTTCTTTTTTTTTTTTTAAAAAAGAGCTGAATTGTTTAAAATGATGTCTTATATATTTCTGTTGTTACAATTTTACCTCATTTTTCTCCAACAAAGCTTTTATTAAAAAACTTGTTTGTTATGGTGACTATACAGATCTTGCTAAAAGTTGCGAACGACAACTAAGTATTTATTATTATTTTGAAAAACTCTACAAATACCAAAATTTACAAGAGAAACTCTAATTGAAAATGAAAAGTAATGCCAAACAAACTGTTAGTAATATATTGAAGATTGTTATTAAGGATGATGGTTAGGATTCTCTCTTTGTTTTTTCCCCTCTTAGTCTCTCCTTATTTTTCAAATTTAGTTAAAAAAATTGACTTAATTATCAACATGAAAATTCAAAATTTAATCTTAATCACTCGGATAAAAAATTAGGAGAGAGAAGAAACAATTAAAGAATCCTTGTGCAGAAGAGGAAAGAGCGCCCAGGGAATCCTGAAATTTCCACCAAGCAATAGCCAGAAATGTAAATTATGATAAGACTTGATACCATAGGACAACAAGGAAAAAAAAACAGGAGTACCCAGTAGACTCACCACTCAATCAGCCTTTGGCTGTCACCATCCTACTTGGGTGCTTACTCCCATATCCATGATGAATGCCATTATTCTTAGTTCTTAATATGAATTGTGGAGGGACAAAACATAATGTGGGCAGCCACTCATGGCCCGCCACAGAAAAAAATACCACCCAGCACCATTTATAGTGTGCGTAGGTCAAAGCAACCGCATTCTAGTTCTAGATTATTATCGGGGCAATTTGAGGTACACTGTTGACTTCAAATTGATCTCTCTTATCTTAATTAGGATTTCACTTTTTTCTTTTTTTGGGTGTGTTTTTTTCATGATTGCATCTCAAGTAGTGACTGGTCAATTTCGAAGGCAGCCACATCCACATGGCTGGGTGGTGTGAAGTGGGAACTGCCACCCTCCACATTATGGGACTCTCCTTCCTCCCAAACAAAGTTAAGTGGAGGCTAGAATTGTCCATTATGGATAAAGAAGTTCGGCCTAGGCCATCTTTCTTCTCTAGGCCATACATATCCGATTTTCATTTATTTATTTATTTTCCCCCAAAAAGAAAACGGCCGGATTCGCATAGTTGGATATATAGCTGGCTGGATCCACTGCCACTTTCACCACGTATTAGTGCTGCCATTTTCTGAATTATCACCATCATATAACTTACGTACTACACCTAGATACCTGTAAACAAATTTTGGGATCCAAACTCCTCAACTCATGGAATCCTTGACTTGTTATTTCTTCTGGTAAATTGACACAATACTTTCTGCTTTTACTATTTACTTTCTACTATTCCCATAGTGCACTATTATCGTTAACACCAAAACTTTTAACGAAAAATCTATATCAACTCTACATTTTTTTCCCTTACAGGATGTTTTGAAAAAAAAAAAAAAAGTTTATTTATGTCGTTGACTCTTCCAGTTTTCAGAAGCGTTCGTAGAATTTCCAACCAAGCTAATTTTAAATCATAATCGCATAATTCAAACATAAATAATTAAGGTTAATATTACTGTTGATACCTTGTACAACCAGTACTTTTGTATCTTGAAAATGCAACTAGATTAAGCAAAAGACTAAACTTACCCTACGATTTCCCTCCTCCACCTCACACATTGAGTAGTCAAATGACAGAAGAAAAGAAAAGAGTAAGTACCCATAATAATTTCTGAGATGTACACAGGTCCAGGATGCTCATCTCTTGGATATGGTGCCATGGAAGAACTGGGTCCTTTCAGGGTAAACAGCGATGGCAAAACCCTATACAGAAATGAATATGCTTGGAATAACGGTAACATGCATGCTTCTCACTATTGCCAGTTTTAATGTTGATGATGACCTTTTCTTCAGCGCGGGATCATCATTTTCTCTTTTACTATCTAAAATGAAAACGCTCGCTGAAGTTAAATATATATTGCAGTGGCAAATGTGCTATTCCTGGAGACACCAGCAGGAGTCGGGTTCTCATATTCAAATACCTCTTCGGACTACAACAATGCCGGTGACAAAAACACAGCTGAGGATTCTTATACTTTCCTCGTGAATTGGTTCGAGAGATTTCCCCAATACAAAAACCGTGACTTCTTTATTACTGGTGAGAGCTATGCCGGCCACTATGTCCCTCAACTCGCTTACACCATTCTCTCCAAGAACACGAGTAAAACAATCATCAACCTCAGAGGCATAGCTGTGAGTTTAGCCAATAATAATTAATTAAGCTTATCTAATTTCTCATTTTTCACTTTTTTAGTAACAATGCTTGTTAGACAACTGACGTTAATTACTGGACCATATGTGCAGATTGGGAATGCTTGGATAGATGATAATTTGTGCACCAAAGGAATGTTTGACTTTTTCTGGACGCATGCCCTCAATTCCGATGAAACCAATGCCGCGATCAACAAAAATTGTGACTTTGCGACCGGTCAACTTTCAACTTCGTGTGATCAATATCAAAGTCAAGGGCTTAGCGAGTATGGACAGATTGATATATACAACATTTACGCTCCACTTTGCAAATCATCAGCACCACCACCTCCATCAGCTGGCATTGTAAGTGTGTTGATTAATTTTCTGCTCGTAATCACGTCATTCCTTTAGTTTCAGTTCAATATCAAATTAGTATAAAATTACGAACCTCAAACACGTTGGTTTTCTATTTTCAGCTAATTAATTACTACTTTTAAACCTAATTCAGGAGAACAAATTGATTATTAAAAAAAAAAAAAGTGATAGAATTCTCAGTTTTCATTGTGGTGTCCAACGGAACCCAATAATCAAAATAGAAGAATAAACGTTGAAAGCAACTGGGCCTTGCACAAATTAACCGATCAAGCAGTTGATACTGATCTTGGTACGATCTTATGTTGCTAGGTCAGAGAATACGACCCCTGCTCCGACAATTACGTTAATTCCTATCTAAACCTTGCCGAGGTGCAAGCAGCTCTTCATGCAAAACATGCTGATTGGTCAACTTGCAGGTAAGACCAACTTTATTTTAGATCACCTTACGAGTTAAACATGTTTTGGCTAGGAAGATCCAAAAATTCGACACCCTTCCACAAATGTGAACTCTTTTGATTGTACCACCTCTCATCCAAGGGTTGTGTGTTCAAATTTATTGTTCTGAACATTGAAAATTAAACAAGATAAAATTATACAACAAACTAATAATATAAGTCCTGATGAAATATATTAGACGCTTATAGCTGATTTTTCTTCGGCATTATTTGAATCTCCACAGCAACTTGAGATGGACCGACAGCCCATCAACTATACTTCCAACAATACAGCAGCTGGTAGCAAGTGGAATTAGCGTGTGGATTTACAGGTATCTAAGTCCGGATCCCATATAGCTGTTAAATAGCTATACAACTTAAACGATACATAGTGCAATTACTACCGATAGTACTAACAGTAGTAATAACAAAACCACGGGTTATCGAATGCACTGATCTGACACTAGATACATAATTGAAAATGAAACCTGCAGTGGTGACACAGATGGGAGAGTTCCAGTGACATCCTCTAGATACTCCATCAATACTCTAAACCTTCAGGTTGAAACTGCTTGGTACCCATGGTACACTGATGGTGAGGTATGAACGATCATTCAATCACATTAAGATCCAGAGCTGTAAATAGACTGCATATTTATAATATGATGTTTGTGCAGGTTGGTGGATATGCGGTCGGGTACAAGGGAGTGATATTCACTACTGTTAGAGGGGCAGGGCACATGGTTCCTAGTTACCAGCCAAGGCGAGCTCTCATCATGATCTCATCTTTCCTCGAGGGGAAACTTCCTCCCTCCTCCTAAGAAAGTCACAGAAAACTGTTACCCCGGTTCGACATATTAGTTATTTCGCAATTTCAAATTTCAGTTCCATGTAATCTGAGCACGAAGAGTTCATATGCAATTATACTTGTATGTCCTAAATAATAGTTACCAGAATAAATAAATTATCATTAGAATACAGTACTGCTATTTAAGTCTTTCGCTCCAAAATGCTAGAAGGTATCTTGTGATTTGCACCAAGATGCAAGTGAAACAAGTGGAAAAATGATATGAAGGGTCAAATGCAAGAAATCTTATGATGAGAGAAAATTCTCAAAAACATCTGCATAACAAATTTTTGCCTTATTAACGTAACCAAATTGAACTTACTGCATTTGGCAACACATCCAGGCCACTTCCCAGTGTTGACAAGTCATAAAGGACATGAAATTCGAGGAACTTCTTATTACTAAATACAGCACCCAACCAAAAAACAAGAAAAAGAAAAAAGTAACCATAAAGCACACATCGAGTACATCCACAGAGTCATAAACCCTATCAAATCATGAAATCTCTCATTCTGCAACAGTAAAATTTGAACACAAAGCATAATTAGTCAGATGAAATGAGCTTCAATTACAGGCTTAAAATGTTGGGAGAAATTAATCACATATATACTCCTAACAAAATATACCACTTGTTAGCATTTCAAGAAGTTGAGTATCAATGGGTCACATAATGATGTTAAATCATATATACAAATATGAGAAAAATACATATACAAGTTGAGAAGCCTCTTTTTCCACAAAATCATACGAATGGTCTCTTCATTAACCTCAAGAGAAAGCTTTGCCAACAAGATACAATCCCCCTGGAATATCAACCACCTTGGCCCTTTCACTTCTACAGCTTGACAAGTTCTCTGTGATAATGATGCAACTTGTCCAAAACTCATTTTGTTTGGAGAGCTGCTTCAATGTTGCAGCATTTTGCTCATTATCAGCCATAGCCTGTGAGAAAACTAAAGAGGAATGACTCAACAATCCACTATGGTAGGAAATGCTTTCATGTTTTAAGACAATGGTTTTACCAAACTTACCAGTGGAAAATGTTTTCTAAAAGAATTACCTGAATAACTTGGAACATCTAGAAGTGATCATGTTCTCTCAAGGCTTCAAGTATGCTATCTACCCAGCTGCACCCAAAAAAAATAAAACAAGACATTGAAAAAAAAAAAAATTCAGCATCCATTTACTAATTTGACTGTGGAAATTTGGGCTAGTTCATCAATCTCTATGATAGAATTTAGGTGTTGCCAGAATCATACTCAAATATGTAAAATATATTAATGCTCCTAGGAACATCCTTTTGCTTTAAACCACGATTTACTATATTAATTTAAGTTGAAATAAGTGCAACTTAACTTCCATTCAGCACAGCAAAGCTTATATCTATGATATTTGAGTTTTTGAAATTAAGTATGAAATCACTTTTTCATTTGAAACAGAAGTATGTCCAATTTATATACTAATATCACACAAAATCAATTTTCTTTCCCAGATAACTCCCATCTCTTATCCTAATCAATCGCACAGTATATAAGGGGGCCATTGGCATAAAGCAGAAACTTCAAAAAAATGCTAAATGAGACCGAGGGTTACCCTTCAAGACCAGGGTGAGTTGGGTAGTAAACATTTTTCAGGCCTAATCTTTTGGCTGCGGAAGCAGTAGTCTCACCGATGCAGGCAACAGAATTGCTCCACTGCTCTGTTTCTGAAATAAGACTGACCCAGGAACTGTTGCAGCAGGGAAGTGTAACTAAGTAAAAGAAACAATTACTACTGGAAAGAAAAAGTATTTGCAAGAGAGTTACCAAATCATGAAACATTGGTCATTTAAGGATCCCAAATGGGAACAAACAAAAATTTGAAGCGTCTTAATCGGGTGCCAGAGAAGTAAGTTCAATTCATGAATCTCCTTGTGAATGAATATAAAGCTTTTAATGACTATGGTAGACCCAGATAAAACGTATTATAAGCTGCTAGCAACTAACCACTTACCAAACTGCAGATGGTGAAGCAACAGCAACCACAGGGGTAGAAAGTGCTTGCTTCAGAACTGTTTGGTCAACATGATGAACGGGTACCTGAAAAAAATTATGAGAAATCAGGGACTAAATGACTTAACTCATTCAATTAGTGATGTCAAATATCTATTCAGTTAGATTCTTAGGTTTTTTTAATAGAGTTACCATAGAACAACACTTCATAACAAGCCAGGACAGGTAAACATATCATTTGCAAATATGAGAACAGGGCGAGGACTTGGAAAGCGCACACACAAACCATGACAGGAACACCACAACCCCAGCACCAGATGAACAAGTGAAACCATGAGCTCTTTGGCGTAGATACAAGCTCCTTACAGTTGAATTCTATTTGTATAGCCGATGCAATAACTGATGGGAGACAGAGCAAGTAGCCAACCTTATAGTTGCATCCAATCAGCATACTGGTTGCTAAGTAGAGTCCTAGGAGTGTGTGTGTGTGTGTCTGTCTGTCTGTCTCTATATACATATACATATATTCTAGGGATATATTGATCATCAAATATGCAAGGAAATATAGCAAAAGAGTTACTTTTACTGATTATAGACCTATCATGCCAAACCAGGAGACAATTACCAACAATACATTACAAAGTTACCAAACAAGCACTTCAAACAAGACATAATATAACAATAAATAGTGCACCCTGAGTCCCTGACCACTGAACCATGATTCCTTGGATTTTATGAAGGAATACAACATAAAAATAAATAGATGTGTTTCAAACAAGCATACCAAACACAAACAGGAAACAACCGCTGTACAATCAATATTGAAGAACCGCACTCACAAGTCACAATGCCAACATGGAAACACTTACCGTAGTGTATGTATTCAGCCTCACAACCTCAAATCCACGATTGGACAGGCCTTCCTCTGAAACATAAATGAAAAATAGGCATTCAATATTGCATCTACATTCTTTCACATTGAACCCAATCATGAAATCAACTGCTACCTTATGACATATTCAGGTATTATATTGTAATTTGTACCTTAAAAATCTATCAGAACATTAGAAATGAAGGAAGCTCAGTGTTAGGAAATTAGAAAGAATATTATGCGGCAAAATTACATATTGGCAAAATTTATCTATATGACACAAGGCTCAAGCGATACTAGATTTCATTTTAACGTACATTCTTGAAAACTCAAGAAGGAGGACTCTTACAAAAGAGAACATATTTCAATTAAGAAATAATAAATATTATTAATGAAAAACTTGTGTGTATTATCATAAACTATGAATAATAAGCCTATATATATACTAATAGCCAACTTAGTCCTAATCTTTCTCAAATAAGAGAAATAATCTAAAATCCTAATTAGACTAAAATTACAAATACGACTCAAACAAGGCTAACAAAACAAGATAAATTTTAATAAAATACTAAATACTAAATTAACGCAAATATTATAATTCCTAATTTATTTTATTTAATATGCTTCCTACATCAGTCTCCCTCTCTTAAAAAAAAACTCGTCCTCGAGTTTTTCTGAAAACAAAGACAATTTGGAGGATGAAACTTGTAGTAAAGTAGTAATAAATCTTGGAACCCGAACTCATAGTGTTTCACGTTAATCTTCCTTGAAACTCGAAATGCTTCGTACTTCATCTTCTTCTTGATCTTATTAGTCACTCTATAAAATGGTAAAGTCTTATATGAAATAACTTCTAAATCTCTCAAGTTTTTTACCAAACCTTACTCTTGTAGGATCTCATACTCATTTGGGCATGACATCTTGAAATTCTGAGAGTAACGGTTGGACTCGTTCGGGCATTGATTCTGCTTCAGTTACTTCTTTTGGTACTAAAAGATAAGTTCCCTTAACTTTTGACTTCATTGGAGCAAGAATAACCTTCATGTTGTCTTCGTAGAACCTGTATGTATTATCTTTCCCATGATATACCGTATTAAGTTCAAACTACTAGGGTCTCCCAAGTAGCATATGGCAAGCATTCATATCGACAACATCGCAGATTACTTTATCCTTGTATCTTCCAGTGAAAAAAAGAATGTCGCATTGTTCAATAACTTTAGTCTCTCCGACATCTTTTATCCATCTAATGCGATATAGAGAAGGATGTTTGTGAGTTTTAAGTTGTAACCTATTAACCATTGTCTTCGACACTATATTTTTGCTACTACCACTATCAATAATTAGATCTCATACCCTCTCATTAACTATGCATCTTGTTTTGAAGATGCTGTCTCTTCGTGTCTTCTTCCTTCTTTGGTGTGTATAACAAACGTTGTGTGACCAGTGATACTCCCGTGTTTTGATACGTCCACTCTTTCTTCTGTTCTATGTCGTTGCTGACTTCATATGGTTCATCCTCAAGCTCCTCATATTCCTCTGCATGAGTTGCCAAATTAATTGTTTGACATCTTTGTTCTGGACATTGGTTTGATGTATGGCCTGATTTTGAACAACGAAAACATTTGTCGCCTCGTGCAATTGCATAAGGATTACTACTACCTAATGGATCTTTCGTTGGCCATATGTTTTGCCCATTTCGATTTTGTGTTGGCTTTCTAAAATTTTTCATAAGAGCTTTTTCCTTATTAATTTCATACCTTTGCTCTTGTTGCTAGCCAGGAATGAATGAGCGTGAGGTGGCTTGATTACGAGCTTTTCATTTTTCAAGTTACATTTCCACCTTTTTGGCTAGTCGAATGGTGTTTTGCAATGTATGCACTAATTGCAACCCAACTTGATCTTCAATTTCAGGGCGTAGACCATCCAAGAATCAACCAACTATCTGGGCCTCTGTCTCACATAGATTATTCCATTCTACAAGCCTTCGAAATTCGAGAGCATATTCTTCGACTGTTTTGACTCCTTAACGACAGTTGTTGTACTTACAAAATAAGGTTTGTACATGGTCAAGAGGTAAAAATCATTCCCTTAGCAGGTAATGCATGCGATGCCATGTCTTAACCTTTCCTTTTCCTTGTAGCACACAAGAAGTCTGTAGATTGTCCCACCAAACTGCAGCAGCACCTTTGAGTTTATACACTACTACTTTGACTTTCTTTGATTCTGAAAAGTCCATTATTTTGAAGAATCGTTCAACATCTGATAACCAATCAAGAAATTCTTCAATGCCTAATTGTCCAGTAAATGATGGGCGGTCAATTTTGATACAAGACTTATTCTGGCGGGTTTCTCGTCGTTCATCTTCTATCTTGTCTTCATCTGAATCATCCGAATCGAGAAGGGGTAGAGTAATTTTTGTATTTTCACTAGAGCTACCTATCTCCTTAGTTTCGTTGGTCTTCCTTTGGTTTCTAAAATTATTCCCTGCATAAACATTGTCAGTGCTTTAGCTTATAGGTTACGTCTTTGTTCAAATCTAAGTTCTTGCAAATCTTGTTTTACACTAAGTAATGTTTCTTGCATTATCATAATTGAGGTCTGCATGATCGTAAGGCCTTCATTGATTCGCACAATGCTTCTGCTGAACGATCATGTGACTGCTGGAGTCGCTCTGTGTTCCTTATAATTCGATTTTCAAATTGAGTGCTGTTTTTTTCTAGAAACCACCATTTTTTTTGGGATTTTTTTTTTTTTTTTTGGATTTTTTATAAAAAGAAAAAAAAATTATAGGGTAATATTGTAATTAAAGAAAAAATTATAGGAGTAAGATTGTAATTACGTAAAATATAGGTGAGGGTAATATTGTAATTAAGGCAAAGTAAAGGGAAAAAATGTAATTACATAAAATATGGATTTACCGGCGATGGTGACTGCACACCATTTTTTTTTTTTGGATTTTCTTTTTTTTTGGGTTTTTTATAACAGGAAAAAAAATTATAGGGTAATATTGTAATTAAAGAAAAAATATAGGAGTACGACTGCAATTACGTAAAAGATGGGTTAGGGTAATATTGTAATTAAGGCAAATTAAAGGGAACAAAATGTAATTACATAAAATATGGATTTACCGGCGATGGTGACCGCAAAATTGAACACGGATGGTCGGATCGAGAAGATTTGATGATGGTGACTGTGATGGTGGTTGTTTTTTTTACTCAAATCGTCGTGGATTGACTGGAGTATTGAATCGAAGTTGCGGCTTGAAGGTTGATTTCGGTTTCTAGTGAACGGACTTGGCAGCAGGAGTGGGTTGGAAAGAAAGGGCTGATGATGCTGCACGAATTGGTGGTGGCGGTAGCCATCAAATCGCGACGGATTTTGGTGAATCGGGCGCGGATATTGCGGTGGTTGGGCAGCTGTTTTGACTTCTTTCTGGTGGCTACGGTGGCGGGTTGATGTTGATTGACAGCAAGGATTGGCCGGCGGGGTTTGGGTGTCTAGTTGGTGGGGGAGATCGATCGGGAAAGGTCGGCGATAATAGCCGCTCACGGCGGCTGTGATGGTTGTTGGGTTTGGATTTTGTTTTTTCTTTTGGCTAAATTTCTTTTTTTAATTTTTAAATTGATGGAATTAATGGGTAATGGGAAAATTTGTATATGGAGGGTGGTTGATGGTCAGGAAAGCTCTGCATAGTACAAAGAAAGGCTGCGATACCACTTGACGCAGGGCGCAAGCGATACTAGATTTCGTTTTCGCGTACGTTCTTGAAAACTCAAGAAGAACCCCCACAAAGGAGAAAATATTTCAATTAAGAAATATTAAATATTATTAATAAAAAGCTTGTGTGTATTACCATAAACTATGAATAACAAGCCTATATATATTAATAACCAACTTAGTTATAATCTTTCTCAAATAAGAGAAATAATCTAAAATCCTAATTAGACTAAAATTACAAATATAACTCAAATAAGCCTAATAAAACAAAATAAATTCTAATAAAATACTAAATACTAAATTAACCCCAATATTATAATTCCTAATAAATTCTAATTTATTTTACCTAATATGCTTCCTACATCACTATACTATAAAGTGGAAACCATTGCAACATGTGGATCACAAACTAGTGATGCTCTCAAGAGTCAAAAGTTCTAGAAGTTTCAGGGGAAGGAAAAACCATACATCTAAGTTCAAATATAACTAGGAGAAAAAGGATCCAATTATAAATTAAACACCAGATTCCAGCAGTTCACAAACTGAACAAACTCCAGCTTGTAACCGCAGTAATAGGAAAAGATTAAAAGCAATTTGGGTTGCATAAACCAGTCAGATTAAAGTGGATTGATAAACATTTACTCACAGATATAGCACACATGAAACTATTGAGTGCCAGAACAGGAAAAAGAAATTGAGAGAAAGAAAACAAATCAACAAAACCAGAAGCTTTTCACATACCGATCTCATTGCTAGCTTTTGCAGAAGCAGGATACAACACGGTGCATTTTTTATTTCCATTCTTTGGAAGCTCCGAAGCCAAAATTTTTCCCGTTGCTGCAGTGCGGAATAAGTTACGAAAAAAATTTGAAATCAAGACAGATGCTTTTAGAAACCAAAAAGTGGCAATCTACAATCATTTACTAAAAACCAGAATCAATATAGCTATGACTGTAAAAATAACAAACAATACAACCATATCAGTGATGTTGACAACTCATATGTCATTTACCAAGATATTTTTCAAAGAGAAAATGTTGAATATTGTATTGACATTGAAGTACGCTTTTCCTCAGATAGAAATGCAGCCAAGCATATTCACAAAAAGAACGTGGGAGAACTGGATAAGTATCGACACATCGCCCCAAATGCAATATATCTGCTATCTAGAGTTTAAATCTACAATTTTATTAATGTAAAACATACGCGCAAAGCAACAAGATTTATGCTGGAGAGTCAACAATTTGCTTCATGTAAAATTTCCAGATTTTTGTTTGATATTATTGCTAATACTACAAAACATTGGGAAGAAGATTCCTATCTGAAATGACTGCAAGATTCTGACTTATGGATTACATCTACTTGAGTCTCCTAGAATACAATGATGCATAACAGGCAACAAAGAGGTCCAGATATATAGCATTCTTGCACTTATAAATATGATGGAATACCTTTGGATGGCGCAAAGGCCACGTCCAGCGAACACTTTGAAGAGTGAATTACTTCCTCAAAAATGCTTGCTGTGCCAGCTCCCACAACACCAATCCTAACATTCGGGGTTCCAGCTTCCCTAAGGACCAGAATTCAGGGGATAAAAATCATTAACTAGGGAAATTAGAAAAAGTAGAAAGTGAAGAAAGAACTAAACATAAAAGTCCAAGGTGCCTGTCAATGCACCCCAGTTTATCAAGAAACAAAATACATCAGCATATGAGCATTGCTCTATGAAAGGAATTGTAGGCATTGCTTGTTCAAGCCTCCCACAAACTATGCAGATAACAAACAAATTTAGGATAATAACTAGACAATGATAAAAATAAGACTAATTTTAATAATAAAAGATACTTTGAGAACATAAATCTAAAGTTCCATAAAAATTGGATCAACTCATCCAAAACTACAGCAGAAGCAGTGAAAGGAAGTAGACAAAAATACAGGCATCCCAGGATAAACAAGATCCATACAAAATTTTAAGTCACAACATAGAACTGGAGATCCTGGAAAGGAAAAACAAAAAACAGACTAAATTATCTCTGCAGCAAAGTGCAGAAAAAGAATTAATATGTACAAAGTAGGATAGCGCCTTGTTAGCAGGTTCTAATCCTTACTTCCATGCCTCTAGAAACACAGAACCAGCTTCAGGAGAAGTTATGATAATCCAGTCAAATACAGTATCTGCTGCAATCAGAAAAATATAATAAGAAAAAAGAAAAGCAAAATAACTCGTATGAGTCTTGACTTTGGCATGATATTCAACAAAGAAAGACTTCAATTACTTCAGATGGAAAAAGTGGTTTTGCCATGCAGATATATTTTTGAAAAAATAAATGAATAAAATTTACAATGCAGAACATTTGCTTTGCCACAACCAAGCTCATGAAGAGCATGGAGCATAAAAGAGAGCAAACCTTAGAAATTGGTTCCTGTGTAGGAATCACTGCCACATGTATTGAAATCAATCCATATTCAGAAGCAGTGAAATACTAGATCATGCATCTCTTTTTTAGCAGGGAGGGCGAGGAAAGAACTTACCATTTAATACAGAAGAAAGCCTATGCGTATCAGGCCCCTGAGCATGCTGAATCAGGGGGAGTTCCAAACAGTTAATCCCATGTTTAGCCTGCCATCAGAAACAGAAAATCAATTTTCAGTTCATCCTATGTTAAAGTGCAAAACCAGAAAAAAATATTTGCCCTCGGTCATTATGATGAATAAACTAATATGGAAACGCCATCTGGACATGATGCAGTTTGGTACAAAGTATTTGGACAAGCAACAGTATAACTAGCATGGAGCCCAAGACGACAGAAGCTATATCTTGTTAACTGATTAAAGACGTCAAACAACTGTAATGTGAAATTTTAAAAATGTGCATTAGAATGAAAGTGACTGAGCTTCTAACAGCTCTCCATTACTTCGTGCTCTTCAGGCTGCAGAGAAAAATTGATGATGAAAACTGGAAAATAATTTTTTTTTCCTTTTCATTAGAGGCAAAAAGGATTAAGAGCATGTGAAGTATGTTAATGACACTGGAGAAGTGCGAAAAATAGTTGATGCACCTAATACTATATATTAGCAATTGATTTCCTGAGATCTTTTAAATAATCACAGTTTCATTTATGTCAGTAGTGACTCCGATGTTGATCAGCGACAGTATTCAACGTAAAAAATGCATGCCATTCAAAGTATAGCTACTAAGTTCATTAGCAAATCACACTTACACTCGTTTCTTCAGCAGAAATAAAAATGTTAACAGACATTAAAATTATCAAAAAGGTCCCAAGATTTATTTACATTTTTATATTTCTTCACATTGACTACAACATATACTTTCTTGAAAGTATCGCCATCTGAAATATATATTTACTGATTCTTTATTTACACAGATTTTCTACGTTATATTATTAAAGAAAAAAATGAGAATGACAAAAAAAAAAAAGACAATGATATATGCTACATTCATTTCAGCATTTGATCAAACACCTCACGCTAGAAATGAATCCTGGATTCATATTCGAAAATGTGCACTACAGAACGCAAAAAAAAACCTGAAAACACCTAAAGCTAGAATATTCTTAAGCGCTTAAATCCAAAGCTACAAAAATTGATACTGAAACCTTGCGTGCTCGAACAGTTTCGAAAAATAGAAAAAGACGACAATGTATCAATTATAAAATGAGATAGTTGAAGAAACGACAAAATTGAGTGGAGTGCGAGAAAATAGAACGCGCACCAGAGCCTTGATGAGCTTGCCGTTTTTGCCGCGTTCTCTGGTGACCACGACCTTCGGATTCGAATTGGGAGCAGAAGCAGAGGTTGCATCAGAAGAAGCTTGAATTCTCCTGAACTGAAATAGGTGTGGCCTGTTTAGTCGCAGACGAGAAGAAACAGCGGAAGCTGGAAATGGAGGGGAGAGAGAGAGGAGATAGACTTGTGCCATTGAAACGTGTTGAGACCTAGGGAGCCGCAGGACCAGCTGTTACCAAATTAAGTACTTAATTCTTTATTAATTTATTATTTTCCTTTCGCTAAATATCTGAGGAATATTATTATTAAAATCAAGGCTAAACAATATAATAATAATCGCGCTTATTGTTAAAATTCTTGTTTTTAGGAAAAGCTAATTCGCGGTTTTAAATAGAGCCGAGTCAGAAGTTACTGGGAAGCTGTTACGTGCGTAACCTTATCATTGTGGAGCCGCGTCGGTAGCGTCTCCTCATGTGCGTCCACTGCCAACGAAACGACCATTCAATAATCATTATGTGTCTTTTCTTCATTTGGAGTTACAATCATGTGTTTCAGGAGCGACTTTTCTATTATGATCTGAACCATAGATTTCTCTGTAACGTAGAAGGTCATAAATTTTTCAGATAATCTAAGGGTCAAAATTTGATAAAGATTAACTTATCCAAACTTGAATATTCTTTGCTTCCCATTCGGGGTACCCAATTCTAGTGTACTGTGCGCCCCTATGGGCCAACACTGGCCAAATGAGTGGCTGAAAAGTTGTGAGCTTCAATTGTCTAATACTTGGTGTATCATAGCCTAGATAACTTCATCTTCTATCGTTGAGGTGATTGCTTATCGTTGTGATTCGAAATCGGATGGCAGAGAATGCCGGAGACAATGCCAAATAAGGAAACTGGCAGCATGGGATGGTGATCCCATGCGCCACTGCGGCTCTGCGTAGATTACGTTGCCTAATTTTTGGGACCAACGTTTTGGTTTTTTCATTATACTATGGACTAATAGAAAATTAGAAAGTAACGCACAATTACGAGCCAGATTGATTTTCAGTTTGCTTTCAAATCTGAATCAATTAAAAGGGTTATTTTGGTAATATTATTATTTTTAAAATAATTATTATTAGTCGTGTTGTAAAAATAATCAGTTATGAGAGAATCAATTAAATATTTAATCAAATTTATTTTTAAAAGTATTATGAGTTTTAAAAATAATCGTATGTGTTTGGAAAATTTTATTGTTAAATTATTGTAATAATATAAATAACTGAATTGGACATAATATTAAATAAAATTTATTTAAAATGTGTATATAAAATATTTTTTTATTATATACATATAATAATTAATAATTAAAATAAATATTTTATATTTTTATTTTATATTTTTATTTTTATTTTGTTATCTCAATCTAATTGACAGTAACAATAGTTTGTTTAAAGTTAATTATTTTATTTCCTAATTAACAATGATAATTTTAAATTTTTATAATACATGTGAGGATATATATAAAATTACATTAAATATAAAAGTGATTCCTAAAATCATATTTAAAAAACTACTCCTTCACCATTATTCAAAATCTGCTATAGGATTGGGCTATTTTACCAAAATTAATTTCTAAAAAAAAAATTTCAAACATCAAAATTAATTTTTACCTTTTCAAAATTAAAAAAATAATCACAAACGGGCCCTACTATCAATAGAGGTCTTTCATGTTTCCTTATGGTCTCAAAATAAACAATGTATCATAATCATAGTCCCCATGGACCATGTTGGTAATTTTTTCAGTCTCCCAAATGATTGGAGGCCTTTATTAAACCAATTGATCACAACATTACAAATCTATTGAAGAGATGTTTAGCTTTCTACGGTGAATTAAGAATCTCTACTCTTATTGACTTTGCTAAGCTTTTAATAATCTTTGTACCTGTGTATGTTATTGGTTATTTGCCCTCCCAATGCTTAATGCATGTTAGTTACATAAGTAAATAAATTAAGGAAGAATAATTTGATAAGGAAATAAATTAAGGAAGGATAATTTGGCAAAGGATGGTCGAGGGGGAAAAATTTTAATGCTTCTATATCAAACTCCATGGAGAAATATTCAAAAGGTTGAGATATATATACACCAATACACAAGAACCACCTCTCTCAACATCTGATATTACCTCAACAAGGTCTCGGACTATGGATGCTGTTTCCATTAACATGGAATATGTGATGAGATCATTTATTTACAAGGTGTATATATAAAGTCTACAATTTTTTTTTGGGGAAAAAAAAGAAGTATGATTTAATTAATGCACAATTGTTAAATGTCAGAGTTCTCCAACAAAAAAATATTTATTTAGGTAATTATCAACCAACTACTCAATTTATAATGATATACAATTACTGATACATTAATTTTTATCACGTAACTATATAACTCGTAGAAAAATAACACAAGCTACTTTTCTTCTCCATCCACATTCCATTAATCTCTTTTAGAAAATCTCGGTAGAATGACCACAATTACCTTAAAATATGATTAAACATATAATATTTTTAAATTATTTTAATTTATATTATAGTGATTTAAATTTTTTTTACTAAATAATCATTGTTAATTATTATTGAAATTTATATTTTCAAGCAGTAACATATTAAAATATACTGACCTTGGAAAACAATTGTGAGCAATAAACTCATATCGAAATTATTTATGAATATTCAACGGTGCCCTTGAATGCAGTGGCGAGCATTCTGCCGATTACCAAAGGATGATATAATTATTTCAAGAAATTTGGTGTAGCTTGTAATCAAAAAAAAAAAAAAGAAATTTGGTGTAGCTTTTAAATTTTTTATAAACTTTGTTGCAGATTAATGAAGGCCACATGTGTTGTTATTATAGAAAATGATTGTAATAATGTTACTGATATTATAGAAGATTTTGTTCATAAATTTCATTACAAAAACTATCCATAAATATATTTTTTAAAATAATAATTTTCACACCTCACCCCGAATCTCCATTATAAACACGAATTAAAGCAATTTTTCGTATAAAATTGATTTTGCGGAGAATCAATTAGGGATGGGAAGAGGGGACCGAAATTCTTGTACCCATTCCGATATTTTGGATATGTCCCCACCAAAACTACTTGAGAGGAGGGGGTGGGATCCCCGAATAATAACATGGGTTCGAGGATCCTCGAATAATTTGATAAATTTTTAGTTTCCGAACTTAGTTTAATCATATTAAGTCAAAATTTGATAAAGTATAATCAAAATGATCATAAATGGGTCTTAGTTCATTCTACTCTATCAACTTTTTGCTATTATAATATTCAAATAATGCTTTTTAAAACGAAATTCAAATAATATTTGATACAGTATTGATGTGAGTGCCATATATAAGCAATGATACCTCTTGGCCACTAACTATGGCACAACAAATGTTGTGAGCTAGGTGACAATGCAACAAGCTAGATTGCTTTGCCACAAATGATGGGATGTGCTATTAGGCTATGATTAGATGAGGATGAGTTTCATTATGGCTATGACGTAAATAATTTAGAAACGATGAGTAAGATTGTGAGAGAGTGATTTAGGATTTGATTTGTGGATTGTAGACTTATGAAATTATGGGTTTTGGGCTATAGTTAAGTCTAAATTATATTAAAGCCTCTATATTAACTAATATTTATATTATTCTGTATAAATATATTGATATTTGTTATTCACACCAATATTTTATATTTTACAATATAAATTTTATTATTATCCAATAATTCTAAAAAAATAAAATTAAAATGAGGAAATGAGGAGAGGATGAAGATTCCACCTCAGTCTATTCTTTTCTCAAATAAGAAATTAAATAAAAAAGTCATCTCCATTTCTTTTTCGAATAAAAAATTAAATATAAAGTATCTCCAAAACTCAATCCCACAGTAGATTTTTATCATTTCTAGAATCATCATGTTGGCGTATGCACTTAGTTAACAATGTTTCAGTAATGTGAATGACACTTATCGCGTACTTCATTTACTTCTTAGATAGCGTTTACTTCTCGGATTAGATTGAGAATCCTAATGAGTATGAATCCTTTACTTCTTGGATTAGATTGAGAATCCTGATGAGTGGAAATTCTGGGAGTGTGGAGTGGGAGTGGAAGTAGAAGTGAGAGTAGGTTTTTTTTTTTTTTTAATTACATAAGACTATTACACAGATTACAACTCATATTTCATTAGAATTACATGGGAGTAGGTTATTTACTTACACTGAAATGAGAGTGTGGAATAAAAATCAAAATTCTATTTATATGTTTACATTGTCTTGGATTGAGAGTGAATAGTTTCAAATTATAATTTTACCCTTATTAAAAAATTATAGTTTTTAGTTACAATATTGATAAAAAATTTATTTTGATAAAAAATTTATTTTAATAAAAAATATATTTATAAGATAAATTATTATATTTATTATTAACTTTAAATGATATAACTTAACAATTATTATTAATATTTTAGGTTATGTAAATCATAATTTTTATTAATTTTAATTGTAATTATGTAAATTAAAAATTATTGATAAGAGCAGTACAAATAAAACATTATTATTAATAATATAGTACAAAATTATAAACTATTTATTAGTATTAATTATTAATAGTAAATAAATATAATACTATTAAATTAAATATATATAATAATATTATATTTTCAAATAAAGATAATACATGATATATTATTAATTCTCTATGAATATAATAATATTTTATTTAATAAATTTAACAGTATTAAATAGTATAATAACATTATTTAAATAAATATAATATTATTATTTTTAAATAAATGTAATATTATTATTTTAATAATGTAATATTATTATTAATAAATATAATATATTAATTAAAAAAAAGATGTGGGAATAAATTTCTACTCCTACTTTTCTCTATAGGAGTGAAAATCTCATTTTATACTCTAAAAATAAGTGAGGTCCATAGAATGAAACTCTCACTCTTTTCTTTAAACAAACAAATAAATATTATAATGAAAATATTCTATACTCATCATTCCCACTATAATAAATAAGGACTACATTAGTGTAGATCAATCGACAGAAATTATAACAATACTTATTTTACTAAAACGACGGAAAAATCTACTTTGCTGGTAAATCTTTTAGATTTTTAATTGAAAAACTGTTAAAAATTTATTATATGCAGTGACCCACGTGTCCAACTGTAAGTCCCATTTCACAGCTCTCGTAATAAAAATTGGACGTATGAGCAATTCATAGCTCTCGTAATAAAAATTGGACACGTGAGCTATTATGATGAGCAACGGTGGTGGCCAAATCAATTATCGTATCCTTTTAATCAATTAGTCCCAGCTATTTAACATACTACAGCTACCGACCAAAGACCATGCGTCCATCATCCAGCTTCCAGGTGTACTTGTCGCTTTTTAAAGCCACAATGTGTATTTCTTGGAGTTTATGAAACAATTATAATTATCTCATATTCTCTCCCAATAATGGAGGTGGGGATCCATATGAATGTGTATTACGTACTTGACCAAGCAATATTGCCCATCACTCGTCAAATGAAAAAAAAAAAGTGTGAAAAGAATACTCAGTGCGAACATAAGAACAGCGGAGGTGCATGATTAGCAGACGGTTTTTGACCAAAACAAGGTACGTAAAAGAGTCGTTAATATCTTCGTATCTTGAGAAGATTTAACTTAAAGCCATTTAATCCAAGCTTTTACGCGGATAGGCACGCAATATCAACACAAAATCTCTCAACCAATATTAGATCCCATTTGAAATTAAGATTAGATAAGAGAATTATAATTTAAAAATTAAATTAAATTAATTTTATCTTTATATAATAAAAAAATATATTACATCTTTATTAATTTTATTAAAATTATTATTTAAAAATTATATTTTTTATATATTATTAATTTTTATTTTATAATTATAATTTTTATTTTATAATAAAATATCTCAATACCAAATAAAATCTTAATATAATATGACTAGCGAATGATCAAAGGACAAAAGCATGCACACTACAACCCATGGCAAGATCAAGTATTCCAATAAATAAGTTTCCCATCTCATTAACACCCTTAGTTCTAGACAAATAATAAATCCAATCCCTAGAAACTACCTCAGGTTGTCAAAATTCAGTTCCGCTCCACAATGGACGGGATTTTATCAGAATTACTACAGAACCAAGAGACTACCGAAGATCAGGCACATTTGCCCTTTCTAGCGTGATAACGTTTAAATTTCTAGAGCTATATGTATTCTCTCCCGTGCAGTTACTTCAGCTTACTTGTTGTTGGTGGCTGCCATACACAGGGTAAGCGCCATAGGGCGCAGCTGCTGCAGCGTACATGCTTGGGTCATGTGGTGGCGGAATAGCATACCCATAACCATCATAAACTTGCCCTCCATAGTATGCCCCACTCCATTGATTGCCATAATCTGCCCTAAACTGCTATACCACAAACATGCTAGTTCGTGAGAAATTAACAAATCAACTGTTTTTCCAAACCTTTTTTTTTTTTTTGGTTGGGAATTCAATAAGATAAAAAGTTTAATAGTTTTTACAAGTTAGTTATTCTACCAGTTCACTATTTATTAAGCATTATATTCAATTCTCTTAAATTGTGTACTACTAGTGAAGGGGAGAGAGATACCTGCTTATTTGCTGGGTTACGCCCCCAAGAAAGACGCACAGTTTGCTTGCCTATTACTGTTCCATTCAACTTATGCAATGCTTCCTCAGCATTATCTCTGTTAGGACAGATCAGATGGAGAATCACAAGTCACTGAATGAAGCAAGAGCCACACTAGTATTTTATTCACCGATGTGCCAGTGGAAAAATACCTGTTGGCAAATTGTACGAATCCACATCCTTTTCCAACTGGTATTTTAACAGAGACTATTTCACCATACTGAGAGAAAGGTTGTCGTAGATCTTCATCTGTGACATTAGGGTCAAGGCCACCAACAAATATCTACAACAAAAACACGGATTAGCCAATGCTGCTCCTAGTGGCGAAAATCAGATGAAGGAGCTGGAAACTCACTGTTGTGTTTGAAGAGTCTCCTTCAGATAGAGGGCCTTGGCCTGGGGCACCATTTGACGCATACCCACCTATTAAAACCAAAAGAAAAATGATATTCAATTGACAATATGAAGAGTTTGTATGAAAACACAACTTGTACAACAGTGTTCTCTCTTCTCCATCTCTTTTCCTCTCTCAAAAATGTCTTCTCTTCTCCATCTCTTTCCCCCTTTTTTTCTCTTTGTGGTCCTGCACCACCCTCAGAAACAGAAAGTGATCGCAGAAACAGAAATAAAGCAGGTTGAACCTAAGTGGCCTAACAAAGAAGCAAAAGTGGTTTCATAAAACTGAAAATAGATAGATAAAGGATAAGGCAGGAAGCCATGCCGTTCTCGAACTAACTGAACCATCGTTACATGAGAAAAACTGTATTCTACTCATTAATAGAGCCAAACACTTTAAGAGACTAGTTATTACACAAAAGCAGAGGAAGCATTTACAGCAGTTGGTCATCTATGGGGACTCCAAATATGGTGCAAACGTTGTAGATAGGAAATCAAAAATTGGCTGATTATGGTCGTAGGAGCAACTATGCCATAGCTATTGAAGCATAAACTATTCCAACTGGGCAATAGGGATAGGAAGGGAAGGGTCAGACCATGGTTCAAAGCACATACATTAAGTTAATAACAGGACATATGAAACAGAGCAGTGTCAAGAATCCTCGCGAACCTGTTCAGCGTGCAGAAAAATGCAAGAAGAAAAACTAGTTACCTTGAGAAGAGTATTGCTGTTGATAACCAGAGGACTTCCTTGGAGTTGCAGCACCAATACGCATAGGCCTGCTTGAACAATAGACACCATTCATTTCAGTCATTGCCTGTGACCTCTCATTATCGTCTCCAAACCTTACAAAACCATAACCTTTTGATCGACCAGTATTGGCATCAAAGACAACTTTTGCTGCTTTAACAGAAGGATATCTACTAGCAAAAGTATCATGCAATAAGCTATCTGTAACATCGGCAGCTAAATCTCCTACAAAAATAGAAAGATCAGGACCATTATCTGAGCGCTTGTCACCCGTACTAAATGTTGCCCAGTTCAGGCGGAAAGGCTGATCTGTATTGGGCATCAGAATGCTAGTATAGCTCTGCAGAACTTTCTCAGCCGTTGCATGAGTAAAAAATTCCACAAATCCATAACCTTCTGACAATCCTGTCTGCTTATTGCGAATAACTTTAATGGAGGCAATCTACAAGATATATAGCATTTTTTGTCAGAGCAAGAAAATTAAGTAACAAGAGAAAAACAATATGGGTGGAACTCATCCATATAGATGAATACCTAGGTTAAAGAGTTCTCTTAGCTGAATGATTTAAGACAATAGTCAATAATCTTTCGACAGTCTCCAACAAAACAAAATTTCTAAAAGCTTTTACTACATAAAATCTGTAGTAAGGAATGATACACAAGTAAAAGTTTATTTTTCCAGAAAAAATTTCCATAACCTTGTTTTCCTCAGACCATTTTATTTTTCTTGCAAAGGAGAAAAATATCTAGAGAAAGGACTATCAATATTAACATAAGCGCTATGAATTTCACTTACCTGTTCTACATTGATATATTATTTAGTTTGAAAAAAAAAAAAAAAACCCACGACCACCATACTAATAACAAGCTTAAATTATATTCTACTCTTTCTCTAAGACTCTTAACTCTACTCGTGGCCAAAAATCCTTTGTATTTCAGTATACTCCAACCATGATATCAAACACAAATGTTAAACCCAAAAAATAAAAATAAAAATCAAGAACATTATACCTTTTCTTTTATGAGTCAAACTGACATGTAGTAATAATATACAGATAAACGTTTGGCCAAAAAGTAGAGAAGTAAGTAGGCCAATACCAATTGAAAGCAAGCGACAAACTTATCAGCAAATCAAGTAAACAATATGCAAGGACACTTTGTGTATGGTTATCAAAAACAATAGCCATCTGGTAGATATTACTATTTGAAAAAGTACAGAAAACTAACATTGCACATTCCCAAGAATCAAGCACTAAAGAGCACGCAAGAAAATCATGTACCTGCAAAATTTGATTTTTGATCTCAATGTTTATTTTTATAATTGTACTACTAATTCATTTTGACCAAAAAGTCACGCAATGACCATGGTGAAGAAAACAGCTATTACAGAATCTCAAAGTCCTCTCGTACAACACATGCAAAAAGTTGCACAAGCATATAACATAAGTCTATTTTTCATTTATTATCATTCGGACTATCTAAAATGGAAGCAAAAGGCCATATTATCAAGAAAAAGTCACGTATATATAACTCCTAAAACAATTAACACTCAATTCTGAACGTTTCCTCCACTCTCAAAAAATGGTTTCTTTTTATATCCGGATTAACATTTTCCACTGAAACTCACCATTTGCTTCCCCCTGTCATCGCTTATTACAAACTAATCATCACCACGAACTTTCCAAAAATAGCAACATTCAAATTTGTCAAAATAGTTAAAATAATTATCCAAAAAAAAAAAATTCACAACAGCTAGTTCAAAATTTGGCCACAAACTTTAGCATTCATTAATACAAGCACACTAAAAATCCCCGTGAAGTATTCTGTTTACGGGGGAAAAAAAAGGTTTATAGAGATGTAGTACCTCTCCAGTGGAAGCGAAACAGCTATGAAGGTAGTTCTCATCCATCCAATGATGCAAATCACCGACCCAGATAGTCTTATTCTCACCACCGCCAGATCCTTGATGCTGCTGCTGCTGTTGGTGCTGTAGATGCGGCTGGTGATGATGCTGGTACTGGTGATATGGCATATAGTGAGGTGGCGGTATTGGAAAATGTTGAGGTGGCATCATTTGATGAGGCATTACCATCGCCGCCGCTGGATACTGCATCGCCACCCAAGGCTGCTGCTGAGGAGGCGGCGGCTGTTGTTGTTGCCGTTGATTCTGCTGGTCCTGCGATGAATCAGAGCCGTTTGATTGCATCTTATTCATTTATCTTCCTCTTCTTTATTAAAAATAAAATGAAAATGGAAGGATTTAAGGATAGGGTCAGAACAAATGTAACAAAATATAATTAATGAATCTGAGTCGTTAAGAGAGAGAGAAAGAGATGAATCTGAGAGATTTCAGCAAAGAGGGAGAGAGAGAGAGAGAGAGAGAGAGAGAGAGAGAGAGAGAGAGATTAGGGTATAAGGAAGAGGATTTATGTTGAGCTGAGGATGAAGGATACGTGTGCTGGCTTTGTAAACGCGGTTCCAAGTATAGACCAATGGATGAAGAGGTGGGTTTTCATCTTAGCCGTTCATTTATTGCAAAAACTAAGGATATGCATGTGATACTGTTTTGGGTGTTAAAGTCTCTCACTTTCTGGATCCGCCGCCAGCTACCTTAAATCCTTAACCTCATCTCACCACACCTCTCCTCTCTAATTTTATCAAATTCTAGATATATTTTCTTTTTCCTTTTTCTGCAAAAAAATAAAATTGTTTTAGATTTACTAGGAATGGTACATTGTGCATGCCATGGTATCTTTATCACTTTCAGTGTCACGCTTGCTTATGGTAAGTTCTTTCTTTCTCACAGCTCAGAGCTTTATTAACGGCCACTCAAGATTCACTGCACCTGCATTAAAAAGTTAAAACGTCACTCAAGTACATGTCGTCTGATGTGATGTGATTACTTTTTGTTTTACCGGCATGTAACTTGAAATTTTCTGAAGCGAAATTAGCTAATAATTAAAAATTAGTCGCGACTAAATTATTTCCAATTTTTTTAAGTAAAATTATTTCATGCTTTTGCATGTACAGTTTTGAGCTTGTTGCATTGTTGCCCATTTGAGCAAGTTGTTGTGTGGCCAGATACGGCCCATTTTGCTTGAGTTGACGCGAAAGTGTGCGGCCCAAAACCTTCATTGCTCAGGAAGTTGGGAATATTTGCCAAAAGAGGCGGATTCAATGAGTTATTTAAGATTCCTTTGCAAAACCAATCTACAACGTGTCATTTATATTCTCTGCTTAAACCCGACACGTAGTTTATACTATAACTAGCAAGGAAATGTCATCCTCACAGGCCATAGCAAGAAATGGTATGTCGTCGGCATTTTATGCTACATGGAGATATTGACATTTTCTTCCATATTGAAATGTCTAATATCTCACGCATCAAAAAAATGGCTAATATTTCCTTATACGATGTGGTGAGTGCAAGTGCAACTTCAATTAAGTTCGATAAAAATAGCTCATCTGCAATTATTGTACGGGTGAATATCTCGCAATTGTATGATATAATATAATATTGAATTATTCCGTTTAAATCGAAGGTTAAAGTTTCCTCCATTTGGACCATTTTTATGTAAAGAAATAATCACTTCAATTGCTGAGGTTTTGGTCATAGACATCTGCTTGTACCCCCATAAAGAAAGTGGTCTATACACTAAATTATAAGCTTAGAATAACTTTAAAAAATGCATTAAGTGGTCGACAGTTTCAGTGTTTATTATCTCTATCCAGATTTTAAATGTCCAAATTAATTAAGGCTAGAAAGGGTTTGGAATCGGCACATATATTTTGTAATAAATTGCACATGTCCTTGAGCAATTGCAAGCGCCATGTACTCGAGCCCCAGAAAACGATCATGAAAGTTTCAGACATATATATATCTCCATTAATAATTCCCTCCGCTTTCTTACTTAATTAATTAGAAGATTTTTTTTCAATTCTGATGCTGCCTTTCTCTCTCTCTCTCTTTTTTTTTTTTGGGAGGAGCACTTTGGATGATATTGGGTATGGCCTCAACAACTCTATTATGTCCTTTTTTATTCTAAATGTTGGAAATTGAGGCTATATAACTTTCTTCAGAAACTTGTTATTTGTTTATACATATGTTATTGGTTTTGAATACTTTTTGAAGTCAATGCTACAGAAATAAAATAATTATATATACATATACATATATATATATATATATATATATATATATATATATATATATATATATATGTATATATATATATATATATATATGTATGTAACTGCATGTATGTATGTATATATGTATATATATACGGAAAAACCATTTTTTTAAGATGTGCGAAGGTATTTGATTGTAATTTAGCAATTGTTGAATATTGTTGTTCACACGCGGGAGGTCTCAAGTTTAGCAATGCTCTGCGGAGTACTATATATGGGTTGAATTTTTTACCTTAATTAGCTTTTTTTTTTTTTTCTGATACCCTTGGAATCCATATTTTCACAACTCATTCAGAACGAATTATAAGAGGATTTTTTTCTCTGATTCTCTCTGGTTCAGTCACGGATCGAATTTAAAAGTCTAATTAACATTTAATTGAAATTTTCAAATGCTTATCAAGATCGATTCATCTTTTATATTTATGCAAATTGATTCAAGGATTGAAATCGTTGAAACTTAATCGGGAAGTGAAAAATCCTAAAGATCTTTGTTTTTTGGCAGCTGCTAAGTTACATTAAATGTGAGTTACAACTGATCTAAAATTAATTTCACACGATCCCTAAATTATTGGAGTGGGAACATTTAAAGGTAGAAAGAAACTATTTTTAAGTAGTTGTATATTACAACTAATGTAACATTGCCAGACCCCTGTTTTTATTGGAAATTAATGGAATCACAAGAAAATTGGAACCAAAATCAAAAGGCCATGGTCCTTTTTTTTCGGCAGAAGGTGTAAACTTGCGTATATAAATATATAATATTTATGTATTAAGATCACTTTATTCCTTGAGCTATGTATCAAGTTATTAAAAGTACACTACGTACAAAATAGCCGGATAAACTAAAATTGAAGGTATGTATAACATGTGATATATACATATAAACTTATCGTGTATTTTTAGAATACACGATATGGAATGATTTATTCATGATATGAAATGATTTGAAAATACACAATACATGGAAGATAAAAGAAACACTACAATAGACGACTATGGGGCGGATAAAACCCTTATATTACAATTATTACGTACGGCGCATTACCAAATGCTTACTTGTATTAATTATTTCACAATGGCTAGACATCCATGCATGTATGGTTAATTAGGAAGACCAACGCTGGTGGGTCCAGCAGAGTGGCCAGCACCGGGACTGTGCCCTGGTGTGGTGGGACGGAAGTCGTCACTCTCCGCTGAAAGTCTGGGAATACCGGGGCTGTGACTGTGACCTGGTGTCAATGGACGGAAATCATCCTGTGCTGAAACATTGCCAACACCAGTGCTTTTAACAGCACCCGATGCAGCATTTCCCAAAAGGTTGCGGCGCATGTCATCATCATCTCCACAATCTTTTAGAAGCCTTTGCTCGGTCGAGATGATTCCATGTGAAAAAATCAATGCAAAAAGAAAGGCAGCACTGAAAGTGAGCTTATAATAATTTTCATTGGCCATAGTGAGAGATTATGGGGAATTAATGCTAGCTAGATCGCTCTTTTTTAGCTGAAGAAAAGAAGGCTCAAAGAAGATTCAATTATTTAGCAAAATAATGAGGGAGAGCCAGGTATGCTTGGACTCAATTGACACCTTGGGTATTTATAGAGCTTAAGAGCCAGTGATGGAGTCGTGGAGCTAAGTAATTTTTAAACTGGTGACATGATTATGTTCCCTTAGATTCCTTTTCTGACTGGAGTGTGTGATCGGTATATTCTTTTATTGGTTGAGGGCATACAGTTTTCTATTTTTGCATGTCCATGCAACTATTCTCGGTAAAATTTAGACACGCAAGTGGTGAAAAGGACTTTTCTGGTAGAATTTCAATATTTGACTTAATGTTTGGTTCTTAAATTTGCACTCAAGAGTTTAAATGGAGGTTGGAGTCTCGAGAAGACTGTTTTTGCATTATCTTTTTAGTGCTAGCGTGGTGAAGTACATGCATCGGCACTTACTTGATACCTCTTCATGGAAGTTATTCCCAATTAAACAGCTAGCTAGCATTTTTCATTTCATTGAAGCTGGATTCCACGATTTAAGTAGGCCAGTTTAATTATGTGGGAGCAAATTGGCTCATCTGATAAAACTCTTGGACGATACCACATGATGAACTTGTTCAAATGGATTGGAAAGAACATTTAATTTTCACTTATGTTATTTTCTTCTTTTTTTTTAAAAAAAAAAAAAGGAAAGAAAATGACGCCGTCTCAGAAACTACAAATGAAAACTAATTATCGCAAAAATAGCCTAAAAAGCACACAAGAGTTCGCATATATATCTCTAACGCCCAAGAATGAACTGATAACAAGCAATGGAAGAAGATGATGAAAACATTTACAGCAATCTGTAAAAGTTGCTCGAATTAAAATGAGATTTTTCTTCAAAACCATGGATCTAATCTCCTTCAAGCTTTTAAGCTTGCTCTTAAGTAATTATTCCTCCCCCCCCCCCCCCCCCCCCCCCAGGAACCATGCTGGTATTTTTCAAATGAATCGTGCATACCGTCTTTGAATTGTTAGCTAACACTAAGTGGTTGGAAACTTGGAACATTCCAGCTCCAAATCTTCAAGTGATATTTTTTCACTTTTTAATTTTTATTGTGAGATCGATGTCAATGTTGATTTGCAGCTGCTAGAGATAACTTAACCATATATAGTTGCTTGACTATTGACTTCATTTTTTCCCGAGAAAAATCTGTTGGTTATCATGATCAGAATCCTGTGAGGATTTTGTGGGGCTGCGATCGTGCCTGAAAAATCTTCTTCCATGTGAAATAAAATTCAGATTGTAATACTAATACCAGGAGCTTTAGTTGAGCACTTAAGTTGGCCAGAACCAAAAGTTCCAACTCACCGCCAAATCCCAACAGATGAGACTATAGGGGGCTGCCTTCCTGTTGGATTCATCTCATTTGGGTGGACCCAGCCCAAAGCTTTATTAGTTTAGATGTTTAAGTAATTAAATTATGAAGTTAAGTGTAATTAGTCAATAGAAAATATAATATATAAGGCAAATAAGTGGAAGCGGCAGCAATGTGAGAAGAACGCAAAACGAGAGAAGAAAAAGAAGACAGCGGCCGATTATCACAATTTGGGGGTAAGGTTTCACTCTTTGATTGCACGAAAGAAAGGAAGACCATTTCTCACAAATTTAGAGGTTAAGTTCCTGGCATGTTCTCTACATCTTTATTAGTCTTGATTTTTATTTTATCTTTTCGTTGGTTCTTATTTAAGATTTATACTTATTAGAAAAATAGACATTAAGTTGTAACTGTAAGCGCCTCTAGTGTTATCTAAAGAAGAATTTGTACTGTAATTTTATTATTATATAATGGAAGTTTATTAAATTATGGTCCTGTGGTTTTTTCCAATTTAAATTTT
Source organism: Murraya paniculata (assembly GCA_030449075.1). Classification (NCBI taxonomy): domain Eukaryota; kingdom Viridiplantae; phylum Streptophyta; class Magnoliopsida; order Sapindales; family Rutaceae; genus Murraya; species Murraya paniculata. The sequence continues at coordinate 8,731,394 of JAEVFN010000001.1, read as the reverse complement.
CCACGTAAAAATCTATATCTCTTCTTATGAGTTTATTATTTTGGATTGGGTATCTAAAAATATAAGATTCTCTGGTTGATCACATATGAATAATATTCATTAATTTTTTTAACATATGTTAGTGGTCTAACCATACTAAAAACTTATAAGGAACATCAAGAAAATTCCCCAAATAGAGCAAGCGTCATTCTAAAACCATGATCAAATCAACTTTAGTAAATGAAAAAATAAGGAAGAGTTTACATGTCGAACAAATTAAATGATGATGGTATTATTAGTAAAAGTGCTAGTGATCTTGACTGAGTGCGGCACTATGTTTTCAGAACTTTTACGGCTAAAAGAAAGGACTACAAACTTTCGAACCCCACAGAAATCCGTGAAGGTCCCGTTATTGTGTACAAATCTAAAGAAGGAAACTCAAAGTCAAAATAAATTTAATTATGCCCTCGTTAAAACTTGAGGGTCAACCGTCCACTACCATAAAATCTTGAAAATTAAAGAGTTAATGGTGCCCGGTTGGCTCCTCAAGTTGCGGAAGCTAACTTGCTTCTCACCACTAAGATAAATTACACATACATAGAGTGAATGGCGCCATCAAATTAAAAGGAATCCACTTGCGAAATGATTGAACCCAAGTGAAAGAGCCCACTTAAATTAAATGTCTAATAGTTGAAGCTACAGCAGAGAAAGTTGATAATTAGTAAAGAGTATCTAGCTAGGTTAGGAATCTTTGTGGAGTAGGGGCCGGAGGATTTGCCACTTTGAACAGATCTTTTTACTTTCCTTAGTGGCTAGATCATCATTGTGGTGGAGACTCGGTTTGAAAATTGAAAAAATTGTTTTAGCACGGAAGATGAAGCACGTGGGACATGGACAAGGCCACAAGGGTGATTCGGAGTTCAGTTAATCGTTGGATGGGCCGAGCCCAAACAACCACTCAAATTAGTTCTGGTTCTGCAAGGAAGCCTTTTGACATCCCTCAAAATTCCTTTAAAATTATTTAAATAATCTAATTCATTTCATTTTTTTAAATAAAAATTTAATCAAACAATTATTTTACACCCAATTTATTTCAAAATTTATATTTATATTTATATTTTAATAAAAAATAATTTTTGAGAAAATCATAGGATTTTAAAATTATGAAAACAAAAACTATATAATGAAAATAATTTAAGATTTTAAGATCTGTATGTATTTTATAAATAAATTTTTTTAAAAAATACATTTTTAAAAAAATTTTATGGAGAGATGGTTAAATTTTATTTATGGATTTAAATTTTGTAAATTAAATCAGATGTATGTTAGGAAATAATTTAAAAGGGGTGTTATAAGAGTTTTATTCGTTTTTTTTTTCCTTTTTCAGTTTTCTTTCTCCTAAAACAAAATGAAGTCTTGCTTTTTTTTAGTTTTATTTTACAGTTACAGTCTTATTTATCAACCCACCACATAAACAAATTTCCAAGGTGATAAAATCTTATAACGGTAATTGTTGATTTAAAGTAAATGTGTTTATATTATAATCTAAAATAATTATTTTTAAAAAAAGAGATAGAGAAAGAATAACGAATCTTTAAAGAAAAGGAAAAAAAAGGCAAAGATTATTTCAACAGAACAATTGATAAATGACGATTGAAGAGGAGTCACAAATAGATTAAAAATAAATAAATGACTTGTTGATAAGCTCAAAGAGTTTGCAGAGAAAACAAACGGTATAATGCGTGGGTGTGGTAAGAAGCTTGAAGAAAGAGAAACGGTGCTACTCTTAATATATAATGGGAATAAGATGATCAAATTCAGAACAGTGTGATAATAATATAAGCTGCACAAGTGATTTGAAACTTCAAGCCCATCTAATCGCGTGGCGATTAGAGTTTAGTCTACATTAGAAATTAGAAATCTTAAGGTATGCATATTAAAAATCTGAAAATGTCATTATTCTCCTAATAATAAGTTATAATGTAAAATAATCAAATTAAAAATAACATAATACCTTCAATTATAATTAATATTCAAGCTATCGTTACATGCTCAAATTGACATGAGATGTCTACCAACCAATTCTACTTTGTAACATTTCTCTTGTGAAGAAAAATAAAAATTCTTATTTTAATATGCATACTTATGAAATACATTACTTATAATATTTTAACTGTAATCTCAAAGGAAGTCTGTGTCTCTTTAAAAGTAACCATTTAAAATACATGAACATTTAATATTTTTCATATCAAGTGCTGTAGTGTGGTGATAATTGTGAGTCGTGACCATGTTTATCTTGTTGATTTGTTGGCAAGATCCTTTAAGAAATTAACCTTTAGTTTGAGTTAAAAAAAATTAAGTTGTATGAAATAATTGCACCACGGATATCATCAATTCATCGTATAGAGCAGATGCCTTCCCTTCTACAATTTCCAATCGATTTTCGTAACTTTACGGGTATTTCAGTCATTCAGCAAACAACCAGATAATTTTAATTAAAAGAAAAGAAAAGAAAAGAAAAGAGGAGGAACAACCCACGCGATTCATATTTGATCAAACAAGCACGTGCCCAGTGTCACATTCAGGCCCATTATTGGCATAAACGCAAGTCCCAATCCAACGGTAAATAATCTGAAAACGTGGGTTCAAAAAACATCCCGTTGTGAGCCAAAACAGTGGCAATCCAATACCGAATTTTAATTTTAATTTTGTTTTTTTCTTTTTTTTTCGTAAAAAGGAAGAGTCAAAATTGAACAACACGTAACCTCTGCGAAAAAAATTAAAACTAGTTATGTGTAGTGAAGAGAATATGCCATTGTTTAGTTCTTCGCAGACATTCTCAGATGCCATTTCCATGTCGTTTTAAGATAACTTAACGCAACTCTTTTTCATTTTTATTATTTATTTATTCTTTCGTCCACATGCGCGCTTTCCCTTTCTCTCTCTTCTTCCAGGTACTTTCCCCCTTCATCTCATGTGCCTGTGTGCATTATTAAATTTCTCTGACTGCTAATTGTATTATGTTTTTCTTCAATTGATTTAAATTTTATTAATTTTGTAAAGGTTTGTTCAAAAGAACTGCTGTGCTTTTTGTTATGATGATTTTTTTTTTTTTGCTTGTGGTGGTTTCTGCTAGCTATGGATTTGATACATTTTCTTTTTTCGAGGGAACCCTAATATCTGTTTGTTTGCTGAGAAAACGTTTTGGAGACTGGAATGACCACGGTTTTATATCTTTTGATTTTAGTGAAGCATTTTTGTGTGCTTTAACTGATGTGCGCCGAACGTGTTTTGCTTTGCGCATGCATGTGAAATCATAATATTAACATAGATTCTCTGGACTTATTACTTCGAAATTAATGCGGTCGAACTTCATTTTCATTGATTTTGTATTAGTCAATAAAAACAAATGATCTGCAATTACTTAAATGCTAAGGTTTGCTTTCGTGAAAGTTGAAAGAAATATCGAACTGAGGTATCGATAAGTTTGGTAAAAATATGTAATGATCTTTCGCCAGTTTGTCCATGCCTTTGATTAATATGATTAACCAACTTGAATATATTAGCATTTCTTTTAATGACATTGGTTTCGTTGGAATTGACAGTGCCGTGGAGCTGGTCTGTACTGGAGTCTTGGTTCACACGGATTTTTGTTGAGCTGCAAGAACTTGAATTCTGTGATTAACCTGAATTAGTGCAGTCACTGCATAATGGGTTCTGATAAGCAGTCTGCTGGTTTATTAGATACTCTCCGAATGGAGAGGGTCCGGACAATTCTAACCCACACACATCCTTATCCACATGAACACTCGCGTCATGCTATAATTGCCGTGGTTGTGGGTTGTTTGTTCTTTATCTCCTCTGATAACATGCATACTCTCATAGAAAAGTTGGATAATAATATCAAATGGTGGTCTATGTATGCGTGTTTGCTCGGCTTTTTCTATTTCTTTTCGTCTCCATTTATAGGGAAGACCTTTAAACCCAGTTATTCAAATTTTAGTAGATGGTAAGTTATTTATGCTGAAACCTATTTTTCATTTTGTAGTTTGCACAAATCTGCATAAGTTATATTTCTGTTAACATAGTCCTTACTGGACATTAGGATGATTAGGAGCTTTCTTTTTGCAGGTATATAGCTTGGATTTTAGTTGCAGCTGTGTATCATCTTCCTAGCTTTCAGTCAATGGGGGTAGATCTGAGGATGAATTTGTCTCTGTTTTTGACAATATTTCTCGCTTCTGTTCTGTTTCTTCTTGTTTTTCACATTATATTTCTTGGCCTTTGGTATGTTGGTCTTGTCTCCCGTGTAGCTGGAAAGAGACCAGAGATCTTGACGATTCTCCAAAATTGTGCTGTAAGTGTTGAAGACATATTTGGCCTCATATAGTAAATTAAATATATTTACCCCTTTTTCTGTAATACTTTTTTTTTTGAACTTTTTGGTGGCTTATCTGTAGGTTATTAGTGTATTCTGCTGTGTATTCTATAGTCATTGCGGTAATCGTGCTGTTTTGAGACACAGACCGCTTGAACGTAGAAATTCTAGTTGGTTTTCTTTATGGAAGAAAGGAGAGAGGAACACATGGCTTGCGAAGTTTCTCCGTATGAATGAGTTGAAAGACCAAGTCTGCTCATCATGGTTTGCTCCTGTTGGGTCTGCAAGTGATTATCCACTTTTGTCCAAGTGGGTTATATATGGAGAGGTACAATTGGAAGCCATTTATTTTGTCCAATCTGGTTTTCCTGTAAATGAAGCGCCTTATGTTGTTTATAATTTTTATAGTGTCAGAATCTTTTTCTGATTTGCAGTTAGGCAGTGACAATGGTGGTTCATCGGATGAAATCTCTCCTATATACTCTTTGTGGGCCACATTTATTGGCCTTTACATTGCCAATTATGTCGTGGAGAGGTCAACAGGGTTAGTTTTAACTTGAAATTATGACATAAGGATTTTTTTTTTTTTGTCAGTTTTAATGCTTTGCTTGAAATTATGACATAAGGAATATTTTTTTTGTCAGTTTTAATGCTTTGCTTGAAATTATGACATAAAGAATATTTTTTGTTGTATGTTGATTTGATGTAGATGTAAGAATATTATGCAAGACTACTATATATATATTTTTTTGATAATGCACATCTGGTTTGCTTCTTATTATGTTGATCTCTGACTATAATCAGGTGGGCTCTTACTCACCCTTTATCTGTTGAAGAATATGAAAAGATGAAGAAGAAGCAACTTAAGCCTGAGTTCTTGGATATGGTTCCTTGGTATTCAGGGTATATGTCATTGTTTCTTTGTCTCATTTAGCTTTCATGCCTTTATTTTTTTTATTCGATTGGGATTGGGGATGAACTTCTTAAATGGGATTTTAATGCTCATACTCACATTGCTAGTGCCTCTTTGTTGCAGAACATCCGCTGATTTGTTCAAGACAGTTTTTGACCTCCTGGTATCAGTGACTTTATTTGTTGGACGGTTTGACATGCGCATGATGCAGGTATGGTTACTTTTTTATATTATACATACATCTCACTCCTTTCTCACAATATTCTCCAAAAGTTTGTAGACTTTTTGGGCTAGTTGCTGAACGATATGATGTTTCCTTCTGAAATATCTTATCTTGCTAGCTTGGTTGTTGCTCAATTGGCTAGTGTAATCTAGCTAGATTCCAGGTTTTATTCTCTGTTACTTCTATTCTGAAATATCTTATCATACTAGCTTGGTTGTTGCTTAATTGGCTAGGGTAATCTAGCTAGATTCCAGGTTTTGTTCTCTGTACTTATAGGCAAAAAGGAGTTTTACCTCTCCAGGGTTTAAAACCATTGTAAGAAGATCCATATGTAGTAAGTAATATCTGTGTATTGTTATTTTTATGTTTTTGATTTACTGCAGTTCAGACTTCCCATCTCTATTTTTGATTAGATATAATCATACCCATTCTGATATTATACTTTGTAAGGTGAATAGTCTCTGAGATGGGAATCATCTGGAGCTTGAGGAATAGAATAAAAAGTTTTTGTGTCTTTGTATTTAACAATATATTCATGTTAAATTTCGTCACAATTACTTCTTTTATGCACCCAGAAGAAAACAAGAAAATCTAATTTTCTTTTCTTGTTAATGTATATGAGATAATTAATGGGTTTGTATCATGGGATAGTTCTGTATCTTCAAATTTTGGATTTCAAAAGTTAAAAATCTAGGGGCAAATGACACCTACAACCCCTAACATTTGATGAATGTGTCAATTGGACCTCCATGAGCAAAATCAGTTACCCTAAACCCTAAATCCAGGATTCCCTTTTAGATTCAGAATTAACAGAAGAGGCTCTGTCTGTCACTTGTTATGCTCATGATGATCCAATTGACACATGCATGAAATGTTGAGGGTCTAGGTGTCATGTTCCCAAAAGCTATTCTAATCCTTATAAGGATCTTACGACATCTCCTTGCTTCCCATTTTGCTATTATCAGGCAGCAATGAACAAGGATCAAGACGGTGCGCAGCTTGGAGATTTCTTGTATGATCACCTTAGCGAAAAAGAAGATCTATGGTTTGACTTCATGGCTGATACTGGTGATGGTGGAAACTCATCATACTCTGTGGCACGACTACTTGCACAGCCTCATATTCGGGTTGCAAGAGGTGATTCTGTTTTCACCCTACCACGTGGAGATGTATTACTTATTGGAGGGGATCTTGCGTAAGTTGGCTAAATTTCTTATACATGATTTATAATATGATGTGATGATACCAAAATTAACTACTCTTATTGGCTTACTAGTGTAGCTATATGTTGATTCTATTTTGATAACAGGGAATGATCAAGTAATAGTTTGCTCTACTAGATTATCAACGTAAAGAGTTTTGGAAATGGGTAGAGATGTTGAGAAAAGATGACATTGCTCAAGGCTAAAAAGGCTGATTATATTTTATTGAAATAGCTGAGTTTTTGGGGTATAATAGCTTGCATATGTAATGGTGATTGTTATTAAGAGCAACTATTTGAGTTGCTCTTAGTTTGATATTTTGGTTACTCATTTAGACATTAGATTAAGGATAATTACAAAATCGAACTCCATAATGACAGTTCTGCTGTATAATGTAGTTTTAAAAGCAAATATCCTTGATTTGAATAATATTAACTTAGAGCAAAATTCTGGATTTCCATCCTGAATTTGAGTTTGGCATGCTAGCATACTCATGGCTACAATTGTCTTTTCTGAATCTCCACATTCTTGCTGCTGCCCATAGTAAGTGCCATCACAGCTGCCTCCACCAGGAAACTCCTAGCTTTGCTGTTTAGTCACCATTGCCTTCTCATGTCAACTTTTCCTATGTTGGCATTGGCAAACTGCTAGATACTGGTTATTGGTTTGCCATCAGCCTTTTTGGGTGCTACTTTGTACTAGCATTGTTTTTCTGAACTGATCATATTAGTACCCTGTTAGCATGGTGTTGACACCTCGGTGTTAAAGCTTAATGAAGCTGCGGTGGGATTTTTTTTCTTGCATATGTACATCTATGACATTTATATGACTTTTATCCGCAGCATATGTGCTTTTGGGATGCTTATATGGCTGTTCGTTTCGGAGCACACTGTTTAATAAAAGTATTTGTAGTCTCATTGCATATGTATTTTAACATTGAAGGAAATAATATGCCTTTTGAATTTTGAATTTTTATTTTTTAAAATAACTTATACATGTATTGTTATGTACTGTTTACAGTTTGTGTGGATTCATTGTAGGTACCCTAATCCATCAGCATTTACGTATGAAAGACGCCTTTTCCGTCCCTTTGAATATGCTCTTCAGCCCCCGCCATGGTATAAAAAAGATCATATTGCTGTAAACAAGCCTGAGGTACCCAGTGGGGTTCCTGAACTGAAGCAATATGATGGGCCTCAGTGTTATACTATCCCTGGAAATCATGGTTAGTTTTAAGTTTTTGCCTGAGCCGCTTCTAATAACTTGAACTTATGTTGTTTTTGTCTTTACGTCTCTTGCTTTAACAATCTTATTACTTCAACTAGTGAATGTGTTTACTTTCCTGGTTTCTGATCATAATATTATGTTCTACATACCTTGCTATGTAGTATTTTAAGCTGATTTAATGGTTTTTCTTTTAAAAAATGACAGATTGGTTTGATGGACTACATACTTTTATGAGGTTCATATGCCATAAGAGCTGGTTGGGTGGGTGGTTTATGCCTCAGAAGAAGAGTTATTTTGCTTTGCAACTCCCCAAAGGATGGTGGGTATTTGGTCTTGATCTAGCACTTCACTGTGATATCGATGTGTACCAATTCAAATTCTTTGCTGAACTAGTAAAGGAACAGGTAATTTTCTACTTTCTGTTCCTTGCTGTTTTAACATATATTCCACAAACTAGCTCACTAATTAGATTTAGTTCCCCAATGATGTATAGATTTTACCATGCAACCCAACCACCACATCTCCCCGCCTTTTTGCCCTGCAGACATACAAACTAAACTTAATTCCTCCAATGTTGTTGTGACTGGAGAGAGAGAGAGAGAGAGAGAAGCAGTCTCACTTAGCATTTCCTTTTCCTGAAGGCAAGTAAAGGGGATGGGGCGTTGCATACCGTCTTTACCGCTTTATATAGTGTCATTGTTTGTATGAGATTCAACATCAGAAAATCAGAAGAATAGATCTTTTCCATTCCTAATAAGAAAGGAAAAGGTAGACCTAGGGCATTCTAGATAGACTGATATCTTGACTTCTTGCCCATCAACAAGATATCTAACCAGTCAGGCTATCCCGTTAGCGACAATCAATCAAAAGTTTTTCTCATCTTAAGCTTTTGGTTCAAATATTTCACCTTTCAATTCGTTTATTAGCTCTTTCTTTTTGTGATTTCTTAGGCTCTCTTTTTTCTGCTCATCTCTGATTCTATCTTGAGATAATTCATGTCATTATTTATTCTTTTAGGTTGGAGAGCGTGACTCTGTTATCATCATGACACATGAACCAAATTGGCTTCTTGATTGGTACTTTAATGATGTTTCTGGGAAGAATGTCAACCACTTGATATGTGATTATCTGAAAGGAAGGTGTAAGCTACGGATTGCTGGGGACTTGCATCATTACATGCGTCATTCATATGTTCCATCAGATGGGCCTGTTTATGTGCAACATCTACTTGTTAATGGCTGTGGTGGGGCATTTTTACATCCCACCCATGTCTTTAGTAACTTTAAAAGATTTTCCGGGGCTACATATGAAAGCAAGGCTGCTTATCCTTCATTTGAAGATTCAAGCAGGGTAAATGTTTGGAATTTATGCATATTCTGTACTGCTCTGGCTTGATTTTCCTTTATTTATTTATTTATTTTTTTGGGTTGCTATTGTGTGTTTTTGTCTTGATGTAGATAGCATTGGGAAACATTTTGAAGTTCCGAAAGAAGAACTGGCAATTTGATTTCATTGGTGGCATTATATACTTTGTGTTGGTCTTTTCTATGTTTCCACAAGTAAGCTTCTGATCAGATCTGAATGGTTCAGATTTTTGCTTAATATTTTTTCATTAGGTATTTTAGGACTTTAGTAGCTTTCAATGTAAGAGATTTGACTGAATTTGAGTAGCTTTCAATGTTAAGAGATTTGACCGAATTTCTCCCCTTATTTCTAGTGTAAGCTCAGCCACATTCTGCGAGAAGATTCATTTTCTGGTCACTTGAGGAGTTTCTTTGGCACAGTGTGGAATGCATTTATGTATGTGCTGGAACACTCTTATGTATCCTTTGCAGGTGCTCTGCTGTTGCTAATTACAGCAATTGCATTTGTTCCTTCCAAATTATCTCGGAAGAAACGGGTAGTGATTGGAGTGCTACATGTTTCTGCACATCTAGCAGCAGCTCTTATTCTTATGTTGCTCTTGGAACTGGGTGTGGAGACATGTATTCAACATAAACTACTAGCAACTTCAGGTGAGTTTTTCATTCTCGTATCATATAATTCTGTAACGGTGAATGATTGTAGTATTTCCAGTTCATGTGATATTACCTAAATCATTTAGTTAATTATCTTTCTATGTTGTAACATGAAGTGTATGATTGTCTGATCCAGATAGTGGTTGCATTACGCTCTGAGAAATGGACATCTGCTTATTTTGAAGTATTAAAATTTTTAATTCTTCTTTATGTTTTCTTTTAAGGGTAACTTTAGAATTTTATTTTATAACAAAATAAGAGTTCATATTATGTCACACCTAACATTTTGAATTAATATGAAATGCTATTTTGTTATAAAATAATCTGTATTATTTTGAGAGGAAAGTATGACTTGTCTTGTTAACCATGAGATAGGTGTAAGAGTACCATCCTCTTGTCCTTCATTGATTCAGAACTACTATGTGGGTGGGACTGAATTGAAGCAATTGTAGCAGCTGCAAAATCCACTCTTTAGATTATTTTATAATAGATTATTTCTTATAAAATAATCTGTATCATTCTGAGAGGAATATGCTTTTGAAATTCAGTTGATTAATGTGTTTATTGAGGTAATAACTGATGAATTTTATTTCAGGTTACCACACTTTATATCAGTGGTACCGATCAGTGGAAAGCGAGCACTTTCCAGATCCTACCGGCCTTCGAGCCCGTATAGAACAATGGACGTTTGGCCTTTATCCAGCATGTATCAAGTATCTCATGTCTGCATTTGACATTCCAGAGGTAACAATCTCTCTGTTCCAGACATGATTTTTGTTCTTCTTCGTCTTCAGTATATTCATGGGATAAAATATTGTTAGGTAATGGCTGTTACCCGCAGCAATATTTGCAAGAATGGAATGCAGTCACTATCTCGAGGGGGAGCAGTCATATACTATGCTTCTGTCTTTCTTTATTTCTGGGTCTTCTCAACACCCGTGGTTTCATTGGTGCTTGGAAGCTACTTGTACATCTGTGTTAACTGGCTTCACTTGCACTTTGATGAAGCATTCTCTTCACTGAGAATTGCTAATTACAAGGCATTCACTCGATTTCATATTAATCATGATGGTGATCTTGAAGTTTACACTCTTGCTGTTGATAAGGTACGAAAGTTCAATTTGCTTCACTTTCTTGTTGTCAATACGCTTCACTTTACTTTCTTGTTGCAGCTCTTGGTATTGGGACTGTTTAAATGCCATCAATTTCCTTTTCAATTATTGTAAATTTTATCGGTTTTTGACTCCCAGTTTTTAATTGGAAATCTGGACTGCGGTTGATGCTTTTGCTGGTTCAACTAACTGGTTAACTAAACAAGATCTTTCAGATTTGTTTTGGCTCTAGGATTAATGAGTCTTAAATTAGTTGCTACACATTTTTCATCCAACTTAACATGCAGGTCCCAAAGGAATGGAAGCTTGATCCAGATTGGGATGGGGAGCTGAAACAGCCACAGCAGTTGAGCCACCTCAGAAGATTTCCAAGTAAATGGAGGGCAGCCTCTGCACACCAGGACCCCCTTAATACTGTTAAGATTATTGACCACTTCGTTATTCAACAAACAGAGAAACCTGATCTTGGAGCAAGAAACGGATCAGTTACTTGCTGATCTGCTCATTTTGTAACATGCATGTATTTGACACCATTTAGAAAGCAATGAAAAAGGAAAGGAGGTGGCGAGGAGGAAAAAAAGGGGCAGTTTAAGTGAAAATGATCTCCATCTTTTATTTTCTTGTTCAAGTAACTAACTATTCTTCAATGTTTACCCTCGATAGCAAATCACATCGTTGCAGATCCAGCTGGACCAGCATCTTTTTCAGGCCATCAATTTTCTGCTTGTTTGGAAAGCATCCTTCGACCTTGAATGATGTGTAAATACACCATTATTCTGTGTCATGATGAGTCGCCTGTGTATGCATGTCTAATGTCACCTTATTACACCTGGGTTGGTGAGTTACTGAGTTATACATATCTTTTAACTTTGCCTGTCGATTCTCATGAGGTTTATGTTTTTCTCGAATGATTTGGCGTTCTTGCAATTCTTGTCTGACTAGTGACTACTGAGTCCTAGTAGTGTGTACATGAGCATGACACGTCGTCCACTCAAGGAGCACCATGTCATCGGCATTGGCCAACGAAACTTTTGCGTGGTGAGCATGTTTGCCTTCCATTGTTATCAACGACAGGTTGTTCATCGGATGTGTTTTCTTGTCGAGCTTGTAATTATGAACCTTTTCGCATAGCTGAATAGTACGTAAGCGTTTGCAGGAGGAAGTAATCAAAAGGAGGATGAATTAAATAAAAAGTAGGCCAAAATTGAAGAGAAAATTGCGATCAATATTTAGCCGTAAAACGTATTAAACATACATGTATACACGGTTGCAAAAATTACATCTGATAGTCTGAATTCAGGAATCTCTCATATGATGTTCCTTTCAATGCTATCTGGACATCATCCCAGTTCTCGACTTGTTTTGATAATGGCCCGCTGCGTATCTTAACCCGACGACTTGTAAGCTCTCTATATGGTAGCCTCAGAAATTCTTGTGCTTCTTTTGAGTTTCTGCACAATAAATTCCAGAAAAATCTACTAATTAAAAATAGAAGAAAAAAATATTCAGATTATGGGGTTGTAACAGTATGCAAGTCTTACGGTTCGCTTGGCGATAAGATCCTCGAAGTAAAGAACAATCTGGCTAGTGCTCTTGAAGTATTCGATAGCTTTCGCAGTTGTCTGCTCAATTTGCTTCCGTTCGGGTATAAGTAGCGTGGCATTTATGGTTGGTTTGTATTTCGCCAGAATCTTAGCCTGCAATCGCGTTTCTAAGTACGAGATTCCGATTACAAAGAAATTAATACACGAGAAAGGTAAATGACTCTGAGAGAGAAACCTCTGCTGGTGAATGGACATGAGATTTGTGGGTTCCATTCAGTAGCTCAGCATTTCTATGGTAGGAATTTGCAAGAATGGATATCATTCTTCGGAGCAAATTTCTTCTGAAGAGGAATACTGCAGAAACTCTCTTTTTCTTGAAGTACTCTGCTATATCGTTATGATGCTGCATTAGACCCTGCAAAATACACTGCCCTCTTAGGACTCGAAATGAATCAACAAAGATCACGATTAGCGAAGTTGCTGGCCTATCAGAAATTCAAACTGTGATTTATATTTCCAACTAAATGACATATTTTGCTTTATCGTTTGTGCTCCATCCTCCTGCCCAATAGGGAGACATTCCTTTTGCCATGTTTACAAATACGGAAACGGCTATAATAATATGCAAAGCCTAAGTACCAACCAAATTCAAGAAAAATTTGATGTGAGAGAGTGCGACTTGTTTCTAGGAATACCTCAACATGGATGCAAAGCTTCCTACGTGTAAGCCAGGAACCTCATGATCACATGAAAAGAGCATTTATTTGCTAGCTCAAATTACAAAAAATAACTAAACTAGATTTCTAACTGTTTTTCTGATCAACAGTTATCAATAACAGGTAAAAGGGATTCACCCTAGCTATATCAAGACTGGGAGTTGAGCAATTTATTGCAATGACCGGTTCAAATAATTGTAATTTGTACGCAACCTTCTAGTTCATAAAGCCAAAATTCAGCATGAGTATCTAACTCACCTGATTCATCGTCCATTTGAACCCACCAGCGGCAGAGCACTCATTTTTTGATGCACCAGTGAACCAGTCAAGATTATATACTCCATCCATCATGCTTACAATTGAAGAGATACTAATTCTCCTATGATTAACTGAAAATATTTCTCCATTTGAGCTTACGTCAACATGACTATTTAAAATGTCGAAACCACCCACTCCCTGATCGCTGCATTGACAAGATGGCAAAATATCGAACAGGATTACACGCACACTCCTCCTTGCCGTAAAAAATCTTCCATTTTTGAGAAAACATGAAGTGATTGAACCAACGTATATATGATGGAACTAAATGCAATCCACATCCTGGGGTACCTGCTAAATGTCACAGGATTCGGATAATGCAGAAAGGGAATTTCAGATTGTTGAATGCTGGTAGATTGACATGGCTGGTGAATGACTTTGATGTTCAATAATTTGGTTTTTGTACGTGGGCTTGTTTGCTTTAAACACATTGAGCAAATATAGACTCCACAAACCATAGCAAAAGGTAAGACCACCGTCCTCAATACTAATGGAGATCTCTTAGGAGCCTTTATCACCAACGCTTCCTGTAAATTGGAATTCAAACGCTACATTACCCATATGTTATTTTCTAATGAAGATGCCAACGACGAAACAATATACACTATACTGACAACATGAAATTTAAAAGAGAATTATTAATGGCTATAGAGCACACCTGTTCTTCCATATAAGACCTCCATGACAAGAAAAATCAAAATCAAGCAGACAAAAATGAAACGATTACTGGGTTTCACCATTTTTTTTTCTTTTCTACATATTGAGAAAAGCAAGGCGAAAGAAATGGTCTCCCTTGAAAATATCAGATCAAAGCATGCACATTACAGACCAGCGGGCAGTGCGATGTTTGTAGTAACTAGCAAGTGGTCCAAGTCATACGTTCAAAAGGACCCTTTTTTTTTCCACCCCTCAAAATAAAAACCGTGATGTTATTAATTAATAATTATATTGGAATGAAACTTGCTGCTCAACGTACCTTGTTGAAGTAACAAATAGTTTCAGCCATTTTTTCAGGAAACAGGGCAAGAAAGGAAGATAAGATGGCATCGGCATGGATAGCTGGTTCCTTTTCAGCTTCCCATTTCTCTCATTTTCAGAGCAAAAGCAAAAAAAGAAAGGGCCGTTAAATACAACGGAGCCATAACATAAGCCATTCCTAGGTAAAAACGACATCATTTAACGCCTCCACGCTCTCCCACTTTCTTTTACTTTTATAATATAAATATTCTATAATAGATTTCTTATTTTTATTCCGGCTTCTTTTCTCAGTCTCTAATCTATTTCTTTATTCTTTTAAATCACACAAGTGTAGAAAGTAGAACAACAACAGCTTTCATTCTCGTAAAGGAACAGCTGCCTATCATGCCATTGCCATTTGCCGCCAGGCGCCAGCCAACTTGTTTCTATTCTTGAAACTCATAATGTTTTTGTTTTTTAATTATTTGGTAAATTAACAGAAACTCATACTCTCTGAACTGAGGCTCTGGGTTGGATCGAAAATGGTAAAAATCTGAATGGGGACTTAAAAGTCAACTTTTTATGTTCTAATGATGCAATATGAATGTCTGGATTTATAACCCGTTAAATCTACTACTTTCAATTATTAACCAATAATGGGTTCATGGTGTGTGTGCCATTTAGATGAGCTAGTATAATTTTTTGTGTTGCAAATAAGTGACTGAAATTTGAATTCCATTCACGTAGATGGAGAGGGCATTAGATTGAAGTTAAGCTAAATAATAATAATAATAAAACAACGGTAGTGGGTGGTCACAATTCTATGAAAAATTTTCTTACTAGATGTTCTAATAAAATTTCAAAATATTAAGGAGTAAGATGGATTATCTAAAATTAAAAGTAATTTTTACTTTTGGGTGAAGGAGTTATCATTAATATGATTCTATTGTTGGTTAATAAGATATTTTTATAGGAATCGGTGCGATGTTGTGTTTGCGTTCGTCTTGTGGAGGACTAGAAAGAAGTACTTGCAAAACATAAAAGATGACCTTTGCTTGCTTTGTGTTAATGCATTTGCGTGCTTCCCGCTGCTACTTGTTTCCAATTTCTTTAAGAAGCAAAAGCATCCTCCGTTCGTAGTGTGGAGTGTTTTGGCCATTCGCTACTTGGCTTTGATCTCAAAACGGCCAGCATTCAATAACTAACACGGCAGAGCAGCAGCAGCAGCAGCTGAGCATTTGATTGATGCTCCAAGGTGACCTATTTTTAGTGGATATCAGATACTCCAGTTTCGTGAGCGGCATTGGCAAGTACTTACAATGATTTCACAGTAAAAATTGGGAGATTTGTCAACTTTCCACACTAAAATAAATATATACTACTTACCCTTCTATTATTTTCATATTATCCAAAAATTCTTGCAACACAAAAATATTTTTAAAAAAGAGCAGTAAATAGATCATCCGTTTGATAATTTATCTTAGGAATATGAAATATATATTTATTATAAAAAATATTTAAAAATAAAAAAATACAAGAAAAATATCTTATTATTAATTTTTTTACTCATACTGAAATATATATTTCTTATTTTTAATAATTAAACTTTTTAATTTAATTTTGTGATTTATTTAATTTATAATAAATATAAATAAAATTATATTAAAAATAAAAATAATACTGTAAAATTATGCTTCGATGAGATTAATAGCTATTATGAAAACAGTAAAGAGATAAGTGCTATATATTAATTTCAATAAAAAGAAAACCGATAATCTTCTATAAAAATTTATCTAATTAGATTATATTTTTTATGGGTGTTAATTGATAACTAGTTCAGTTAGTAAAATTTTTAGGTTTCAACCCCATTTACACAAGCAGTCGGGGAATTGAATTTCCCATTATAAAGCTGCAAAAACTTAGTGAAATTCGATAGTAAACAAGTTTACTCAAGAATACTCTGATCTAACAGTGTTTGGCTTTGAATAATCAGAGATAACTGCACTTGCATTTTATTATTCTTTTAATATTCAACTTGATTGACATAACCGTAATAACAAAAATGAAAAAAAAAAAGAGGAATATCAACAATACAAATGCTGTTTCCATTTTGAGTGTGACCCGCCCATGAGATTGTGAACAACAAATGTAAAATAATCTTACTAGAAGAATACATTACCAAAATTGTAGATTTTTCATTTAGCTACTGGGGGATTGTTAAATTACCAAAATATACAATAATTCAATGACGTCAAGAGCAGTTGGCACCCAATTATTATCGAATATATGTTTCTGTCATAATTGAGTATGCCATAATTAAATTCATGAGCCAGTAATCGGTGAATCTTAGGAGGTTGAAGAGTAGGTAGAATTAGCAACTACAAGTGGAGCACATAATACTAGCAAGAAGAAGGGGCTGAAAGACGAATACTATGACTAGGTTGCTCCATAGTAGAGAGTAACAGAGGGACTTTCTAAAGAAAGTGGAGTTAATACAAGAGGGAGTGCCAAAAAGCAACATAATAGAGAATAAGTTGCCGTTGAAAAATATATGCAGGAATGTGTTTGTGAATTAGGTGAGCATGCCAGAATTAAAAAGGAGCCTTACCATGGCCAAACTTCCAGGGTTGTTAAACAGAAATGACTGTGGTTATAATAAGATGATCAAGCGAACTATCTGGCCCAGAAACTTGAATGACTTTGCCGCTTCTTTCAAGGATTTGTTTTTCTCATCTCGAGTCCAGTGCTGCATTGAAAGTAATACAAAACATTCAACAATGAGTATCAAGCAATGTCATAACAAAAGGTAAAGTGATTAAGTTATACATGGCAGACTCAAGCAAACCTCTCCAAGCTTGTTGAGCTTCTCACGCACATCTTTCAACAACTCTTCTGGATCCCCATCCCATCTGTAGACTTCAAGCTTCCTTCCATCTAGGATCTTCTCAGATACCTAGAGATATAAGCGAAAAATGAAAGAGTTAAGGTTTTAATTTGATTCCAGAAAAATCTCCCCAGTTTCACATGCTTATGAAGCATGCTTAATACATAATCTCCACAGTTCGCCCAAAAATCTTGCGTCTCCACGCTTCAATCTCAAGATGCATTGATCAGGCTATTAGACAAAAGAGAATCAGTGGATACAACCGAAGCATCATGATTTGAAACAGGCAGAGGGTGTCCAACACAGCAATACGTGTTATTTGCAAACATAAAAAAATTTATCATATACTGACTTACAATGATATTTCTCTTTAATAAGAATTATTACAATGATTTTGAAAAGTCTATTTTTTTAGCAGGATAAGTTTCTGAAGAATCATAGGGGCAAAATGGACCAACCATCAATGAAGCAGTTGCCCCTAATTTGGAAGTAAATAGTCAAACAAATACGCCATTTGCAAGAAAAACGTAATTTTGGATACCTATTCCCCTCAAAATTCTTAACTTACTCAGCAATTAGCAAAATAGATTGAATGATCTCTTGGTTGGGCCTCCTTCACCTCAAAATTCCTTTAACTTATATAGGAATTTCAAGCAATCTCAGCCATAAGAGTTATGCATACCTGTCTTTCAATTACTTGACTACCAGCTATATGCGAAAAGTAGATGTTGTAGAGGTGAGACAAGAACAATGGGGCACTTTTCTCAGCAAGTTCCTCCAAGTACTTGGCATATGAAACTCCTGGAGTGCAGGGTTCTGGAATTATAATACCCTGTTCACTAAACCATTCTAAATCTCTTGAAATTCCTCCTGATCGTTCCAATCCAGTTTTTCTGAAATAAGCATCTGTAATAAAATAAACACTTGAGATTCCAAGCACATTATAGAAGCAATTGATGGATCGTAAACAGTTCATTTAGCAAGAGAATCAATGGGAGCTATCCAAATAGTTAATCAAATCTATGCCTATAAACTCTAAAATGTAAATTTGTCCCTGAATTTCTTCACAACCACTCGTAGACAAGTGACAAAAGAATTAGCTCCATAATCCAATTATCTGTTATAAAAGCAGCATTCGAAACGCCAGATTCGGTATCATGTCACAATAACATTCATCATCAGTTAATGTATGTAAAATTGAAATATCTTTATCACTTTCTTAGCCCCAAAAAATGAATAGGAATAACAACACCGCACAAATAAGGATGCCAAATTTTTTGGGAAGTAAGAAAATAAATAAATAAAACTTACAAGCCACGTCATTGGAATCATCAACAATGCGCTCTACAGTGTTGAAGACAAGCTGGCTATCAACCAAGTATTTGACAAACCCATCCATGCTGGGTTTCCATGTCTCTCCATCACTATCTTGCTTTACTTCTTGCTCTTGTTCTACGTCGTCGTTTGATGAATCCTCGCAGTCACTGTTACTATTGTGAGAAGAAGGGTATTTTTTACCCTTTAAGTTACGGAGCCTCATAGCCACAAATCTCATCTCTTCAGTGATGCCTTTGCTCTCTCCTGGATACTCCCTCCTGTACCTCACCCTTTTTTTCTTCCGTATCACTGGCGGAACACCAGTATTACTCGTGCTTCCAATCACAGCCGTTGAATTTGAGGAATCACAGCAGCACAACTTCAGAGGTAGCCAGTGATTCTTGTTTTTGCTTGCATTTGAAATCGCCAGTTTCAAACTTAAACGAGATGGATGAACAGGAGAATGCTCCCATAATGTGATTTTACACGGCGCCAAAGACCGCAGCGACGACATATTTTTTTTTTTCAATCTCGTCAGATGGGGGCAGGGGCAGGAACGCTTTGATGCTTTCTTATTTGAAAATGGATTATGTTAATGAATGATGTCACTGGGCTACCAAAATGGCCCATTTACATTGTGGGTTTCGGTTCTGATTTCTTTAGTCCATACATTAAGTACAAATAGCAATGGCGAGCCAATCGATGTTACCATATTTTACATTTCGTGAAACTCGGAAAAGAATAATATCTAAGATAGCGAAAATGGACCCGGTCTCTCCAAATTCTGTATTAAAAAGAAGAAAATGAAAAGCACAGAACGGCTGAACATCATTTTACTTTCTTCTTTGCTGCACAGTATTTACAACATTTTACAACCTAGTGTGAAGGCCTTGTGTTACATTCTACTTATAAAACTGAACCGGAGAGGGGTGGAAACATCAATGTACAGCTTTCAGGAAAAACAAGCAGAGCTGAGAGATGAAGTACAAAAAATAATACATGTCTATCTAAGCTGGTAATTTATCTGGATCCAAAGGCCACACCAATCCTAAACCTGACCCTGAGCACCAACATTTGTCCCCAATAACCCATCAGAATCAGTGACCCGTTCAAAAATCTAGCATGATCAAGGAGATAAAGAATCAACAGGGGAGGAATTGTGAAGCATCTCCTCATGTATAATGGGCTCTCAGCTTATGCAAGAATTCTAATATTTCTGTATATGAAGGATCAGTTCGATTAACTGGTTTGCACGAATTTATATGATCTGTTGACTCTAATACCTGTTTCAAACAAAACAAAGAAACAAAGTTAAGCAAAACAAGGGTTTTGATGAAGACTTGCAAACATTCAATTATAATTTTCCGCTATTCTATACTAGGCCAAAGCAGCTGGGTTCTGCCCACTCAACCTCTGTAACTAATTAAGTCTTGGAAACTTGTGCGTTACATTTATCCATCTTATTTCAGAGAGTGCATTAGCAAAAACTTTTGAAAAATGCAAATTTATAAATTCAATTAAGCCACACTTACAACAAGATCCCCAAATCCAGGGTACGCTGATTCAATAGGCACAATTTCCATTCGGAATGCCCATCCTCCATAACCTTCAACAATTGGAGTTACCTTGGTCTGCAAAATGTGTGTGTATATATAATATATATATAAAGTCTTTAAACCTTCCTAAGAAAAACATACGCGTAGTAAAATTTTCAGGGATGAAGAACTGCAGATCTGTTACCTCACAAAAACTAAGGACTTCAAGCACCCCTTTCTTATGAAGGTGACGGAGATAATCATTAAGTTCTACCAATCTTGAAGAACCACTTCTTAACTCCCCTATCTGAGAAAAACAACAACAAAGAAATGCATCAGTGTATGCATAAAAATGAAATATATAGGGAACCAACAATTATCTATTAATAAAAAAATAGCTTATGTTATTGAAGATCTTGAACTAACAGTTGGTGCTGGGCGAAGGACAAGGCCCATTCGCCAAGGCATGTCTGCAAGTTTGCTCCCAAAATGTGGGCAGCTATAAAACACCTAAAATCATGATAAAACATCCCAATTATACAAGTCAATATTAAAACTTTATAGAATGGTCAAGTAAGCATCCAATTACTAAATGAAGAAGCGAAGCATACAAGGCCAACAGTGTTCTTCACAAAATTATCAATATTTTCAATCTTTGCTTTATGCAACATCTCCTTGACAACCAGGCCACCCATGCTGCAGAAAGGGCAAGCAACGCATCATATATAAACCAAAAAAATAATAAAATTTTTATCCACAAAAAAAAGGTATGTTTTGTTAAGTGCTACAAGAGGATTTATAACAATCAACAAGTGTCATCCACAGTGTAGCTCAAGTAATGTGTAATGAACCTGTGTGTCACAAAAACAACAGGACGACTTCCAATGCCTGCAGCAACAAGCTTCTCCAGTAGCATGGTGCTGACTTCCTACACATTTCAACCATGATATTTACAGGTTTAAATAACCATGTCAGAACAGCTAGTCAACCAGACAACACAAAAAATCAACCCAACTTGGACAACCAAGTCTTTCAAGTCAACAATCACAAAGGTTCAATAACAAGCTGGTCAAAGAAGTTCATGAAATAGAAGTTTAGTGTGTAAACATAAATTAAATTCAAACCAAACATTCTCAGATGGTGAATGGTAAGACATTATAAGCCAGTAGCTTCTAATTCATCAATCCAAACCTGAAGAGGCAGGCTAGCTCCAGACCATTGTGTAAGATTTGACTGCATCCAATGTAAATTAGGGGTTAGATGTTTATTAATGTGATGGACCGAACATAGAACCGAATTAAGAAACTTCAAGTCAAGTGGAGATCGCAATGCATGAGGACGCCACATTCTTATAACGAACCTTGTATTTAAGAGTAAACATGCGAGCTTGAGGGAAGTCAGGTGAAAGCCATTCAGCTGGCCAAAATGTTCCGAACTTCCCAGCTTCCTGATCAATCTTCTCAACCAAACCTGACTTAGTTGAGTATTTGTCATCAGAAATGCGCCAAGTCTTATAAGGCCCACCACGCAGGCCATGAATAAAGACAATGTCTAGCAGGGGAACCGCAGACTGTGAGCCGTTCTGTGATTCATCAATGGAGCTACACGAGTCACCAACATTTGAAGCTTCAGTTTCAGGTGTAGATGGACTATTAAAATCAGTCTTACCAACAGAAGACTTATTCCTCTGAACAATGTCTTGATGTTTATCTTCAGGACACTTCCAGTGGGGCAGTTCAGGGTTAATTAAAAATATCATGTCATCATAACGAGGACAGCTTCTGTTTCTGTTTGCAATGCCACTGTCACGAACACCATCATCTGGATCTGAAGAGTCTCTTCTAGCTTGCTGATTGCAAAATACATTTAACAGTGTGGCCCTAGCATAACTTTGTGTTTTAAGGTCATTGCAACCTTGGATCTTTCCATTAGCACAATCCTCAAGCCATTTACACAAAATTTCATCTGCAATAACAGCTTTCTGGATTTCAGGGAGAAGCGAAAGGACAGTTAACAGTCGAGCCGCATGCTTCCGAATATGAGATGTAGGTGGAACTCGAACACTAGATGGATTATTTCCATCTGAATCAGATGATTCATCAGGATCTTCTGAAGTCCTCTTTTGAGCCTCTACAGCTCTTGAAGCATCATAAGCTTCCATAGCAGCAAGTTTCTCATAATCATCATGTAACAGAAAGCGCCTTAGCAAGCACAAGATCCCAAAATTGGATAATTTCTTTTGACATATTGAATCTTCAGAACAAACTTCTGTAAGCGCTTTGATCCCTTTAAGGGTTGCCAGTGCAGAATCAGTGGCATCAAATTTAGATGCAGTATCTTTCTTGATATTCTTTAATGGTCCTGTAAAAGGTTCCAGAGAAAGAAGATCCAACAGTGGGAAAGTTTCATCAGCATCAGTGATCGTAACCAATTGCTTTCCAGCCAGATTAACAACAGCACCTGCTAATTGATTAGCAGTCTGTGTAGCAAAAAGGATGCTCGACTGATCAATCTGAGTCTGCAAAATTTAAGAAACAGTTTTGATCATTGGAGAGGAAATCAAGAGTAAAGAAGCCGCATTCTAGTCATAGAAGCAATACGGATTATACTCAATGCTGAGAACCAGATTAAAGATTCAGCATGCAGAATCATTTTAATGAAAACACAGTCAGCGAAGGAAAAGAATCTCTATACCTTCACTTTATCATTTTTAGGCTGCGAGCCACGTTTGGCAGAAGCAGTCCTGCTGGAACCCAAAATTTCATTTAGCATAACAGCCAACCATCCCTGAGAAATCGGTATTGAAGAAGGTCCGTACTCTTCAAGAATGCACGAAAGGATTTTTATGGCTGAAGACCGGGTATTGTCAGAGAAGGATTTTCCAAAGACCCAAGGAAGCAATATGCCAGACCATTTCTGACTTTCTTCGAGTGATAATCGCATGTCCCCAGTAGAAATCATATCTATAACCTTTGCCAATGTTTCTTGCACCTCTTTATGC
This sequence comes from Murraya paniculata, assembly GCA_030449075.1. Taxonomy (NCBI): domain Eukaryota; kingdom Viridiplantae; phylum Streptophyta; class Magnoliopsida; order Sapindales; family Rutaceae; genus Murraya; species Murraya paniculata. The sequence goes on along the minus strand of JAEVFN010000001.1, from coordinate 8,708,070 downwards.
TTTGTTGTCCGCTTAGCAGCATCTCTCATTAGCTGAAGGCCTTTGCCCATCACTACCTCTTGTGCCCTAGGGCTTCTCTCTATAGAAACTAAAAAAGCAGATAAAGCCACCCGAGCCAGAGGAATATCATCATTTTTACTCGCCTGAGAAACAGTTGAAAGAAGACTGGAGCTCCAATCAGAAACAGCATCATTTAAGGGCAGATCACGATCTTCCAACAGCAACCTAGCCACCAAACTCCCATGCCACTTCACAGATCTCTCAGGCGCCATTAAAGCAGTCATGACAGCATGCCCATCTTGATCCAATTCTTGAATATGAGATCTGTTAGCTCCTGATGCCATTGCCCAATTGGCCAATGCCCAGGCAGCGAAAGGCACAGCAACATGTTGACAATGCAAGTCATCCCACAGACCAGGAACAACAGCAGAGGACAAATTGGCTTGTGATGATGAACTGTCATGCTTACTGAGCAAGGCAAGGGTTTTAGGAGTAGGTCTATCAGATTCTACTCCAACATCATCAGTATCCCCCAACTTCATAAGCCCGCCAGTTCTTGAAAGCCCTAGAACGGTTGTACCTTCAAGAATTTTAATCCCAATCCCCCTCATTCCTTTTCCACCATCATCATCGTCTTCATCTCTTTGCGACTCATCAAAATGCATGCCACCTTCCTCAATCAACTCAATAACATCGGCAATATCCCTTGTTTCAGCATTTCCTGGCAGTGCTGGCTTAAAACATGCCTTTTCTAAGCTATCACAATTGGATGTGACAACATCCATGATGGCAGCAACGAGCATGCTCCTACCTTTCAAAGAATCAGAGTTATCGAATGAACTACGTCTTGAATGCTGCTCCCACAGAAAAGCTATATATCAATGGTAAAACACAACTCAGAAGAATCAACAAGATCAGACTTTAAACGTTCACTAACAAAGGACATGATGTCAATAATAATCAACACAGAGCAAAATGAATGACACAGTAATTAAGTGAAGCACTTCCACACGATCAATATTGATTTTCATATGACTGTATTTGTGTATTAACACCAAAATTAAAAGTAAATACAATTCCAATCAAAGACAAGCACATTAATCACGGTATGCTATTGTTTTGGAGCTGGTTGACTTAAAAATGCAAATAGCATAGATATATACAAGCTATAAAATAAATTTCCATTAGCCAAGGATGCAATTTGAATCAAAATACAGTATAATGATTCTGAAATTTTAACAAAGCAAAACGAACTGACCTTCTTGGACTTCGGTTGACAGGAAAAAATAAACCTAAGCAAATTTGGGACGGCACGAGGCCGCCCTAACACCTCCTTAGAGACATCAGGGTCGGCAATCAAGTAAGCAAGTGCCCTCGCCGTTTCGGCTTGGGTCCCACCCCCGTCGTTTCCAAATGCCACCGTCTCCAACAACCAATCAACAACTTTCCCGCCACCGGCACCAACAATCGCCGCCCTCCGTGCGGCATTAGCCGCCGAGATATCCGCCAAAAGCGCCGCAACCCTCAACTCAAACCCAGCCCTCACCTCGTGGTTCGCGCTGGATAACACCGAACTCAGAGACTGCCACAGCACCGAAGCCGCGACGCCTGTTTGCTTAACGTGGTGAACAATTCTTCTAAGCGACTCGTTTGACTTGTAAATTGTGTTCTCCACCGTTGAATAAATGGTGGTCGTGATTCTATCATTATTGTCGTCTTGGCGATCGCTGGAGAGGATGGCGACGGAGGCAATGATAGCAGAGAGGAGGGTGGCGGAGAGGGCAAATATGGAATTTCGTGAGAGTGAGGAGGCGGTGGAATGAGGAGAGAGGTGGTTTTGGATAATTTGTGGAGAAAGCGATGGAGGTGGCGGTTGAGGGGCATGTTGGGGATTTTTGAGTTTGTTAGAGGAGGATTCGGTCGCGTTTGTAGAAGAAGAAGAAATGTGACGATTGAGAGGAAAACGGTGGAAACGGCGGCGTATCAAACAGAGACGGAGCATCGTTTTTTTTTTTTTTTTCCCTTCGAAGAATTTTGAATGTGTTGTTGAAAAGATAGAGAAAAAAAATATTCTGACAAGTCCTTGATTTATGTTGGGTTGTTAGTTTCTTGTTGTGTTGGGTGTAAGTAAAAATCCTACAAGGCGTCTATGGCGGGAGGAAATTTCCCGATTTGTACGGGAAGTACAAATGTTGATAGACGCTGTGGACCGTCTATGAAATGGAATTTTTTCGGAGCGAGAAGACGCGAGCCTTGTAAGAGCGGTATAAACTACAAACAGCATGAGAATGCCCTTTTACACCTCCGAAATTTTTTTATAAAATTCTTTTTTTTAATTAAAATTATATAAATAATAAAGATTAATTACTTTTTATTTTAAATAAAATTTGAATTAGACACTTAAATAAAGTATTATTTTAATAAAATTTTTCAATTTCTTCATCTCTTAATTTAATTTTAAAAAAATATTAAAAAAATTAAGATTTTAGAAAATAGAAATTAAGATTTTTAGGACCTCTATATATTTTATGAACAAAAATGTAAAGAAATGAAATTTTTGGAGAAATTTTATGGGAAGGTTAATTTTCACATGCCAGTTTGTATTTGATTACTTAAATACGGGGTATATTAAGAAAGAAAATTAAAAAAAAAATGGTGTTATAAGGATTTTGAATGGAGAGTATTATTTGAACCTACCAAGCCACTCACTATACCCATTAAACTCAATCTTAAATTTTAAACTTCAAAATTTTACTCAACAAATCCATCTAAGCATCCCTAATATATCCTTACTAAGCCCATTATTATTATAATATGTTTTTACTCATTAAATTCGTTTAAGAACCCTTAATAAATGCTTAGGTTTATAAAATTGAAAACCAAAATATTATATAGAACATAAACAATACTCTCAATTATATATTTTGGAGCAAAAATTCTAAGTATAGTGAGCAAAGGCCAAAGCAAGATGGCTCGAGTAGCTGTTAATGGTAAAAGCAAGAGCCCTTGGTCAAGTAGTACCACTAGTTGATTTTGGGAAATAAGTGATAATTATATCATTGTCTTTAGCTTGGAAGTGCTGTTGATGCCACAAAAATAGTTATATGTCTGCTTCAAAAAGCTTTAGTATTGATAGAAATCAAATCCAACATCCAGTATTTCAATTTGGAAATAGTTTTGAGTAGGGACTTTGTTATCTTATATAGATAACAAGGTCCTTAGATTAGTTCTTACACTTGATTCTTCTATTGTCTTTTTTTATTTCGTTGAGGTTTAATTTTGGTGAAAAGCTAAGAGACTGAATAAAGAATATTATTTTTGAGTTTAAGAAAAATAACATAAAGTTGAATGTAAAAATGGGTTAAAAGAGTAATTTTTTTAAAACACATTTTAGTGTCTAAAATTATAATTTACTTTAGGAATATTTTATTAATTAAAAATTATTTTTAAATGTAAATTTAATAAGTGGTTTCGTGAGTTCAAATAGTTTCATTCATTTCGAAAATAGCATCAAAAGGTTTCACTTATAAACTAAAGTGGTGCTTTTAACATGCCCACAGTATTTTGATAAAACCCCTCTTAAAGTAAAATTAATTTTGAAGACAAACACTAATATAATTAACTCGCGCTCACATAGGTGTACCTGTTTCTTTTTCGGATCTTTTGCTAAAAACTTTTTAGATTCATGATCAATTCATTTTCATGATTTTTCCAATCTATACAAACCTACAATAATCTCATTTTTCTTTTCTTTATTTTTCAGATTAATTATTTTTAATATTGAGAAACTAATATTTTTGAGTTATGCAGAGAGAGAAAATTTGGAGAGAAGAATAGAGACAACAAAACTTCAAAGGAATTTCTCACTTATAAAATTATTTATGTGGTGGGTAAGGTAAAAAGATTTTAAAAAAATTATAAAAGTGAGAAAATGATTATAAATAAAAGAAAACTATTGGAAATTAAAATACACATAAATGAAGGATGATAATTCAGAAAGAAATGGCATTTTTAGTATTAAATGGAATATACAGAATAACACCCCTCTCTATAAACTATTCATTCAAATGTGTTTCAATATATTTCTTTTACAGGGCCCATGGTCAACCATTGCTTTTGATGGGCTTCACTGGGGAGCGATCCATGGATTGTGGTGGCTCATTAATTTCTTTTAAGAGTTAGGACTTTTGATGCCCCTTAAAATTTTTTATATAATTTTCTTTTTAATTTAAATCACCTAGATAATCAATAACGAATTAAATAATTGTATATAGATTATTCGTTTAACAAAATTTTTAGACCAACTCTATTTCATAATATATTTTAAATTTAATTAAAAAATAATTTATTTTTTAGAAAAGTAATAGAGTTTAAAATTATGGGGATATAAACTATATAATGAAATAAAATAATATAATATTTGAGGAATTGGATTTATTTTAAAAATATAATTTAAAAGAACTATATTTTTTAGAGTGAAATTTGATGGGAGGTTGGTTAATTGTAATTTGCATTTTATATATATTGAACTGTGGGTATTTCAAGAAATAAAATTTAAAAGGGGCGTTATAAGGACTTAGGAGAGCTGTTAAAAGCAATTAAATTCTTATCTGAATGCTTAAAGCTAATCGGACTCCACCAAGGCTTTTGCCATGGTACAAATTGAAATGCTGAACTAGAGCTGGTTACCTCATCAGACATCAACAAATCATCATATATATATATATATATATATATATATATATATATATATATAGAACTAATCATCGTGAAGATTTATCTCAAAACAACTGTCAACCAATTTACTAGAAGAAACGGATTATAATTGATTGCGCATCTAAGAGGATAAAGTGAAAGCTCAAGCTGCTCTGCTGCAGCCTTACAAATAACATACACGACGTGCTATTTCTTTTTGAGTTTTGAGATTTAACCTAATTCTTGAACAGGTCATCAAGACCAACCGCACCATTAAGTTAATTTCGAACAATTCCATTACCATATTCATTGTATGCTAAAAGCAGGATAAAGACAATTTTTAAAAGTATCCAATTAACAGTGATTTGGTGCTCATCTTTTTTAAAAATATTTAGTAAAGAGAAAGGTGAGAGAAAGATGAGAGAAATAATGAAGAAATGGGTAGAGAGAAAAAAAATTAATTTCTCTAATCTTTCTCTCAACTTTCTCTTTATTTAGTACTACTCTCATCTTTTTATTAGTTAGAGCCAATTTTTAAGATTGGGGTTTCGGCTTATCTTTCAAATGGGTATTTTTCGCGTATTAACTTCTTGGCAGGCGGAAAACAGAAAAGAAAAAATATGCAGAAATAAGAATAAATCTCATAACGAGGAGACATGCATGCTTGATATATAGTTGTGTTTAATTTGAAGTACTAGCTAAGACATGCTTGATGTCTTAACACTTCATACAAGTACCTTCAGAAGCTGGTAAAAGATAAACTGGGAAACACAAAACTGCAAGATGCCTCGTCCCGCGTCGTCATTCCAGCCCTTGATATCAAGCGTTTGCAGCCAACCATTTTCCCAACTTATGAGATACGTGTGTGTGTGTGTGTGTGTGTGTGTGTGTGTGTATAGATAGATAGATATTTCCAAAATCTTATATATGCAAACATGCATGCATGCAGATTAAAAGGTAGCCGCATTTGGATGTTCCACTCTCTGACACATGCATCAGCACTTCGGCAGCTCCAACTTACTTTCCTTGCCACTGTTTCAGCAACAAAGATCTTCAAGGAAACACTAGAGAATTCCATCTTATTGATGGTGGTGTTGCTGCTAACATTCCGGTACGGATACACACACACACACACCAAGTAACCAAACAAATACAAAATTTAATTATATTAATTAAAGTTGTTAATTAATTAGTATTATTGAATTTCTTCTGACTTCGTAATAAGTAATATTTTTGGTATGACTTTTAACATTTCAGACTTAATTAGTTGCAAAAAACCAAGTTACCAAACAAATCTTCAATCAAAATCCTGAATTTTTCCCAATTAGTCCCATGGACTACGGCCGCCTTCCTGTGATCCCAATAGGCACCAGCTCTCTGAAGACAGAGCAGAAATACACAGTGCCAAAATGGCAGCCCAGTGGGGCACTTTGGGTTGGTTACTTCATAATGGTTCTGTTCCATTGGTGGATGTGTTTACGCAAGCCAGCACAGATATGGTTGATTTGCATATTGCTGTGGTCTTCCGAGCTCTCCATTCTGAACAAAACTATCTTAGAATTCAAGTAATCAAGCATATTAACTTGTAACCTAACTCTTAATTAAACTAATTACGTACATGCATGCATGACCAATATATAGTTATCGTTTAAAATAAATTAACTCAGGATGACACGTTATCTGGGAAAGATGCTTCAGTTGATATTGCAACAAAGGAAAACTTGGAGAAGCTTGAGCAAATTGGTGAAAGATTGTTGAATAAACCAGTTTCTAGGGTCAACTTAGAAAACTGTTTTATGTGAACCAGTAGCAAATGGTGAAACTAATGCGGAGGCTCCGAAAAAGTATGAAATGAAAGCACATTGCACTCAACATATGTCTTTCTTGATTATATATTTAGTTCAAAGTTATTATATCAGCTGCATACATTTTTTCATCTTTTTAAATTTTTATTTCTCTCACCAATCTTCTTACAGATATGCAAAACTACTTTCTGAAGAGAGGAGACGCACGTCGAGAGGCAAAAATCACCACGTAATTAACAAAGACAAGGATATTTGTAAATTGTAATCTGACCACGGGGATCGGCTGAGAACTCCACATCAATTTATATATGATTCTTATTTATTTCATGTAACAAATAAGACAATGATCTTATTATTAATATTATTACTATCATTATTATTAGGACTGAAAAGGTTTGGGGGCTTTATTAGCTGTGGAATTATGTGAGTTTGAGAATGAGATCGCAACGATACTAGAGTTTGTGGGTTCTTTTTTTTTTTTTTCCCCTTTCAATGGAAGGAATTTATGATCTCTTATGATATAATAATAATATTAAGAAGGAAATCATGCTTCGGTGATGAAATTTGAATCGCTATACGTGGGGACAATGAGCTTGCTAGGGGAGGGCTTCTAATAATGATGAAAAATTTCAACAAAACGAATGTGAATATGAATATCCCACTGGTGGAGTGAAGATGAGAATTCTCTCTATACCTGCAGCTTTCATGCAGTTTCAGCCTCAACTACAATATATTAATTCTTCCTTATTAATTCCATCTTTTTGGTTAAAGTGCGAGTGTTTCCACTACTTGAAAATGTGCGCGACTCATGAAACGGTCAAAAACAGGGCTAAATTAAAGTCGATGGCGAGGTGAAGCACCACCACTTTGGGTCATACTGAGTGATGGTGTGTGTTTGTCACCAGGAGTACCATACGGAATCGATCTAGACTCAAATTAAACCTTCAAAGGAGTTGTTGGCGCAATAATGCATGTAGTGGAAGCAGAAAAAATGCGTACCGAAAGTGCAATAAAAGCAACTTATCCAATGTTAGAACAATTCTCTCGCATTCTCTCTAAGAAGCCAATGGATTTCCACTTTACAGATTTCCTTGACATGTATTGCTTTTGGTTCTTTGTTGCTCCATTCCGTTTCGTTTTGATCGTTATTACTTTTCTTCAATGGCTTTATGAGGGGGTGAGGCTAATTTTGTTTTGGCCAATAGTGTTGTATTTGCTATCAAATCTTAATAAATTACCAATGTATTGAGGTTAAAAAAAATAATAATCTCGCAAACACACCACTGCACCAGCCAGCCGGGAGCGGAGCTCCGCCCCTACCAAACAAAAATAAAATAATAGATTTTTTTTGTATATATTACTCATTTACAATTTTAACTAATATTATAGATCATTTTAATGACAATTTTAGCCAAAGTGGAGAAATTTTTCTTCAAAATTTGTACCAATTTATTCGAGATGCATGATAGATGAAAAAAATGAGAGATTATAATAGATTTGCAAGAAAAGAAGAGGTTTAATAATAAGTAGTGGCAATTTGTTAATATTTTTACAAAAGAGCTTTGATGCAAAGAACAAAAGTTTCTGTGCAAATTAATGTAAAAAAAGAGGGGGCTGCTTGCAAGTTATCTGCAGAAATATATCATATATTAACAATTCATATAAGCAATTAATTATCAACCATTCTCATAGTTTAAATTGGCTCTACTTTAAGAGTGGGTTTATTTGTACTTTAAAATTTACTTTGAATACTCATATTTTAATAATTTTTTATATTACTAAAATAACTTTAATATAATTTACTATTAAGAACAATTTAACAAAACATAATTTAATAAATTAAACAAGGGTTATGTTCTGACCAAGAACGAACCGCCGCCACGCTCGGCGGATTACAAAGGGAAAACAAGCAAAAGGGTCGACTTTGAGAGAAATGTGATTAGGGAAGTTGCTGGCTTTGCACCCCATGCAAAAAGGATCATTGAGCTTCTTCAAGTTGGCGACGACAAGAGGGCACTAGAGGTTGCAAAGAGAAAGCTCGGCACTCACAAGAGGCCAAAGATGAAGCGTAAGAAAATGTCTAATATCATCCGCTGGAGGTGGAGAGAAGAGGAAGTGATGCATTGCTTTACTAGATGTCTTGTTTACCTGAACGTGGGTTATTAAACTAGGAGAGTCTGTTTTAGCCTAAGTTGTTTATTTTTTTTTTTTTCTCTTTTTGCAATTCAAAAACTTGTTTTGAGTTGAAGATGACAATTTGAATGCTACAATGACTTTACCTTTTTCCCCAAAAAAAGAAAAAAGAAAAATTGAATTAATTTACACATTGAAAATAAAGGTTAATAAAAATGGAAGGAAGATAGATATTTTTTTTGTGATGATCATTACTTTTTTAGGTGTAAAGAGGAAACAAGATTATTAAATAAATGGATAATAAGGACAATATAAAAATTTGAAATAGTATATTATTAATTAATATTTTAAAATTATTAATTAAATATTCAAATTAAATTTAAAAATACAAATAGCTGCATCCTTACTGTAATTATTGCAACAATCCTATGGCCCACGATTCTTAAAAGTCATCTTGCAAATCTCTTTCCTGAAAAGCGATATAATGTTATACAATATGGTAGCTTTTACAAATACTTCTGCAAATAGCTACATCCTTACTGTAATTATTGCAACAACCCTATGGCCCACGATTATCAAAAGTCATCTTTCAAATCTCTTTCCTGAAAGGCGATATAATGTTATACAATATGGTAGCTTACAAATACTTCTGCTGTAACATCCGTTCGTGCTGTCATAGGATCATGACAAAATTAGCAGCCGCAGTGTCAAAAGCCAATTTTTGTCGTTCAAAAGGAGGAGAAAGCTTTACGGGGAGATATATTGGATGCTACTGCAGTACTATGCTACTTTCTTATCGCATGTATATTTCAATCAATCATAATAAAATATACTGAATTATTTGATCATTTGATTTTGTCAAGAGAAATGGGGAAAAATTATTGTTGACCCCTATTTTTTAGCATAGCATCCTAATATTTCAAAAATACCCAAAACCCCAAGTCGTTGCAACATTAATGAAGTGTAACGGAAATTCAAAGCGAATAGGTAAACTTTTCCATGATTTCATCGATCTTTATCTGCAATAAAAAATTGAAAATCATATGTGTGCACGCATGTATCACAAAGTCAACGAAGTAATGTCATTTCTTTGTGAAAATTTCAGAATCTAAACATCACAATAAAGAACTGAAAGGAACTTTATCTACAATAAAAAATTGAAAATCATATGTGTGCATGCATGTATCACAAAGTCAACAAAGTAATGTCATTTCTTTGTGAAAATTTCAGAATCTGAACATAGCAATAAAGAACTGAAAGAAAAGTCACAATACAATAGACATTTGCACTGAAAATACTATTGAAAGAACAAAGAATTGTGACGTTACAATTTCATGTCTCATCCAATTCAAAATTATTTGGAGGAAAAAAAAAATAAAAGAGACAATCACTAGCTAGTATGGGATGAAAAATCAGCCTTCCCCATAATTTTATTTCTACAAATTGGTTAATTTTCACATAATACTGCAAATAACAACATTTAAATGAATTATAAAATATGTAATACTTTGTGCTGGGCGATTTATATCGTTCAGTTGGTGGATTTTACAGCCTTTCCTTGCGGGGATCTCACGTCGCGAATCCGCTTCTCCTTAGAAAGACGTTCTGCTAATCTACAAAATTAAACAAATAAAGTAGAAAATAAGAATTAGTATAAATATACACACTGTAAATTAATTTTAATTCCATATGCTACATAACACATGCATTGAGATACATGCTAATTGATTAACAGTTACGTACCTTATGAGAGCCTCGCCGTTAGTACCCTGACCACTAGGCTCACATAGTCCAGTTTCGAAGTTGACCTTTGTAACTGGTTTCTTCAGCAGTCTTTCACCAATGCCCACAAGACTCTCGAGGTTCTTTTTGGTGGCAACATCAACTGAAGCCTCGTCTCCAGTTAGTGTGTCATCCTGGATGCGAAGATAACCGTTTTCAGAATGAAGGGCTTTAAAAACAGTGTAAATGTAAAAGTCCGCCATGTCGCTGCTTGATTGCATGAACACATCCACCAATGGAGTCGAACTTTCACTCGACAACCAACCCAACACGCCCCATTTAGCTGCTTTAACAGCATCGTACTTCGTTTCACTTTTTGGTGCACCAGTCCCTAATGATATCACCAGAAACCGAGTGTAATCCAATGCCTTGATTGCATAGTAGTCGGAACTTCCCCGAATGATTTCTTTGGTTACCTCGTTCAAAGCAACTAAAGTCTGAAAAATTATGCATATATATTATATAAGTCTTCCATCCTTGGAGAAATTTTCAAGAATTAATTAATAAAGATCGATCGAAATATGTAATTATACCGGATTGTTAGCAGCAACGCCACCGTCAATGAGATCAAAACGTCTCACTTTTCCCGTGGAATCTTTGGTTTCAAACGTATGGGCTGGAAGATAAGTAGGGGCAGCTGAAGTTGCAACGCAAATATCGGAAAGCGAGGCATCTAGGCTGGGATTGCGCTTCACCTAATAATTAAACCACAAGGAATACATGCAATCAAGTTAGAGCTTGCTTATTTTAATGCTGACTTTTTTTTCTTTTTTTTTTTTTTTTGGGGGGGGGGGGGGTGTGGTGTTTAAGAGCTATTGGTGAAGTTTTATGTAAGGACCTCATAGCTGGAGAAGATAGTTGGCTGGAGCTTCTTGATGTCAAATGTTGGGATCACAACATTTGTCAACGTCTCGTGCAGCTTATTGTCTCCTAATTTTTCCTTCACAAGGCGATGTAGATATTTGCCATCATATTTTGGCCCGGCGAGAGACTTGATCAGCTTTGTAGCAGAACCAAAGAGGCCACTGTAATACATACAATAAGGAAAATATATCAATCAAAATTAAAAGTTTTTTTTTTCTTTTTTCTTTTTTCTTTTTTTCTTTTTACCCCCTTCTCTTTGCCACATATGTATATCAAGATTGTTACCTATCCTGGGGAAAGATTTTAGGGCAGTGGTTCAGATAAAAGTCCTTGATGTCCTCAGCAGCAAACAGAGGGCGATTTTGCTCATTTGGGGCCGTTAGCATAGCGGTCACAAGACCACCGGTGCTTGTTCCTGAAATCACATCAAAATAGTCTGCAATTCTTGCTTCCTCTCCGTCAAGTTTCTGTTCAAATTTCCAAACAAAAATTATTATTACTCCATAAATTTAACTTTTACGGATATATACATATATCTTAAGTACTGATACATGAAACCATATATAATATGCATGCGTGCATGCATACATATGTAGTAACGACATACTAAAGTTATTAATACTACCTGAAGCTCAGACTCTAAGAAGGCAAGGATAGTTGCAGGGATAATTCCTCTAATTCCACCTCCATCGATGCTAAGAATGGTTACTAAGTTACCAAAAGTTGGAGGTTGTATGGGTGATCTTGGAGTTTGAATTTCCATTAGAAAAACTAACAAGGTAATGCAAAAAGGAACCGGGGATATATGGATTGAGAAAGAGGGAGACTATTCGGTTAATTGAAGTTTTTGGATCCTTAAACTTGAGTGTCTCTGCTGAAATGATGTTGTAGTAGTACGAATTCTTAAGGAAATGCATGCGCGGTATTTATAGACCTCTGCTTCGCACAAAATTAATTGATCAGTTTGAATGTTCAAAATTACTCAGGAGATTTTTCTAGCCCAACACTTTGACCCAGTACGCGCAGCTTCTCGGATAGCTTCACATTGACCTACCCAGTTCTTTCCGCTGTGTGGACTTGGATTGAGTCGGACCACATGTTCGTGTCCAAGAGGGCAACTGAAAATATACACGTAGAGAAGTACAAACTATGTTAATAGACAGCTAAAAAAACACCACGTTGAATAGGTCAAAAATAAATCATTTAGCCTGGGACTGGGTTACGACTAACAAGTGGATGACGAATTTGAGAATGTCCCAGTTGCAGCTAACCTGTAAGCAGTTATATCAACGTGACCATGAAAGAATCAAAGCAACGACAATAAGTAACTGTCCGAAATGCCATCCACTTAAGTTGACAAGTGAGTTGCCTTACGCAGTTACACTAGTCTTGAGGAGAAGAATGTTTCCTCGGCCGAGTTCCATTAAAAAAAAGCCCTTATTTGCCTTCTTAATTAATTTTTTTTTTCGGATAAAACAAATTTGTAGTCTCTAAGTTCTGATCGTTTGTAATTAGTCTGACATGTCGAATTGAGACAGCAACTCAATGTAAATCACTCACCTTATATATTTTTGTATTATTTTCTTCGTTTTGGCGTGATCGTGCATGACAGTGAAACCTTCTAAAAAATGTTTACCACGTGTGCGATTTTCGAGCAGCCATAGGCGCGCGGATAATCTTAATTAATCACGTTTTTATCACGTTAATTCAATGGCCTGCGTTTAGGAGTTATAGGACGGCCGCCAGTTCGGTGAGGTGATTATCCTCCTATAAACGTCCTGCGAAGAAATAAATTGCCTAACAATAATAATATAATCTAATCATAAATTATTATACAAACTCCTTTCGATAAATTGCTTTGGCAGTTAAGTTTATATGGTTTGAATGAATTGGGCAAAAAAATAAAGTGGTTATGATAAAAATTACAGGGACCCTGTAATACTTTTATTCAACTAGTTTATTATAAATGTTTGTGCAACCGTTTGTGAATGTGGCGTTGTTTTATATAAGAGCCGCCTCTCACGTAATTTAATGAATTTTAAAATTACATCCAGCGTATGCTTCTCCTTTGCTTGGGTTGATACTTGTGTTAAGCATTATAGTTAAGCTTTTACTAAGTAATTTAAATTTTAGGAGTTGGTTAATGCTAAATGACCGAAAATAACACAAAATTTAGTAAAAGGGTACAAGAAAAATTATTGTTCTGTAATAAACATTTTTTTGTCCTGTAATTATTATTATTTTATCTTGTGGTGATGGTGTACTAGTTTTCATGAGCATATTACTATTGTTCTGGGTCAATTTTAGTGTTAGGCCGACTTTTTTTACTAACCTTTTATAAGATACAATTGGTAATTATGGGATAAGAATATAAAACTAATTAAATCTTAACTATATATTCATAGCAGAAGATTATGAAGAGTCGAGCAAATATTATTTAACACGGAAGCCAAGTCTTTCTCTAACATGGTATCAGAGTCAAATTTGAAGTTCGATTCTCATTTGTCCAAGTGGCTAATAATACTAGTCTTAAATACTCTTGTTTAAATTTTACCTATCCACTTAAACATTTGGGTCGAGTGGTTTCTCTAACAATTTGAATTTTTGTTCACGTTTACCTTTCAATAAATAGGTAAGAAGAATTAAATGATACACTCTTTTTTTCTTTTATTTGGAATTAATTCTCCATAGGGTTTTATGTTAGCAAATATAAATTTATCATCAACTGTTTAGTTGAATTGATGGACACCTCTTTTTCTCATCCTTGAGATAAGAGTTTAAAATTTCTCGTGCATGTGGAAGCATATTTGTTAATTATTTTTTTAATTTCACATTTTTAGCTTGAATTTTAATACATGAAAACATACATTAGACAATATTTACTAGTATTTACTATTAGTGTTATGCCATCTCATGTAATATTAAAAGAAAAAGTGCCAATCAATGTGTCCTTCAAAGCCTAATAAGCTTAATATGGAGAAGAAATCTAATTTAATAGACAAGAGGCTAACTTTCCTACCCATCCACTTGAAAAAAGTACTTATGTTTGGGTTCCTACAGAAGTAACTAACAAAGTAATCAAACCTAAAGCTGATCAAGAATTACATGTATATGTTTGGGTTTCTACAACAAGCTGCTGTGACGAAGAGACCTATGATTTCACAATTATTATCAGAATAATTATAAAAAATCTTTAGTTTCAATTGGCAGTTAAGGTCAAAAATATATTAAGTACACGGGTATCCTGTTCTATTGACGTGATCTTACTACAGTAATAGATAAACTTGATCGGCTAGAGATAGTGAGAAATAAGTAAAGTTATTTTGCAAAACTAAAATGGTACAATTTGGGAAGCTGACCAATTCTCTTGTACAATGGCTCCAATTATTTAAATATCGCAACAAACTCATCTGGGACTCTCTACCTTTTTAATGATGTGATCTCAATTTTGATTATGGAATCATAAAGAATGCTAATCAAGCATTGAATCAGCAGAATTAATCGGTATAAGTTGAAGGTGCCAACAACGAATTGTAAGCAATTGGAAGAGAGACCTTCAAATAATTTTCTATAACTAAGTAATTTGTCCATTGCTTTACTCATTGACAAACAGATCTGCCGTCACCTTCTAATAAAACAAATTGAAAAAAAAAAAAAAGCAGGCAATTTTCAGATGATTTATATTGTTCCGATGGACGACAAGTTTTGTTCAATTGGAATATGATCGAATGACCAGTTCTTTACCTTGTAAAACCGTGTACGCCATTGCGCTGGTGACATGTAATTCACATCTCTTATTAATACAAATCGTTGGAAAGAGTATTAATGCTGTTGGAGGAAGTCTTGGGCATGCCTGATCTCAGAGATAAATACACTTAAATTAAGCTATTACAATAAAATTAAGTTATCACTTCTGAATGCGGACTGAATTATTTAGACTTTGCTTTTTTAATGAACATAGAATATAATTCAGTTTTTGTCTTTCATTAATTTAAGGGTAAATACTTATTTAGTCTATGCATTTTGAATTAAATGCCTATTTAGTTTTTATATTTTAAAAAATTTCTTAAGACATCCTTCTAGTAATTATATTATAACGACGCCCTTACTTTTTCATTTATTTTACAATAATATGAAGATGAAGAAGAAGAAGCTGTTGCCCAAGGGAAACGGCATTTCAAGTGTTTTTATTTGACTAAGCACCTAAACTCAAATCTTAAAAAAAAACGTAAATGCTAGTGAATAATTCATTATTTTTGTCGTTTTCTATAGCTAGTGAATAATCCATTATTTAGATTTATTATTAAATTAAAAATAAATTTATAGTATTATTTCGTTCAGTTTTAGACCAAAGAAAAATATTGTTGTAGGATAAAAGCGGGCAAAAGGGCAAATGCTGTTATTATTATCGTTATTCTATAAATTAAAAAGAAATTATGGTTATCGTAATGAAATCACATGTGAAGAATATGAAACGATTCCAACATTCTATAACGTACTGCAACGACCTTATAAAAATTTGGCTAGAGCCAGAAAACTAAAATACAGAGAAAAAAGAAAAGAAAAAGTTAAAATAAATAAATGAAATAAAAAGAGAAGTGTGGCCGTCAACCCAATTTCAATCCTAAGTCGAACAGAGTTCGGAGTCCAATCACATCCAAGGCAAGCCCAAGGAAATCCAAATTCTAAAAGCACTCCAATTTTTTTCAAAATACACCCACTGGCCCATTGACGGCACCCCTGACTTGTCTTGCCACTAAAGAAACCACCCAGCATGTAAATATCATCGCCTGCCTTTCACCCAAACAAAAAAATAATAAAAAAAAACAAAAACAAAAATCATATCGCCGAGAAAGTTTTGAGGAGTTGGATAGAAGCTAGAACATGTCAGGTATGGAGAGATTGCAAAGAATGTTCGCCGGTGCCGGTGGCGCCTTGGGTCACCCGCCACCAGACTCGCCGACTCTCGATTCATCGGAGCAGGTTTACATCTCCTCACTCGCGCTCCTCAAGATGCTCAAACACGGTAAGATTCGAGAAATCTATTCGTCTTTTGGGTATTAATTTGTGTTCGTTTTTTACTTTTAGACCTTCTAATTAAGCCTAAATTAGGGTTTCATGGTGTGGTTCGATTTTACTGTTTGGTTGTTTCAGCTATCTAACAGATTTGTTAATTTCAACGGATGTCTCGTGTTGCTTGGCTCAAATTTTGGTTTTTCTTCTTTGGGTTCAGATTACATGTTTTGGGGTTTTACTGAGACTTTTAGATATATGTGCATTGTGAATCCTATATAGGTTTTCTTGCCTAAGTTTAATGGACATTGACTTTGTCTTATTATTGTTATTATTTTGTGTGAATTACAGGTAGAGCTGGTGTGCCCATGGAGGTCATGGGTCTGATGCTGGGAGAGTTTGTGGATGAGTACACAGTTCGGGTTGTTGATGTGTTTGCTATGCCACAAAGTGGAACTGGTGTTAGTGTTGAAGCTGTTGATCATGTGTTCCAGACTAACATGCTTGACATGCTCAAGCAGACTGGAAGGCATGTGCCGCTAATTCAAAATCTATGGGCTGATTGATTTATATTTGATTTGATTAATTTAGTTCTTCTACATGTATGCTTGTTTATCTCTATTATGAATGGCGGGATTTTATATATATATATGTGTGTGTGTGTTAGTTGATGATAGTCTACTCGAAAATTGACCTGTGTGGAACATAAGTATGCGAGCGTACAGTAATTTACACATGACCACTGAATCATGTGTTACTTATAGCAAATCTGTTGTACTTTAGGAAAACTAATTTGTATCAGAACGTAATGTTATTACTTCTTATCACTTTGATGGACAAAAAAAATGGCTATTGTGATTCATTGAATTCCACTATTTGGAAACTTATATTACGCAATTGATCAGATAGAGGGAGCTGGCTGATTAAGTTGAGAAGTAAAAGGTGAAAACTGATGTGTTACGAGAGTTAAGGTTTGCACAGATATTACGCACTCGTATAGCTCTCATGGACAAAAACACCAATGATTTTATACTCTATTTTGTTCCTATGGCATCGTATGGCATTCTCAAACATAATGATTTGATAGCTGACATATGTTTCTTATCATTTTGCAACATAAAGCCATAATTGTGAACTTGGCTCATGATCTTGTGTTGTTCTGTATCCGGTGTGGCTAATCTATTCATGTAATTGGTGTTGCAGACCAGAAATGGTTGTTGGATGGTATCACTCACATCCTGGATTTGGTTGCTGGCTCTCTGGTGTTGACATAAACACACAGCAGGTTGTATTTTATTTTCCCTTCTTCATTATCGAGGCTTGATTCATGTCATTCAAAGGGCAGTATGTAGTTGAACTTAATCTATAACAGAAATTTTCTGTGTGGAAGTAAGTTCTTTCTAGCGGAGGTTCACTTTGAAAAATATGATGGCTCCATTCTCTTTGAGGATTGTGGAAAATAAACTTTTCGTCTTTGTCTTCTCTTTTGCTTGTTTAGTGATACTAATATTTTGACGCAGAGTTTTGAAGCTTTGAATCAAAGGGCTGTTGCTGTGGTAGTGGATCCAATCCAGAGCGTGAAAGGGAAGGTGGTGATTGATGCCTTCCGTTTGATTAACCCCCAAACCATGATGCTTGGCCAAGAACCACGGCAGACAACTTCCAATCTTGGTCATCTTAATAAGCCATCCATCCAAGTGAGTGTTGAACAGTTGGTGGCATTTTTATGCACGCAGATGCACATGCACCTACAAATTCCAAAACCTATTTTCCTGTCACATTTTGATCTTGCCTAATATGGTTTGTTTTGTTTTAGGCATTGATCCATGGCTTGAATAGACATTATTATTCTATTGCCATCAATTACAGGAAGAATGAACTTGAAGAAAAGATGCTACTAAATCTGCACAAGAAGAAATGGACTGATGGATTAACACTTCATCGTTTTGATTGCCATTCCAAAACCAATGAACAGACTGTCCAGGTCAGTGAAGCTTTCGTCAAATTTAATAGATGCGAGAAAGAGTATAAATATTGTTTGTTGCGACATTCAAAATGTGAAATCTTTAGTTAGTTTTGTATTCTTTTAGTATAATGATTAAGTTTTGCAGGTGTTAGAAGGCGGCTGTATTTGGATTTTAAGTTAGGATGTGCTTTCTATATGTAGTCAAAACTCCTGATATCTCTTTTTCATTATGGAACGCGCAGGAGATGTTAAATTTGGCTGTCAAATATAACAAGGCAGTTCAAGAAGAAGACGAGCTGCCGCCAGAGAAGCTGGCCATTGCTAATGTGGGAAGGCAAGATGCAAAGAAGCACCTTGAGGAACATGTCTCCAACTTGATGTCGTCAAACATAGTTCAAACTTTGGGAACCATGCTTGATACAGTCATATTCTAGATGTTGGTTCATTTTCTGTAGTTTCACTTGCTTCGCTCTTGTTTGACTATTTTGTATGGCATTTACAGTTTGAATTTGTGCTTTATAATTTAGCGTTTTAATTCTGAAGGCCTATGCTTTTGTCATGGATGTGCTGGTTTGTGCTGAACGTAGAATATGATTGTGGCTAACTTTTTATGTGGTTGGACAATTTATTGCTGTATTTTGCACTCATTTTGATGCTAATGGTTGTAAGGTACGTACACCGAGGACGCCGCTTTTTAGAAACACATACTAGTGTTGTCATTAATTCCTGATGAGGATGTATTATTTAGAGTATTCCACGGTTTATGAAAGAAGCTAGGCGCTTAATCAAGCTCTTAGCCTTGTCGGGCTTAGGATAAAAGCTCCTCCGCTGTCTCCCCGATCTCAGCCTTTCCCGGCCCTCCACTGGTTGCCAACTTTTCATAATAAAGCCTCCCCCGCTCCGTAAGCATATCTTTCTCTGCAACAACAGCGACAAGCACCTTTTCTGAAGGGCGAACAAACATCCACAACTTGTCCACCCTTTTTTTCTTCTGTCCAAAATTCATCTGTTTTCTCAATTCCAATCGGATCCTTTCCCCAGAAATAGGGATGAATAAAGCCAAACACCAGAAACCTGTAAGTCCGAACCCACGTGGAAGATCATCGCCATGTGATGTACAATGTTAGCTCCGGCACTATCAGCCATCAAAATCACTCTGCCGAAATCAACGTAGTCTTTGAGCCAAGTTTCATTGCCATTATCTCCTTCCAATATTGGAAGCCACTCATTGAAGCGCGGCCCATGAGTCATCATATGCAACTGGAAGAGAATGCTCCGGGGCTAACCTGTAATCGACCGAGAAACCAACGATATTAGTAGCCTCGGCAACTATCTTGTTGCGACAAGTATGGTACTGGGGTTCATGTGCGGATGCTATGGGAAAGCCCCCAAGACGATAATAGACCAGAAGAGGAAGCTTTCGACCATTTTTGACCATATTGCGACGATAAAGCCTTGCTGAAACGCCAGTTTCTGGTAATGTCCTTAAGTAAAACATCTGTTTCAGGATCCAAGTCAGCAGGAACGACTAGGGTTCCTTCAAGTCTTCTAATGGCTCCACCCTTTAATACCTGTGGCTGTAGGAAAGGTAACACATCCTGCAAGTGGCAGAGCCACGTAGAGACAAGTGAGGCCAGTTGTCCCCGTGAGTTAATTTTTTCAGAAGATATGTTCTAAGATTCAACCAAAAATTTTATTTGTCCTAATAAAATACACCACCGACTTTAAATAATATATAAAAATATAAGCTCAAGATTAAAGTATCATCATTAAAATCACTTTCAATGAGTATGTCGTATCTAAAATTATTTTAAAATGTTTTAAGAAAATCAAATTTCTTAAAGAAACTAAATTTGCCCGGTTAGATTTTATTTCTGACTACGCCATTGCCGGGATACTTCTTCATCGTTTGAACTCTTTTTTGTTAGGCTGATCTATAACGAGAAAATGCTAGCAGTCAGTGGAAGATTTCTACCCAACAGACGATATGTATCCGCAGGCTACAGGCTTTTGATAGACAAAATGATGAGCCTGGGTGGTCCTGATAGAGTAGAAGATTTATTCAAAGCTTGTTTCAAAAAAAAAAAAGTCCATAGCTGTGAGTTTTCTACATGCCGATCGGTTTCTGAGAAATTCTTTTGTATACTCGAACTGCCACGTCATTCGAACTATAAGATCTATCGCATTCATTTACGTGTATATTTATCAAATAAATAAGTGGAGAGTTATATCATATCTCCTTGTATTTCACATAATTTTAATGAAGCAGTACTGATACATATATATCATTTTATTGATTAGGACCTCTTAATTAAGTTAGGCTAATACGTTGGGATGACCGGATTTACCCATAATGAAGGCTAGATACAGGGAGAAGATCAGTAAGAAAGCATTCACAAGTAATTATTGAGATTAATATGTCTTTCTCTACGTTACAGAAAGAAAAAGTCAAATGAAACGTAGCACACCTTAAGGACCATGATGTATTGAGACAGACACAAGATCCTTGTTACAAATTAGTCATAATCTCATTCTGTCTCATCAATTGTTCGAGTGCGATAAGCATAGCACACTCGTCAAGGGCAATGACACGGGGTGCTCGTTACACAACAAAGCAACCGAAGGGAAAAGCAAGTGGAATGATCATGTCTTATCTTTAATTTGGATGGTTTAGCTAGGATTTGTCTTGTTGCTATAAATAATTCTATAGAACAAAACAAATTATTTATTCATAAAATAGTACAGTAAACAGAATTCAAGCAAAAATCTTTTAACAACGAAAGTACATCATTCAGCAGCGGTCAAAAGAAAGAAGGGGGAAAGGAGACAAACTATTACTGAAACTAAAATCAGTACGGGTAGCTTCCAACACGCATTTATTTTCCACGTAGATTAGCATTCAAGAAAAAAGAAAAGTTGGGCGATTCAGTAAAAGTAAGAACCGGCTAGGTTTCAGACAACAGTAGCATTCAGTTCACTGAGTCTGAGTTGATGAAAGAAGCCCAACGTTTGATCAAGGTCTTGGCGTTGTGGGAGTTTGGGTCAAAGATATGGAACACATGATCCTCTCCTTGAACTTGAACAAAATCTGCCTTCCCAGCCCAGTTGCTACTATTAACCAAATTTTCATGGTAAAGCCTGCCCCTGTCCTTGAGTATGTCTTTCTCAGCAACAATAACAAGCAGCTTCTCACATGCCAAGCCCGCAACGCTCGGAGCTCCTTCCGCCAAAGGGTTAATAAGCGGATCATCACAGCCTTTATCGGAAGGACAAACGAAGAGCCACCAATTGTCAACCATTTGTTTCCTGAACTGATCAGTCACCTCAACTCCGGTCGGCTGCTTCCCCCAGAAATAAGGCATGATCATAACAATACCTAGAATCTTTAAGTCCCGAACCTCGTCCTTGATCCGCAAGCCCAAGTAATGTGCAATAGTAGTACCGGCGCTATCTCCAGCCAAAAAGACCTTGTCAAAGTCAACAAATTCCCGGAGCCACGCTTCTTGATTGGGTAGAGGTACAGGGCGGTTGCCATCTCCCTCACCCTTAGCATGGGAAGCCACCCACTTGAGTGCACCCAGCGAGTCTTCAAATGCAGCAGGAAGAGGATGTTCCGGGGCCAATCTGTAGTTAACAGAGACAAGAATGATGCCAGCCTCCGCAACCAGGTTGTTGAGACTGGTGTGGTACTTGGGATCGGCGGATGACGATATGATAAAGGCACCGCCGTGAAAGTATACAACGAGGGGGAGCTTATTCGTGACGTTAGCGGGACGGTAAACTCTAGCTGAGACGCCGGTCTCTGGTATGATCAATACGTCCTTGGATAAAACGTTGGTTGCAGGATCCAAGCCAGGTGCAACCACTTCAGTTCCCGCAAGTCTCTCCACCGTTCCATCTTCGTATACTCGAAGATAAGGAAAAACATCCCTCGAAACTTCTGCAGATTTGATTGAACCCATTTCAGAATTCAGAGAGAGATGCAAGTGTTGTTTGTTGAGTTGAGATCCTTTATGTGGCTTAAAAAGAAAATTGAAGACGATTACGTACAGGACAGCTGACAGCTATAACCTATAAACAAGGACACAGTGATGATGACTTTTCATTGACATTTTTTTTTTTTTCATTATTTTCATTGGCACAGTAGATGTATATTTTTTTCCATTGACGATGATGCCTTTGTAATTGTTAGTATATAGAGAGTCTCGGAGGTGAAAAATTGAAAGCAAATATCTTTCTGTTCCAGACGTTTTGAGTCGTTGACGAGCGAAGCTTCCGTTGATTCTGTATACCAATACTTTAATTAATTGCTATCTGTCAACAAAGATGTATCTTAATCAAATATTATATGGAGTGCCATTTAAGTAATGTCTGCACGAAAACTCATCTTACCAACAATATCCCCATTCCCCCGTCTTATAAACAAACAAGAGTGGGCAGATGTTGATCATTCCTTGTGAGTTTATTATTAATTTTTGCACTATAGCAAAATAATTTTTTAAAGAAAAACTTTTTTTTTATAGGTTTAAAGAAAACCATTAAAAAGAGCATTATTGCACAAAGTCTAAGCATGCGATGCGACAATCATTTCCTCAGGAGTGTTCATTTTAAGTTGAATGCGTCAACGGAAAGATAGTGTTAGACGATGAGGCATTGTTTGAATGCGAGACCATCGATATTATTATTATTATTACTACTGTTATTGCTGTTCTAGTAACCAAGAGGGACCGTCACGCCCTGTTTTTTGGTCTAATATAATCAAACACCCCTTTTTCCTTTTATATAAATACTCTAATTCTCCATGAGATTCAAGTTTCTCAAGAGTATGACATTTTTAGCTCTACTCGGTGGGGCCTTGGGGGATCCGATTCCAATCAACTCGACTCAAACTTCATTTTTCAAAATATCGTGACACCGTTGGATCATTGTTTTATTTGTTTATTTAGTTCTTATTATTACTGAACTACCACCCGAGAGTTAACGTTTCAGCATAATTTTTTAGCCGGTGCCCCTGTACCGCTTTTACTTTCTAGAAACACTATAATTTCCCATGATTGTTCAAAATTTCTCAAAGTTTTGCATTTTGCCGTATTGGGTGTGGGTTTTGATCATCAACTCTGACTCAATTTTCATTTCTTAAATATCAAAAGACGTGGACCATTTGGAATGTGCTAACCTTAAGCTATATTTATAAATAACAGTTAGACCACGAAACCAACTGAGATTTTAGCAAATATTCTATACACTTTAATTAATGTATGTATATAATCTAAAACTAGTTATTGGAAACTAAACATGTAATTAATAAATACATGTGTACTTTGAAATTCAAAATTATATACAAAATCAAGTAATTGGGTGAAGACGGTCCAAAATTATTTTTTTTTTAAGATCGTCTTATCAACATTTTGTTGATGTAATTTTTCTAAATCAATTTAGAAACCGAAGAAACAATCGAAGAAACAATTAACATTCTTGTAATGATGTTCATGATTTTTATCTTTACAAAAAAAATAATTTATAATTTTTTCCATTTATTTGAATATTGTTGACTAGAGAACTCAATGCTCGATACAATACGAATGTACGAACATCCATTCAATGCATGTTTGCCCATCATTATTTACTGTACATATGTGTTATAGTGTGAGCTAGTAGTTAAAAAGTTTGGCAGGCATTGGAGTATTTTTCTAATTACAATGTTATTTGCACGCCACTTATCAGATTTTTGTAATTACAATGTTATCTTTGGGTGAAATGGTTAAAATAGGTAAATAAACAATCATTATTATATTATTATTTACTATAATTTAGAAATTAAATTTATTATAACCGTATAAATCTTAGAGTTTTAAAGACATGCCTTGGCAAGAAATTTGAGATTTATCAAAAGGCGTATCATTTTCTATGCATACTTTATAAGTATATTATTACTCATATATTTAATTATTTAGTTTAGAAGTCATATTAAGCTACCACTCAGATTTATCAAATCTGAAATAATATATGAATTTGCATCATCTAAGATTTGACATTGACTCTAATAAACGTTTGATTTGGATTAATTAAAATGCATCTTCACTCCCGCCTCCTTTGAAAATATTTGCGTTATTGTCCGAAATTAAATACAGAACAACTCATTCCATTGCGCTATAAATAAATGTTTTGTACCAAATTTCAAATGAATTGTTAAGATGTCTTTTTCCGTATAGCGGACTTTATGAAACACGAGAAGTAATTAAGCCGGCCATTGAATATTATGTTATCAATAATACACACACACACATACATACATATATACATACATATGATCAGGTGCGCGACAGAGCACATGTCATGATCATTGATTGAGTTATAGGGCGCCAGCCAGTGATCAAGTGATAGGTGTGCCATTGCACGTTTATATATATAATAATTTTCTAATCAAGAATTCCTTGCTACATTAAATTTCAGAAACAAATAAAAAGATGAAAAAACACGGATTAGACAATATATTTTATCTTATAATAAATTAAAATATAATTTGTTAATTTTTTAACTTGTCAGTTGTCATTGACTTTAATATAGTCAGATATTTTTTTGATTGAAAGTTTGTTGTGTGTGTGTGTGTAGTATTTTTCTAGTGAGGATATGGATGCTAGTAAAATATAAAAATTATATCTATAGATTTTAATTTTAGTCTGTTATATATTAAAATTTATATTTTTTCCTTTTTGTATTTTGTTGACATCCTCACTTTTGTCCTCAATAGAGAATGATTGTGTGTGTGTGTGCGTGTTTCCGCGAGTGAGTGTGTTCTAACCAAGGATCCTGGATTTATTACAGTCTGAAAATTTGTTTAAACTGCACGGTTTAATAACTTCCTTGACTTTTAATGATGTACAAGATCCTAAACTATATATATATATATATGAAACGACAGACGACATTGACATTGAATTTAGAAAATTTAGAAAAAGCAATCTGAGGAAGCAAGATAACAAGATAATGATAATATATAAATTAAAGAATAATGCAATTAACACCCCTTCAATATCCTCATAACGCCCTTTCCTAATGAAATTACATTTCATCTACTGTTTCTTTCCCTTCTAATCCTTAAAAGAAACCCACATTTTATAATTTATTTGATTTGTAAACTCTTTCAATACACCAAAATGTCATTTTCGTTTATATATATATTTGTGACTCTTCAATCCTTATCTTTCAAATACTTTATTCAAATAATCTTTGTTTCTTTTCTTTTATAATTTTTTTAATAAAAAGAATATAATTATTTTCATACTTAGTTAAAGACTGCTTTTAAACTAAAGCTTAAATATATTTATTTTAAATCAAAGTTATCACCCAAAATAATTATTTAGGTAGAGGGTAGAGAACAAGACTATAAGAGAAGTAAAGACTCCATTTTATTTTAGGAGTTAAAAACTGAAAAAAAATAAAAACATACAAACAGAGTAAATGGAGTCTAAGAATAAAAGGGTATTTTTGGTATTGAAATAAGTATAATTGAAAATTGGGTTTCTTAAGGATTTAAAATAGGTGTTGGGAGCTCTCCTCATAATAGAATTGAGCACAGCTGCTGTTCCCTATTAATGAAGCCCAAAGCCCACAAAATCAGAGTGAGGGAGGTATTTCCCTGTTCAAGAATGCAGCCCATCTTTTGATGGAATCCTGGGCTTTTTCCTCACCTCGTCTCCTCAACACCAATCCACCCAACCCTGCCCAATTCTTGACAATAAAGCTACCTTCTTTCTTTCAACACATCATTTTCAGCCACGCAAACCAACACTCTGCTACATCCAAGGTCCACCAAGCTTGGAGCATCCGCGGCCACTGGGTTGAGCCGTAGTTCATCATTATCCGGATTTGAAGGACACAAAAACGGCCACAAACGTTCCACCGATGCCTTTGCGTCGGGATTAGCAGCTTCAGAGCCAATAGGATCGGAACCCCAAAAATATGGGCGGACTAATGCAACCCCCGTATAAGGGACATTAAGTTTAAGCCCAAAGTCGGGCTCAGGCTTGGACCCAAGGTGTGGGTGTCCAACGATAATAGGATTATGAGCAATGTTGGCGCCAGCAGTGTCTCCCGATTAAAATAGATTCTCAAAATCGGCATGTTCATTCAACCAAGACTCAGGTCCATGGTTACTTATCCTCTCTCTCTCTCTCTCTATCGTTGTAGATGTAGATGAGTAGTCGTTCGTGTGGCGGTGCTTCAAACTGTTGAGTTGTGGCCATGTTGATTAATAAAGAGGTAACACTAACATCATGTGATCATACATGACATGCATGCCGACTTAGCATCTATTGATGCAGAAATATGGTAGAGTTCCTTAACTAAGTTACCACGTCAACACTTGAATTTGTTTTAATGGGGCACAATACTGTTTGCAATCGTTTATGTGGAACAGATGCTGACGACCACTTATTCTCCACACAGCTTACACTTGCAATCACAAAGAATAGTCAGAGGGCGTCAGATGTTTTTCCGACAAAAATTCTCTAAGACTCAAGTCAATTTTTGAGTTTTTGAATAAACTTATGCTACAAATATCTATGGCTTAGTTATGGCTAATTTAGGGGAAATATTCTAGATTTGAAAAGGAAAATAAGAGACAAAAACAAACACAAAGTTCTTTAGATAGAATGAGAATATGGAAGTCCAGCAACCAGTTGTCCAACCCCTTTACCTTCATCAACTCTAGTTTTTATACTCACCACGGTCACCGATTTCCCTTCTCCCATGATCATTGTTGGCTTAATTGTACAATCATGGGTAGACAGACAGCACAGTTGTCGTGGAACGGTTTACATGTTAGAACCCTTTGGCGATAACCGACGTGTTAACAACTGCCATTGAGTGGGCTTCATGCACGAGTTCCTCGGAGACAACCCAGATGTTGGCCTTTGAGCAAGACTCCCAACCGACTCGATCTTGGTCCCTCCTCGTTCTCCCTTAAGTCTGCTGCAAGCCTGCACTAACTCGACCTGCCTCATGTCTAGTCGGGTGCGGCATTCACCGAGGAGCTGTCTTAAACCAAGGAGATCGCACTCTTCTGGCATGTTCCTGGTCTTGATGCTTTTCACCCCAATCAGCATCATCATTGAATGTAGGGATGGGGCTCATGCATCATGCATGGGACGAACTCAGTTGAGGCACGGCTCTTTAGGTTTGTCGATTACAGTTAAGTTGAACTTGAGAAGTCTTAGACATCATCGGGACGTACTGTAAAGAACTTTGATGCAATTAACATTGTGAAAATAATAATTTGGGACAGCCAAGTTGCCAATTGCAATGCCTGGCTTTAGCTACTTGAACTCTCTCTCTCTCTCTCTCTCTCTCTCTCACACACACACACACGCACACACACATAAAAACAATTATGTTCATGTTTTTCACATTTTGCCTTCATTAGAGATGCACTTATCTAACTTGAACGATGATGATGATGATGATGAAAGATGCTAATTAGTAGTTCATTTGAAGCATATAAAACCTCAAAAAATTAACAATTTTAATGATTTTTTGAAAGGATAAGAACATCATCAAAAGGTTAAGAGCCACATTAACATTAAATACTCTAAAAGACACTTCAATTAAGATTTTTCAAATGAGATATACTTCTTTTACTTTAATATTATCGAGTGAATTTCCTACTCTTCTATTAGTATTTTATTATTTTTTATTGGAGAGAGAAAATAACTATAAAGCCTACAATTACTATTTATTTTTCCTTTCAAAAAATAATAACTATTTAATTGTATTTTTTATCCTATTAAATATCATTAAACTCGTACACATGTCACAGCATTTTTTTTTTTTCAAATTGTTGTATGTTTTCAAGTAATTTTATAATTAATATTATATGTTTAATTTATTAATTAGTAGTTATTTTTTTAATCAGCATGCAATGAATTAAAAATGGATAGACATAACTGAAAAAACATATTAAAAGTATATCAATAGAATTATTAAAAGATGATGACGACGGCAACATTTAAAATCAGCACAAAATTACTTGGAAATAAAGATTTGATTAAAATAGTTGAGGTCATAAATCATAAAATGGAAGGTAATTAAATTTGTTGGAGGGAAAGATTCCATTAAACTAATATTAACTTGTTCTTATTTAAAGTTTTTTGGGAAAAATATTTTTTTTAATTTTTTATTTATCACATAAATAAATAGATAAATAAATGGATATATATTTGAATACTCTTTTGGCACAATCCGATGTCAGTTTTTATTTAAAAAATATAAGAAAATGATTAGAAGATTTGTTAATCATCGTAAAAACTGATGTGCATTTAAAACGGGGTACAATGGTCATATCCATATCTACATTAGACCTCAATTTAGCCATTTTTGCAAAACATCGTTCTGCAATTCTCAGTAGAGCAACAAACAACGCCAATTGTTTTGAAGAAGAAAACCCACGAGATTTTTGCATCACCACAGCAGTAAGAGAAATGGAGAAGATAGCAGTAATGAGTGTCAGATCCATACGGCGAGCAGCGTGCGTCAGATCTTCACTAATAGCCGCCGCCAACAACCATCATCTCCGCCGCTTGTCGTCTTCTCGATCGCTCTTCAGTTTATCGTCACCTGCTGCTTCGATTCCTTCCAAATCCGTCCCTTCTGGTACTTCCTTCTCTTTCCTCCTTGTTATCGGATCCACAAATTAGTAATTTATTTTTCTGTCTTTATAATAGTCACAAAACAATTGATTATCCAAATGCATCCTGTTTGATCAACTTGCTGTTATTAAGTTCTCTCTGTCTGATGTATGAGCTTGCTTGGACTCGTAGCTTTTTCAGAAAAATGTCCTCTTTGCTGTCCCGCTTTAACTTGCTGTTACTTCATGGCTGTGTTAGGTGAAAGGAGAAGTTTCACCAAAATTCTTTATTTTTATTTTTATTTTTTTGAATTATTAGCTTTCGTGTTTTTTGTCTCATTTAGCTTTTAGCTTTTAGCAAGCTTAAACTTATGCTACCGCAGTTTTATAGAGAGTTTTGGATGTCAAGATATTATGCCCTTTCCTAAGTAACACCTTATTCAGCAGCTGTGTTGGCCAAGGATCTTCACAAACATCACAAGTGATCACAGTTCTCTGCATTACTAGCAATTTGCTGCTTTTTACCTCTCCTTTTTGTTCAAACCGAAACATCCTATGCCAAGAGTTGGTTTCTTTAGATTGTTAAGTGATTTTGTGATTGCCACCCCCCCCCCCCCCCAAAAAAAAAAAAAAAAAAATCAGCTTGAGTTAAGCTTTAAATGCATTAGATCTTTAAATCGGAACAGCTGTTGAGACTCATAGGCAAGGGGTGTGACCTGCTACTTGCAATTTTTCTGGTAGAAACTGCAAACCAGGTATATCTGATGGCTGCATTGTGAATATGTAGTTTAACAATTATCAAAGCATGGTGCATTTTGACCATAATTGCTTCTGAAACTTTTGCACAATTTCATTTATGTTTGGTTAGGTTTACTTGAGTTTTTCTGTTTAACTTTTGTGCTTTTGAGAGATAGCTTCATGTTCTGAACTTGTTTTTCCATGGTGCAAATCTATAGATTGCCGGTCTTCTCTTGTAATGAGCATAGGATGCACCCGTTCTTTCAGTGAAGATGTTGCTCACATGCCTGCAATAAGTGACCCTGAAATTCAGCGTGCCTTCAAGGACTTGATGGCTGCAGACTGGAGTGAGCTTCCTGCTTCTGTCATCCATGATGCAAAGAGTGCGTTGTCCAGAAACAATGATGACAAGGCTGGCCAGGAGGTCTTGAAAAATGTTCTCAGTGCTGCTGAAGCAGTTGAGGAATTCATTGGGATTATTATGAACATAAAGATGGAAATTGATGATGAAATTGGGCTAAGTGGCGAGGTAATATAAATTTTTATGTGAAAATGTAAACTTGTTTTCTCTTTCTGCCCCTGCTATTATTATGCCCTGATGATCTGAATTTTTTGTAGAATGTAAAACCCTTGTCAAATGAATTATCCTCCGCAATTCGTACAGTTTATCAACGTTATGCTACCTACTTGGATGCATTTGGCCCTGATGAATCCTATCTGCGGAAGAAGGTAGAAACAGAGTTGGGTTCAAAGATGATTTTCCTAAAGATGAGATGTGCCGGCCTTGGTTCTGAGTGGGGAAAGGTATTTTATTATGGTTGTCAGTGTTATTGCGGTATGCTTTCTTGATAACTTATTCGTGAATATTAGCAATTCATGTGCTTCATGGTACCATTCCTATTTGATGTACCACAAGAAGCTTCATGTTTGGAAGACCAATTTAGGATAAAAATATGCCAATGTTTCTTACTGAGGAACAGACAAATGTTTCATTTAGGTCATAAGTTCAATTGACTTCTTCCATCTGTACATGTATCTAGCATAGATCGGCTAGTAACCATATGACTGCCTGGAGAATTATAATCCATTGTTCTGCTAAACGGCCTTTCCTTTCTCCTTCATCCCAGACAATTTTACACTCTAATAACCTCCCGTACTTCTGATTGCAGGTTACTGTTCTTGGAACCTCAGGGCTTGCGGGGTCATATGTTGAACAGAGAGCTTAGCCCATAGTTGAAAGGTTTATTGTGATTATGGGTTTCTTTACATCTGGAACTTGCTTCTGAGTAGTGGGAGACAGTTTGTTATACTCACTCCAGCAAAACCATGGTTGGAATTGCATGGCAGTTGAATAAAAGCTTCTTTTCATCTTTTGTCAGCAGTAACTAAGAATTAATAAATCTGTGGTTTATCATGTTTTCATCTGGTTTGGGAAATTGCTGTTCATATATTTCTTTTAGTGGATATCCGTAAACTGTCAACATTTCAATTTCTTGGTAGTTCTTTACCAAATCCTAACTCTTTGATTGGACAAATTGGAGCACGGCTGGACGTGTACTATATTTATCTATATGAAGGGGTAAAATGCTTGTAATAGGCCAATGGCATTTGGTTTCAAGAAGTTGCACCTCCAATCACATTTGTGAGCCTACCTGACTTTAAAAGAAACCAAATGCAAAAGGAATATCATTATACTTACATTTTGAATTTAGTCGTATTAAGCAGTTGCTGATTTTAATGCTTTGTCTTAAGCAACTGTGAATTTTTGAATGCATTTGAAGCGGGAATAAAGAGCAATATCGCATGCGCTTGATTGAATTCAATATTTATCAATAAAAATGGCACCGAACCAATTGGTGCTGAGTGCTTTGTAGGAGAATAATGATAATATGATTTGCTCTCTTTATTCTTCTTAGTCGGCGACGCCGGCAATGTAGCAAAAGGACAAGACAAACAAGATTTTCTAAACGTAAGGCAACTTAGCAATTCTACTTCGGGTGCCTTTATGCCATGACCAAGATTCAGATGGTGATTTGGGTAACGGTGGAAGTAGCACAGCCTTCCTGCAAAGACCAAATGGCCACCCTTCACAATAAAATAACTCCCGTAGTATGGACCGTCGCAAATCCTGAAAATCAAGCTTTCGAAAATCTTGAAAATCAAGTCCATTCAAGCTTGAACTGCGAGAGAAGTTAGTGTTAACAGAGTAAAATGTTTCCCTGCTCACGGCACTCGAATAACAGGACAAACAACTGCCAATTGAAAAGAATTCTTCTCTTGCATCTTCATCAGCTTCATCATCCTCCTCTTTTTCTTGTAAGGCTTTTATGTACACTTCTCTAGCTCTTGGAGAAAAGACCCAGGAAAAGCTATCTGTCATTAGTCCTGGCTTGCGCCTCAACTTCTCCATTGCTCGACTTCGGATTTCCGAAACAACCACCTGCGGTAACAGCAACCCAAAAGCAAAAGGCATTCAATTCAAAGATGATAATAAAATAGGATAATCCAAATCAAACCTATTAGTTAATGGTTGAGTACTTCCAGTTCTTCATCGAAGTCACTTGTTTGATACTCATCCTCTGGACCTGAAGTTGAAAGCCGTCCATGGAAACTATGGCAATTGGAAAATGCATCCTTCAAAATTGTAGCAAGGAATTTGCATCTCTTGGAGTGGTGATGCGTTGGCTCTTCATGGTAAAAGACACTCATGTTGGAGAGGCTGCTGGATGAAATATGCAAAATGAAAATTGAGTCTTTGTCATACTTATATAAACGCTCATTGTCTGCTTTAATGTTTGAAATTGACTTGCTTCGCGTGTGTGATTGTGGCCTTACAGCTTACTGAAAATACTGGATTTCTAACACTTTGGGGTAAAGACAAAGTAAAAAATGCGCACAAGACAATCTAACAATCACCCTCAAATCCCGCACGAATTCTTATTGCCATTTGATGCTCATCTGTTAGCTGAAAATTCTTATACATACATCTCCTTAAAAAGGTAAATTTATTAAACCCATCCATCATCCGTAGCAAATGCGTAGTTTAAAAGTTTTCGCTCCCGGAAGTCAAGCAGAACTAGACATGACACCAAACCTCATTGCTTGCTATTTGAAAAATGCATTAAACATATTATCCACAAGTTTTTTCATGCTAACAGAATCAAGAAACATATTATTCACAATTGGGTTCCTTTCTGGTACGAAAATAATTTAAATATCCGTTGAGTGTACTTACCTTATTCTTCCAGTTCCTTGAACAATTGGATCTGATCAATAGCCAGCAGCAAGAAAATTTTCGTTTCAATTATGGGATATTTCTTTTTCAGTTACTTGTTTCTTGCTATCTTCTATTTCCTCACATGAACCGCCCAGTTGATCATGTCGGGTAGAAAAGATGATATTGATGATTCCACCAAAAAGGTCAAAAAAGCATTTATTGTATAATAGGAATTGTAACTTGTTTCGTTTTTTTTTTTTGACATGATGCAGTTCACTTGAAACCCGCATTAAAGTTTAAACAGTTAACAATGCCCCACCTGATCATGATAACAGGGTTGGATATTTGTAAAATCAACTACTTTTTGTCTTTTAACAAGAGAAAGATTGAAATGAAGAAGAAAAGTTTCCGTCGAAGTTATGATGAGGCAGGAGCAAGTGCTCAACCAAGGTGGCGTGGTGTAAGCAGCCATGTACAAAGTTCAATTGGGAAATAATTTCGTTCTTAAAATTTAATGAGTCAGCAAGGTGTTTGCTTTTTGAAGAGAATTTATTTCTAAATGTGTATGGCTATTTGTTAATTGAATCAGGGTATATCCAGGAGCCGATTCATCCATGCAAATAAAAAAGCAAACACTGAGCTGACGCATTACAGCTAGTAGAAGTCATCAATACATTCAAGTACCAATTATTCTTTCATAACATTGCTTCCTTACTCCAAAGGTGCGAACATAACAGTAGAAATATGAGACTATGGAAAGCCCTTAAGAATCATGAAAAACCTGAACATACATACATACATACATATATATATATAGAGAGAGAGAGAGAGGAGAGAGAGAGAGGATATACAAAGAGCGATTTTACAATGTTGAGCAACAGAAGCCTATTCAGCACAAAATCATGATCATATTCCAGAAATGCATGTCTTGCTAAAAAATTTCCCCCCGTTAGATCTGTCACATTTTCAACAGCTCAACTAGCTGAAACTGCATCTGATTTGGAATGCCAAAGCAACACAAGAAGCAAACCTTTTTCTCAAGTAAGAAGATCCTTCAATATTTTGTTCATGGGGACTTTGATTGGTTTTTCTTGCCACATCTGACCAATATTCATCCCGAGAATGAATCATCAAGTAGAATCTCCAAACAATTGAACATGATGTTAAGAAAGACTGGCCATCTGACTTCTGCAAATATCAAGTCAAAGATATAGAAAGTAATTTAGTCCAACCTTGCACAGCCTTAATGAAAGCAATTTCACCAAACATTCTTTATGGTCCGTCCTTCACAAAGACTGCACGAGACAGCAAAGTGATCTTTTAGTGATTAGGAACATCCCTTATGACATTTGTTAGACAAATAACTTAAACTTTATCATATATGAATATTCTCACACTTTGCAGTAAATCCCCTTCTCAACCAGAGAAATGAGCTTATAGCTGGAAGTAAAATTTTTGTCTCACAACAACAAAAACCTCCACGACGAAAGTTTAAAATAATGAAATAAATAAATAAATAAAAACAAACACAATAATACTTTATAATAAGATCAAAGAAACATGCAATCAAGCAATTACCAATCTGAACATACACTGTGAGCCCCATTCAATTCCACAACCAATTAAGTCAGTTAGGAGACTTGAGAAGTTGCTGAGATGTTAGAGAAATAAGAGACTGAAGTTTAGCAACGGCGGAAGTTTTATCAGGTGGGCATTTCGAGAGAGAAAGATTTAGAGAATGAAGGGCCTCGTCAAGCTTGCCAGCGGCCAATGCTGCACGTCCTGCCTTATAAGCCTCATCTGCCATTTTTGCATCAAACTGAGGAGTCACATTGGCATCAGAGTTTGTATTCTTCAACAGGGAAGAAGATGGAGAATCAAGATGAGCAGTAGCATGCACATACTCAAGATTCGCAATAGCTGTATTAATCTCTGCCATGAGAACTTCAGGTGTTGATGGGATAATCTTCACACCATTAAAGACACTAAAACGGGGGCTTCCTTCAGCGGATCCCATCTCTCTTTTCAGCTGAGATTGTTAGTTCAAGTCAAGTGAAGGTTTTTCTTAGTAATAACTCAAGAATCTGACTTTCAATATTCACCACCGCAACATTGTCCACCGAGTACCAAAATGAGGCCGCCTGCTGCTTCGCTTGAACCTCAATAACATAGACCACCTAACCAAACCTAGTCTTGACCCTTTCTGTATGTAGCCAATCCAATTGCTGATTGAAATTCACAAGTGGCGCAAGCCTAAGAAGAACCATGTAAAATGTCAGAACCATAGTTCTAGTTACAATTGTAGCCAAGATTGTTCAGAGTACTCTTTTTTGGCATACCGTTTCTGAAGCCGATAAGAGTTAAAAGGAAAAAGAATATATACAAGAACATATGAATAATATAAACAAACAGCACCTTGCGTTGTTTGCAGTTAGCACCGGGTTACAAAGAGTCTGCAAAGTTATAAAACCACAAAACAAGCCCTAGCCCCAAATCTCTCATACTTGCTTGCTAATGAAATGATTATAAACAACAGTGGGCTCTTCAGACTAGAAGAGAAAAGTGATCGGTATTTTAACAGAATGGGTAAAATCCAATGGTGATTTCAGCAACTAATTTGATCCCATATCTTGCAACAGAATCAGCTCAAGCTACAACTACAAGTCTGGAAAGTGACTTTCGCTTTATATACTAACTACACAGCCGCTAATTGTACTTGAATTGTTTTTCTCACAGAAATGCATGATGAAAATAATCAACAAAAGTCCAAATTTCGATTGGAGATGGATAGACTCAATGTGGCGGAAATCGCGGGAAGAAAGAGAAGAACAGATATAATATAATCCAAATAACTGTAAATAAAGAATCCATACCTCTCGCACTCGTCACCTAAGCCTGATTTTTCCTGGAATACTGGCTGGGGTAAATCAGTACGAGGCCGCAAGCCTTCTTTTTTCCATTTTTATTCCCCCTCTCTCTCTCTCCCTCCCCCCTTTGGCGTGGGACTGCTCTGATACGGCGACACGTGTGATTAACTGTAGTTGCCTTATACGATGCCACGTGTTCTTAACCGTAGAGTTGAGAATTGGGCTCGGTAAGCCCGTCCCATCATCGTCTTTGCTTGTGCTTTTAAATTAAGATAGAAATGCGTAATTTTTCGTTTTTAATTCTGTAGCATTTATTCTGGTTATAAAAGAGGTCCGCGCTGTACTGGGGATCTCAAGTCTCAACTCAATGCACAAATAAACCAGAAAATATTAATCTGACAGCATAGCACCGTAATATTGATAACATCAGTCCGTAATGCTGCAAGCCATCAGGAAACGTTGAAACTAATTAATTGAAATGTTACAACAGAGGAGACTATTCTTGGAGTCTTGTCCCCGCGGGTACAAGTGAAACGAGTGCTCTAGATAACAGCAATGCTATGACTTTGAAATCACGCTAAGCACAAGTCACCAACCACAAAATCAGAAAAAAAAAAAAAAACAATAAGTTCCATTTAATCACAAATGACCACCAACCGTAACCTCAATGTCAGCATTGACCAACAATCGAACACGCAGGGAACAAGAACCACAAGGTAGAATAACAGATGCTGGCAAAGTATCTGGACTTTTTAAAGAAATCTTATTGCCATTCCTTAACAATGTATAACCCATATCATCCAACTCCATTGAATCAATTGAAAAGCAATCACCACATCGACACTGATAAAATAGATCCAGAACTTCTCCATTATCTTCAATCATCATATCCTCGAAGCTAACATCCTCAGCAGCAATCATATCCTGTCTTGAAGCCCGCAGCTCGCTATCATACACTGCTCGGGACCTAGAATTGCTGAGTATTTCCCATGCCTTCTGTACTTTTAGGAATCTGTCTCCTGACTCATTGTCATGATCAGATAGCTCGGTTGTCTTTTGCAGTTTATCAGGATGATAATTAAGGATGGCTGATCGATATCCTGTACGGATTTCTTTGTAACTCGCATCTTCTCTCACAGATAGAATATCGTAGTGTGTTTCCTCCATTGCATTCTCACCAAAAATCATGGTTGAATCCAATGGGAACAAATCAGCTTCCACTAGAGTCCCTACAAATACAACAATAAGTGATCAATTTGAAGTTCAATACAAACAAACCTATGCAAGATCAGAATTCATTATGAGTGCAGAACTTAACACAGCCCCACACTCATGAGTAAAATCAGAAGTCCTGCAGATGTTTGCAGATCTCCTGGTTACCAACATATGATGGACAATCTGCCTCAGCAAGACTTGCCAAAATGCAGGCCCTTGCAACCACTTCCGACTGTACGAAAATTTCATGTTCCAGTGACAGATTTATCAGCTCGTATTTTACAATTAATCCACTAGGTGTTAACTAACATACATAATCAAGGGCACTTGTTAGAACGCTAGAATGGTGTAGATGACATTAGGTAGGTGTTTTATTATATATAGCATAAACATCACAATGATAATTCACAAACTCCGTAAACGCGACATCACTGTTAATTCTCTGGGATTCTAATTACCCGACAAAACCCCAATTTTTCTCTTTCTCCAGCCCATTGCTTATCTACCTTCCCAGTCAAAACCCTGTGAACCATTCATTACCCAACCCAAAGTCATTTACACCCAAATTGGGAAAAAAATAAATTGACAAATTTACATCATTATTCAAACTTTTAAGATCGTCCAAATAAACAACTTGCCCATTTGTTATTAACGCTACCGGGGCCTGTTTTCGATGACAGCTTAGAAAAAGGATCGAAGAAAGTGAGGGAGTCTGAGAATTACCTTGGGTGACGAGATGGAACCTGATGGAAACGGCGATGATGGCGGCGTCGGGGGAATTGAGCGAATACGGAGAGCGCGCACCGTATGAGTTTCGTGGGTTTTGGATATAATATATGTTCAAAATCCTATCAAATTTTATAGGATTTCTTTTTTCCC
The DNA here is from genome assembly GCA_030449075.1 of Murraya paniculata. Lineage (NCBI taxonomy): Eukaryota > Viridiplantae > Streptophyta > Magnoliopsida > Sapindales > Rutaceae > Murraya > Murraya paniculata. Next base: position 8,670,272 of record JAEVFN010000001.1, on the reverse strand, counting down.
CCTTCTGAAATACAGGTAATGACAAATATGTGGTAAAGGCCAAGGGTTGGTTGTCTTGTCTGAAAATTTTCTAATTAAATTAATGACTAAACTTTCAATTCATTTGATTAATTCATTCGTTCTAATTGTAGATGAACAGTCAAAACTTCCGCTTGAAATTTCTTCCCTTCAAGATAACAAAGAAAATATGCAGAACATCTTTGCAAGATTTTGTCGAAGGTTATTTTAGTAATAAGAAAATTTATCAAATAATGGACGTGGAGAAGAATATTGTGGGTACTTGATAACAACAAATATCCTCGATGAAATAAATAAATAATATATATATATATATATTTGATAAATATATTACTATTTATGAATACAAACAGTATCTACAATAATTCATATTATTATATATAAATATGAACAGTATCTATAATAATTCATATAGATACTGTTTATTATTATTTTACTGTTATTGTAACTTACAACAACCGTAAAATATGACTTTTATATATATATATATATATATATGTATATAGAAGTTGGTGTGAAGGTTGTTATCCGCCATAAAATTTAGTCAGGTACACCGCTAGTTACAATCAGTTAAATAATAAGTTTAGCATAGCCACCGTAAGAAAATAAAGCCAATTAATTCGGGTGTAAAGGTGATTTTAATGAGCAAGAATTTATTTAGCCATACACGTGGCTCTAGTTAGAGTCCATTTGGGGCTGTTGTTGAGATGTTTAAAAATGATTTTAAAAAATTAAAAATTAATTATAATATTTAATAATTTTTTAAAAAAAATTATTTTTAATAAAATCATCTATTTATTTTAAGAATTAATTTTATAATTAATATAATTTTATATATATCCTCATATTTATTATAAAAATTTAAAATTATATTTATTCAAATAGGAATATAATTATTAAAATTAAAGAGATTATTGTTATTATTATTAATTATATTAAGATAACAAAATAAAAAATTTATTTTAATTATCAATTATTAAATAAACACAATTGAAATAAATATTTATTCACACGTTTATAATATAAGATAACATAGGAAAACTGATAATCTTCCAAAAAAATTATAGATTAATCCAATTAAACCATTTTCGAATGTATTGATTGATCACCAGAATGATTGGCTAAGTGAGTGAAGCATAACTGATTCACCGTCCCTACCAAAATCATCAGGCCATAAACCTGCTAGGCATGTTGCAGCAGGAGTAAGATATGGACCACAGGAAATCATAAATTCAAGTTTTTTTTTTTTTGGGGTTCAAAGTTAAGAGACACATAGTTAGCATTAAGAGGATAATACAACATAGCTGTTTTATGTGTTCGTCTCTGCAAAACAAATCACCTTGCTCAGGCATCAGATTACCCAATTTAGAATAATCTTTGCCAATACCATTACATTCATGTGTTACAAAAAATGACCTAAGTCATAAATAGTTGTGGAATCACACTCCCAACCCGGACCCACTTTTTATCTTCCCCAAAACCAAAACCTGTAGTAAACATAACAAATTCACCAGATATCAGGAGTGTGCAACGCGCAAGGAGTGTGGAACTTAACGACTGTCTGCAAATGTCTCAATAACATGACAACAGTTGGCAGGTCACGATGCTTTCTCAGATTGACTGCCCATTTTTTTTGCCAATATCCATCCCATCACAAACTAATAACACCAGAGACCCATGGGACGACCAAAGGTGCTGTTGGGTGGGCATTTCTATATTTTTCAGAATATTTGTCCTTGAAGTTTAGTTTGGGCTTTTCTGCCTGCATTATGATAGGAGAAACAGGAATATCAGTCGAGAGCTTCATCAAGACGCAAAAGAAAATGATGAAGTGACAAGACACCTTAATAAGAAAAAAAAAAGTACTGATGCTTACATATTTCAGCCAGCATTCCTGGTATTTGTGTTCATATTTATCAGGGGAATGGCACCCTGTCTCGGCCGGGCAGTAAACCCATATATTGCATTTCATTTGTCCTGGCTTTGCTCGCTTTGCTTGATCAATGCAAGCCTGACAACAGTCAGCTGCACTGTCTCTGTGGTGCGTAAGACCCCATCTGACAGCGACACCATCATAATCTGTATGAAGTTTGGCATGACACTCCGGCGGAGGTGGCCTGCCAGGCAAAACATCTTCCTCTGGAGAGAACAATAGTATACACCTCAGAGAGTAGAAGAGAAATCTCACCACAATTTTATTCTTTCCATATTAATAGGATGTGAGGGCAGTAAGTTTGATAACAGTTTTAAATCCTAAAAACTACTCATTACTAAGCAGTTTTTTGTTATTTTATTTATTTTTTGATAGGGGGGAGGGGGTTCAGTTAAGTTTGACATAAAGAGAAATCAATTAGTTACCAAGATCTTCATCTTCCACACCCTTGAGCTTATCACCATGTTCTTTGTGAATGATTTCAGCAGGAATCCAAAGGCCAATTTCTTCACAGAGTGCAGCCCAATCAGATTCCAAGACCCTTACTAGCATTCCTGCAGAATAATCAAAAGTGAAACTTAAAACACTGTGAATCTTGAAGGTTTTTGTACAAAAATAAATTCGAATTCCACAGAAACAATGGCCTTGAGAGAATAAACCGCACTAGCTTCCTCTTGAAGAATGGTTGAATTCATTCCCCGCCTTCCAATGCTCAACTGTTTGGCTTCTTCTAGTTTTTCTCTACGCCAGCTTTCAACTGCTTCTGTTCAAACAAAGGGAAATGGCATCAAGATGAATAACAAGATATATGAATCAGCACACACAAATTTCTATCATAAGGGTCCTGATAGTTTCAAATTTGGAAAAGATTAGCTCAATCAATTACATATTCTCATAATTGATTATTTACATTATCATACGTGCAAAAAGGTGGACACATCACACATCCCTGGTTCTCTCAAGCAATGATTACGGTGCTGGTGAGACAACTCAGCATACTTTCTGAACATAATAGTTTCAGAAATTCAAAAACTTCATCTCATGGAGATGAGGGAATACAATAAAAAGAAATAGTAATGCAGCTTTAAACCTGATATTTTTGAATGTGTTGGATAAAGGTAATTGAAGGGGGGGACACAGAAAAAAGTCATAACCATCACTGAAAAATATGATATGCACTACTAGGAATGACAAGGAAAACATGTTTCCATATTGTTACTGCAATTGACACACGTAAGAAGTGTACCTTCACTTAGGAAAAAAAATATTATTTACAAATTCAAGCAAAACCACCAATTGGATCCATACACATCCATGGAATACTGCACAAAATATAAAAACTGTCAGCTTACGGCAACCCATGGGATGGTAATCTATGCATTCACACATAATCTTAAGATGATGTAAATCTCTTGGCCAAAACCCTGTCAATTTGTTCGCGTTTAGAAGGGAAATGGAGTGTAGCAGAAACGGAATTGATATAACCCTCCTTAGGTACATAAATTCTAATGGAGGAAAAAAGGTAAAGAGGGATGATTAATCACTAAAAATTTCATAATCACAGGCCAAAATTGGCAGTACCCAGAGCAAAGGGTCGCTTACAACTTTTTCTACCTATCATGAGTACAATTCTCATTACCTCTAAATTCTATAATGAAGAATATTATATATTTAATCTGAAGTCAGAAAAGGGGAAAAAAAAAGAAAAAGAAAAAAGGTAATACATTCCTAAATCTCTATTCCATATTTTAAAATTCTTTACTGGGTTAATGCTTCAGCCCAATCACCCGCTTCTTCTACAAGTCCATCTTTCATAGGAATTATGATGGCCTGCTTAATTAATTTAAATGGTTAGAGATTGCTCTAGCAAAGGTACCTATGAGAAAAAGCAGATGGCATTGTGCAGTGTCATTTAAATGAATGTCTTTCACATTCTCAGAAGGTTTTCCATTGGCTATAAACAGTGTGTTTCCAGGAAGCTCAATTTCCACTGGAAATAAATGTCCAAGGCAATATGCAAAACTCCTATAGAAGACCCCAATATCCAAATTACAGCATAAAAGAAAAAATAAAATTCTCCGCACATGAGTTGCTATGTTAATTATTACAGATGCCGCATTCCCACTCAAATTCTTCATCTAAACTATTCATCAGTTGACGTAAATGCCATATGTCAACCATCAACTTCCTACTCATCCATAGGTGATCAAACTGCAGCAACTGTTGGCAAGTAACGACCACATCAGCACGAACATAATTTACATAAACAGAACTTGCAAACCTAGAATTATGTGATCACGTATCAAGTATTTGGATCCCCTAGTACTCACCAAACTGGTACTAGACTGCCTCACCACATCACCATGCGATGGATCTTCTAAGGTTATCAAGCATTCAACAATAAGTATTTAAATTTTTAACAGTTATCTCCTCCTGTAAATTTGACTTTCCATTTATAAAGATATATGATTAGATCAAGTTTTTGGTTAAGACCTTGTGACATTCTGCCACTTTTTCAAAAACTTGTGGCTAACACAATTTGCAATATACACACAGAAATACTACCAACAAAAAAGTATTGCATTACAGACTATGACAATTTGTTAATGGAATGAAAATGATGGGGAAAAAGAAAAAGAAAAACACATAAATGACAATGTTCTGACCTCTCTGTGCACTAACATTGCCCTTAACAGCCGAGCTTTGCAACCTCCGCAGGATCTCATCAGTCATCCTCAGCTTAACAGCCCGTGGCAATTCAAAAACAGATTCGTCTCTAGAAAACTCCTGCTTCAATCCATTAACCTACGACATTTCCACTAAGCTAAATCCAAAAACATAGAACCAAAAACCACCTCACGCCAAAATAAGTTTATAGCCAATCAAAGGAAACAGAAATTTACCAATTTAACAAGTGCCATTGGTTCATTGTCTCTACGAATCCGTACGGATTCTTCCATTTTCCTAATCTGATCTGGTGTGTACTTTACAACTGTACATAATTGGAGGGAAAAAAAGGAAATATTACAAATAACATAATATTTATTAATAATTACAACGACAACCCAAAAAAAAAAAAAAAGTGCGCCACCCAAAAAATTTTAATTAAACTAGAAAGAAGAATAGAACTGCATAGTGCATACCTTTTAAATCATTACGTGAAAAAACGTAAATAGAAGCGTAGATAGAACGAAGAACATAGAGTGCAATAACAATGTTAATAGAACAAATGATGAGAGTGGTTTTTTTATACGAACAGCACCATTTGCCTCTCCATAGACCTTGATATCCCCACTCTCCTCTCGCCATCTCCGTCCGCCTCCTTCCACGTCATCACACCATATCTCCCTCCCCTCTTTCTTTTGCGTTTCTTTGAACGGATCTGGAGTCACAAGATCGCAGCTATCGGACTTCCAATACGATACTTGCCTCTTTTAGACGAAACAAAACACACGCACCTCAAACTAAATTATGTGTTTGCTTTTCGTCGTTGTGTTGATTGTTCAAGTGGTCTGTGCGAAAAGAGCCTTTAAATTAATGACTACAGGTTTTAACGACGGTGTGATTTTTAAATTTAATGGTGCTGTCTGCGTTTGTGATTGTGAATTTCTGCTGTAGGAGGGAATTAGGAATTAGGTAGCTCGGCCATCCTAATTATTATCATTATTATTAATTTAATTCCCCGCGTTTATTGGGAGTTGTGGGAATTAACGATTTTTTTGGTTTTATTTATCATTACCATTTTAATGGCTAACGAAATTAAAATTAAAAAAAAAAAAGGCCAATGAAATTAAAATTAGAATAAAATTTTATCAGCGATAGTGCTTTGTGCTAACGTGCGCTTACGGTGTAGGGGTGTTCATCGTTCGTGCACTGTTCACAAGGGACATGTTCAATCATTTGATTTGGTTAATGCGTTCCGTAAGCTCGTTGATTTTCTAGTGCCATTTTCAAACAGAGGTGCGAAAAAAGTGGAAAAGTGCTATTGATAATTAAGTTATTCGTTTTTTACAGTCTTATTGTTAACCAATTATTAATGAAGAAGCTCATTAATGAATAAATGGAGTACTTCATTAAATATTACATTGCTCATTTTCCCATTACTTTCATTTAATAGAGTAATTATACATGGTTAACTAAGATCATTTGTTCGCGTGTACATAAATCACAAAGGGACCATCATAAGAGTTGTTCAAACGACTTTAAACAATAGGTAAATTCAATGCATTTCTTATAGAATATGTGACACAATTTCTCTCTTTGCAAATGTGAGAACAATGAGATAACATACACTTAATAATTTGTTCAAAATCCAACCACTTTTGTCTTAATAAACTACAAAAAAACTTCAAACAACTATGAAATATATAATAAAAGAGCTGTTCGAAATACATGATGTAACAAATAATTACTCTCTAGCCGTGCAAAATATATTAGGTCAACTGGTTGAGTGTACATTTTATAGAACATAACTTTTTAAATAGAAAAGATATGACCAAAAAAAATAAAAATTAAAAAAATGGGACTCATATTTAGTCGCTTATTTTATAAGACATCTCCAATTGCCTTAATCATGACATAAATCTCCTAAAAACTGAAAGGCAATAATGAAGAAGATAATTTGGAACCTAAATAAATAGTGAAACCGCCCATTTAAGTTTCAGAAAACTATCCCGCAAGCTAAAATGATCACATTTGCCTTTTGTTCAACCATTAATTAATGTTGATTGCGATTCAATAATCATTTGGTATTTTAGGTGACTGACACATGGCTTAATCATGTTGAAAATTCTAAAATTTTATTGAGAATTACTCGCATAAATTTAACAAAATTTACTCAAAAATTAAATATGGCTGAATATCAAGTTTTTAACTAAAAAAAGAGATTTTTTCGCTGGATGGTTGATTCTTGATTTAAAAAAAAAGTCAAAATTTAGGTGTGCTTATAGAATTACTACATGAAGTTTTGATAAAATTAAAACGGTGTAGAGATAATTTATGTTGTTCTAATTAACTTGGACCGACCAATTTGACAAAATTACCTATGATGTGTTCACCAGTGGATAATTGAGTCAACTGTGAAAAGACCAGTAGATTAAAACCCCAAGGTTAGATATAACTTTATTTATTTATTTATTTATTTTTGCTACATAAATTTCAATAAAACTGACGGTGGTGCTGATATAATTTATCCTTAAATAAGTGATCACATATTGTTAAGCAAGTAGTGTGACTATGAAAAAGAAAGAGAATTAAAAAAAAAAAAAAGGGAAAAGACACAAAAGGATACAGGGACCAGAGTATTCTACCAAATCAAAAGGACATAGGATCCGTTTGGAATTACTTTTGAGAAGCTTAAAAGTGATTTTAAAAATTTAAAAGTTAATTTTAGTGTTTGGTAAAAGAAAATCAAAATTATTTTTGTTAAAATCAACTTTTCTTACAGCTGATTTTGAAAAGCAGGGAAGGAGTAGCTTTTAGATTTTGATTTGAGAATCGATTTTATCCTTTAATACAATTCCATAAATATCATTAAAATTATTACCTAAACCCAAAATTATCATTATTCAAATCCGAAACAAAATTAATATTTTAATAAATTTTTATCATAATTATAAACATAAATTTATTAATATCAATTTGTTAGTCGAAAATTATATTTAAATTTGTTGCACTATATTATAAATTTAATTATAAATTGTTTTAAGATAAAAAAAAATCAATATATCATAAATTTTATATTTAGTTAAAATTATTATAATTCACAATTAAAAATATTATATATACATGTTTTTATATGTATAAGTAAATTTTATCTTACATTAGGCATATTTTAGTTATTTATTTTCTCTCAGCAGTTTAACAGTAAGATTTACCAAACATCCATAACTGCTTTCAGAACTCACAATATTTCTGAAAATAAAATTTACCAAATACTTAATTAATTTTCTTACAGTACAACTAACAACAATTATTTTAAAAGTTACAATATTCTCAAAGCGGCCCATAACGCTTAAGCTAACCTCCTAAGTTTGGAGGGGCAAAATTGGGTTCAATGATTTCGTGTTAGTAAACGTTTGGTAACACATAACATCTCGTGGCATATGCTAAAACATAAGGCCGCCATGCTTAGTCTAAAAATTTAAGATGATACATTTTATCTAATTAGTTGAAATTATGAACTTATTTTCAATTAATTAAATAAATATATTACATTTAAGTCAAAATTTCTTTTAAAAAATTATTCAAAAATCTCATTCATTTATAATTTATTAGTTTAGTTGCATAATTTAAATACCCAAGATCTAATTGAATCCATTAAAAATAATAAGATCTAAATTGAAATTTGATATGACTTAGTTGAAATGTGCAACTTAATATTAATAACTAATCAAAATTGAATATACTATTTAAGAAAAATTTAAACGTACATATCTACGCTTTAATTTTTAAAATTTGATCATGTTCTCTTAAAGTTATAATTTCTCAAGGTGTGTAAAGAGAAATACTAATAAAATTACAAAAGTGGTAAAATAAGTCAATAATTTTTTTTTTTCCCGATCTTTCGTAAATTTTACTCCTATTGATATGATATCTTACAATATAGTCTTGGCTGATATATTGATTGATGCATCTAACCATGCACATCTCGCTAATTGATAATGATACGACGTAGGTTTCGATTACTTGGAACTACAATTAGGAATGAACGAACCTCGGCAATGCGAACGCAAAGTATTGTGGTTGTCGTTTGAGCCAATTACAGTGTCAGTATCACATCATTCATTTTTGGGAAAATAACCACATGCATGCGTCTGTATTAGTTAGTTGATTCCATCTTTCGAAGAAATCGAGCGATGTGAATTCACATGACTATACTACACCGCGCACGATGTCGTTGCCACTTGCCCGGACACGTTAATGGCTGGGCAGGTATTGGTCCAAAAAGGATATTTCCTTAAAATATCAATCTTTCTATTTTTTTAATTTAATTTTAGACACCCACCAGATTGGCAAATTCTGTCTTTTAACTTTTTCGATTCGTAATTTCGTATAGCATCTATTTTAGCAAAAGATGAGTTCAAAGTTTGGGTGGTTTTGTGTCGGTCAGTTTGGCTCTAGCCAAGAACAATATGATTCATAAATCATAATAATGTTGTCAGTGAGGCTTAAGAAGTTGCAGCTAGAGAATGGAGTGAATTCATTTAGAGCGGGCACTCTGTGAAGTAGAACCAATGGGAGTACTTTTAGCAAAGTCTAATAATCCAAGCCTGTGTTAGCAAAGTCTTTTTTAATCATGGTATAAATTGAATGTTGATGCAGCTGTCAGTGTTAAGGATGATTATGTTGGTACTGGAGTATTAATTTACAATTCGGAGGGTGAAAGTTATGGCAGCGTCTACTTGCGAGGTGATTTTTTCTGGAGACGTAGAATTTGTGGAAGCTGTTCTTGTGCAAAAAGGAGTTCGATTTGCGATGGACATTGGACTGGCTCCAACTATAATTATTCTCTCAATGAGATTAATCTCACCGTAATAAAATTGCAAGCAAGTGTGAAGTGGGGTGATTAATCTTGCAGATATCACCCGCATCCAGATTTACAAAAAAATATACAGATTCGAATGAGAATTTAGATATAAAAAATCAATTTCAATCCAAATTTGGATTTTGCCACCACATTGAATAGGCAGCAATTAGCTTTGTATATAAAGTTCGCAAGTTTGCATCTTCCTTTTTATTATAATATAACAATTGAAATAATCACTTCACTAGATGACAATCTAGTTATGTTTCGTAACGTCAATTACTTGGACAACAACAGCTGTGCAACCATGCCTGCCCTCTCAGCTTTTGGCTGGACCTCGCTCTCCTTTCATATGATCACGAGGCACAATAATAATAAGGGAGCTGCTAAGTTACATTTGATGTAACTTACAGCCGCTTCAAAACTGAATGAACAGTAACCACGCGAAGTTACTGTTTACTCGATTTTGAAGCGGCTGTAAATTACATCAAATGTAACTTAATAAAATTCTAAAAATAATAATAATAATAGTTCTCCTCGATTTCTTAAACATGGCCATACTAAAACAATTCCCACAATATGACATCAACACAGAGTTCCGAAGAGAGCTGCGAAATTATCCTATAATAAATTATGAAACAACCGGGCACTTCCGTGCAAAACCAAATAATGCTGTCAATGAGCTCCTGACACGACACGATCGAGGGTATTTAAGTCATTAAAGTCGACTCACAACAAGGAGTTGACCTTTTGTAATTAAAACTTAAAAATGAAACGTGGCCCACGTTTGTGGATATTGAAAAATATTTTGGGCATCTTCCTTACGAATATGACCATGATTGAAAAAAAATCAGCTGGGTGGGAAAATAGTCCAGACCCTTATGATATCTCTAAAATTTGGTCCATAGATCAAATCGAATCGAACTGTGCGCGCGCTTGTTTTTTTTTTTTTTTTTAATTTTTTATTTGCAGCAAAACGAAATATCCAAAAGGAAAGTAAGTTCATCTCAGTGGATTTGGAGAAAAAGAGAAAGGACAATGTGGGGATTTGGGGGTAGGTATTACTGGGCGAGGAAGGAAAGAGGAGGAAAGAGAGAAGGGATAGTGGTGGTGTTTGCTTGGATGTCTAGTGAAGAGAGACACTTGAAGCATTTCGTCCAGCTTTACTCCTCTTTGGGATGGAATTCACTTATTTGCCATTCTCAATTTCTCAATATGTAAGTTCCATTTGATTTAATTGATGTGATGAGTTTTTAGGTTTTCTTTCTTTATTTATTTAATTATTTTAGTTCATTTGAGGATCCTGCTCGATGGAAGGGATAGATAAATACAATTGGGTTTTATTCATTTGTTTAATATAAGGGATTAGCTCTCTTCTATACTCACATGATTTGATGATTTTGTTCTTGGAGTTTGATTATTGTAATATCTGCAGGTTTTTTCCTGAAAAGGCTGAAAGACTAGCGTTGGATATTCTGAAGGAACTCGTAGAGGTCAGTGCTTTTCTTCTTTTGTGATTGCATCTTCGAACAGTATGTTTGGGAATTGGGATTGTGGTGGCTTGACTTTTTTTTCAAAGCTGCTTTCGAGAGGAATTCACTAGCTATTAAGTAGACATGGGTTTGGATGCTAAAATTGATGTTTGTCAAGCACGGCATTCCCCAACTCACATTTAGCTAATGTGGTGGAAATCCCTACTGCACGTAAACACAATCTATGCTTTGATTGAAGCCCTATAACATTTTTAGACTTTAGTAGCTTGAAAATTTTTTAAAGGGCTGACATATTGAGTGGTTTATCTTGTAACTGTACGGTTTTATTCTGGCAAGCAGGAGCTGAAGTTTGGGCCATGCCCTGTTGTTTTTGCATCTTTTTCTGGTGGTCCAAAAGCCTGCATGTACAAGGTTCTTCAGGTAATATTTCCAAGAATTTGGAGACCGCATGTATCTGTGGTTAGATGTCAGCAGCGAATTTCTTTCCCACACTTCTGTGGAAGCTATGAATGCATAATAGTTCTAGAGTCTTAGGTTTAGCAGGAAACTTGTTAATGCATTTTCCTTATTTTGCAGATAACTGAGGGAATATGTGAAGCAAAACTGAATCTGGTATCTTTTCTCTTACCCATTCAATAAAACCATCTACTTTTCCTTCTTTTTCTTTCTTTGAGAGGTTTCTAAATACATGCTCGGTTGTTATGGTTTCTTCCAATGTTAATGCTTTTGATGAAATAAGAAAACTAGCTACGTAGGATATGTTTTCTTGTGTTTACCCATAAGATTTGCACGAATTTTGATATGTGGGGTTGACAAAAAGTTGCTTGATATACAGTATGTAATTTTTAAACTTGAAAATGCCATTTTTTGTTTAGTTAAATTACTTCTTCTTCTTCATTCTTATGAAGGATGACCGCCAACTGGTTAGGGACTGTTTTTCGGGCCAGATCTATGATTCCAGTCCAGTGGATTTTACTAGTGATTTGGGTGCCAGATTTGCTGTTCACCCATCAGTTCTGAACATGTCCCATCCACCAAAATTAGTCTCATGGATAGCAAATGGCATTGCTTCTGGTCTTGATGCTTTCTTCCTTAATAGGTTTGAATCACATCGAGCGGAGTATTGGCAGACTCTTTACTCCTCTGTGGTGAGAAGACAACGGCTTACTTGCTATAGAAAAGCTTTCACTTTTCACGTCTCCTGTTTTTATTTAGTATAGTTCTTATGCAGCGGTTTGGGGCCCCATATCTCATTTTATGCTCGGAAGATGATGATCTTGCTCCTTACCAAGTTATCTACAATTTTGCTCAACGACTGCGTGATCTAGGGGCAGATGTAAAACTTGTCAAATGGAACAGCTCTCCTCATGTAGGTCTGTTTCAAAACTCATTGGTCTAATGTGTAGTCATGATGATGGTGTGTGATATCTTATGCTGAGACTTTCTTTGACTGTTTTGGTTGTGCTTTTATATAAATTTTAAAACCAAATGGAGCCCTGCTGTGTGCTGTGGAGGGTTTATACTCTCAAATGCTATGTATGCTGCCGTTCATGTCTTTCCTACCTTGGTTAAAGTTGTGAATACAAATTTTGGTCACTAGCATCTTGCCAGGGACCGAAAGCATATGCCCAAACAATGCTTGAGAGAAGGTGCTGGGTTTATATTTACAAACCTCAAAGGAGAATGTTATTTAATGTAGGTTTCCTGATGAGTGTGCTTAATGATGGCTGTGATGAATATGTATGTGAGTGTGTGCATGTACAAGTTGTTATATTGGAAGACAAATCATAACCATCATCTTATGACCATTTTTGCGAATCTGATGACTGGTCCAACTTTCATTTGCAAATGCTTCTAGGCTGCATCATCAATATATCTGAAAACCTCTTTATGTGATTCAATTGTGATGGTTATTACAGGTCACTATCGGCATTATCCAATTGACTATAAGGCTGCTGTGACTGAGCTCCTTGGTAAGGCGGCTGCAGTTTACTCCCACCGGATTCAACGACTTGAAGGAGAAAAAATGGGCCTGGAGGGAACGCATGATGATATGGCTGACCCTATGTACAACCTGAGTAAAGCAGCTGTGAGCCCAACCCGGAGCTTCCGAGGAACTTCTCTTGTGCCTAGTGATCATTTTCTCTTGCCAAGCTCTCTTGAATATTACGATGGCAGAGATGTTGGGTCCCTGCAAGACGAACACAAAGAAAGACTGATTCATTTGCCTAACCCACCAAACATTAACGCGCATGGGGTTCTTGGTCAAATTCTATTCGATGTCTGTGTACCCAAGAATGTTGAAGGTTGGGATATCAGGTCATCGGATTCTTTAAATGGATCCCGCTATAATTCAACACGGAGGCATGCCCCATTTAATCCTATCAAATGTATGCGTCGCTCAAGATTGTAAGATTTTACTGACTACCTTACGTGGGGATGAACTTACTGAATCTGTATCTTGTACGAGGCTCTTGGCTTAACACAGTGCTCACCGGCATCAGCTCAAGGGAACATGAATTTCCGTGAAGAATAAAAAAAAATGGAAAAAGAAAAAATAGACACGGGCTTTTGAAATGTATGTAAATGGAGTTGTTAATCTAGCGTTTTTGTAAGACAATAAAGAGAATGCTATGTTGTCGGGATGGTTGTATTGAAAATAAGGGGAGGATCTGAATGTAAATCCACTTAATTTTGCAAAATGAAGAACCCCAATATTGACGACATTCGCATTAACATTCAATGTTTCCGTCATTTTCTAAAACGCTTTGTTGTTACTCGTGCATGATAATTAGACATGTAATTTCTTCTCCATCTAACTTGTTAACGTTAAGAAAATACGGAGTTTGTTCATTTACTTCACTAAATCGCGTGTATATCCTCCACATGAACGGATAATATTAAACATGAATTGAGCATTTATAGTGTGTTTATTTTTTGATTTGGAGAATCAGAATTTAAAATCGAAATCATTAACTGTTTTTAATTCGTAAAATAGAAGCGGGATCAGAATTATGAGACCCGCATTAATTTGAGAATAGGAGATTCACTCCAGAGTTGGGGATCAGTCTCCCACGCACTGCATTTTTTATTTTGCACCATTAATAAATTAAAATTCTAAAAATAATAGTTTTCTAATTAGGAATTTTTAATTTTAATAAAATCAAGGATAAGTAGAATTTTAATAGTAATTTTTTAATCATAGATTTCTGACTTTAATAAAGTTAAATGATAAATTAAAAGATAAAAAATTAATACATTAGAATCTGTATTTTTTTTATCTTTTAACTTATCCCTGATTTTATTATTAAAATCAAAATTCCTGATTAAAAGACCACACATTCTAAAAATACCCCTTTAAACTTTTTTTGATTTTATTATTAAAATCAAAATTCCTGATTGAAAGACCACACATTCTAAAAATACCCCTTTAAAATTTAAAAAGGCCAGCAAACAAATCACACTATTGCTGCCAATTTCCCAAGCCATCGCAGCCAAACAAGCCTCATCTCGTCGTCATCTTCATTAGTCGTCGTGAGCAGCAGCTGGTTGCCGGGATCGGGAACGTCGTCTCCTTTTGGAAAAAATCTACGCGCATTTGCGACCATTCGTTTGGGCCGAAATCTTCACCTTTCGTCACCGTCTTCATCGTTCGGCAGCAACTGTCACCGGAATCGGGAACGTCGTCTCCGTTCATCACCAGCGTCTCCGTTATTAACATAATAACGATGATGATGATAAAAGTGTTATAATTAATTAATAGTAATGCTAATTACTATTAATCTTAATCACCATAATTATTATTAATGATTATTTAATAATAATAATAATAATAACAACTTTAATAATAATAATAAAAGATTTTTTAATAATATGTAACAATTTAATTCATTCACATATAATCCCAAGATAAAATAAATACAATAATAATAATTCAGATCATTTATATTTTAATTTTTATAATTTAAATAAATAATTTATTCTGATTTTATTCTCTATTTTAATTATAATTCATTTTAATTTTTACTCATTTTGATTTATGTCCATTTCGATTTCTGTACATTTTAATTTCCGTTTGTGGAACGCACCGTTACTCTACTAAATCACGTGAGTATATTCAGCGCACGGATTTCCAATAAAATATACCATCATGCATATTGTATTGTAATTTGTAATTGTGTTGACATTTTGTTTTGGCCAATTGATTCGACTTTGCGTTTGGGAGAGGGAGAAAGTATGAAGATACTAGTGAGCGGCGCGTCGGGGTACTTAGGGGGAAGACTTTGCCATGCGCTCCTGAAGCAAGGCCACTCAGTTCGAGCCTTGGTCAGGCGCACCAGCGACATCTCCGGCCTCCCTTCGGATGGAGCTCTGGAGCTGGTCTACGGCGATGTGACGGACTACCGCTCGCTCCTCGACTCCTGCTTTGGTTGCCATGTCATCTTCCACGCAGCCGCCCTTGTCGAGGCTTGGCTCCCCGATCCTTCTAGGTTCTTTGCCGTAAGTTGAACCCTAGTCACCGTCGTCGCTGAAGTTGACGCTGAAGTTGACGTTGAAGTTGATGTTGAAGTAATGTGTTTTTGTTTGTTTTTACTATTTTCATTTCGGGGGAATTGAAACTTCCAATTTTTCAAAATTGTGCATTAGGTTAATGTCGAAGGATTAAAGAACGTAGTGCAGGCAGCTAAAGAGACTAAAACAGTCGAGAAGATTATTTACACGTCTTCCTTCTTTGCTCTTGGTTCAACAGATGGATACATTGCCGACGAAAATCAAGTAAGAGAATTTATCTTTTATATGCGCTGTGTAAAATTAACTCATTAATTGATTTAATATTTAAATTATTTGGCGGCAGGTTCATGAGGAGAAGTATTTCTGTACCCAGTATGAGAGGTCCAAGGCTGTGGCTGATAAGATAGCTTTACAAGCTGCATCAGAGGGGTTACCAATTGTGCCAGTTTATCCAGGTGTTATTTATGGTCCGGGGAAGCTCACCACCGGTAATATTGTCGCCAAATTGGTGAGATTATTGTTCTGCATCACTTTTCTTTAGTTTTCTTTCATTATCAAATTACTTGTCATGCAATTAATGCTGGAACCATGGAACATGTGGTTTAAATTGAGTCTAGTTGTGGAAGCTCTGGTTGTAGGCCAATGACGCCCCATTGGTGATTGAACTCTTATTTGTGTAGACATTGTTTTGAAAACGAACAGCAGATAGTGTGTTTTTCTCATCAGCTAAACGATTTATATAAGTTAACACTTTGCAGTTCTTTAACCAGTTGTCTTTTGTTAAGTGTCAGATTCTACCTTATTTCTTAAAAAGTTGTATATACTGTACTCGATTGAATGCTTTCACACTTGATTGCATAGAGAAATATCAGGTGCTTGCTGTGATGATTATTGCTTTGTCCTTTCAGATGATTGAACGCTTTAATGGACGGTTACCTGGCTATATCGGCAATGGAAATGATAAATTTTCCTTCTGTCATGTTGATGACGTTGTAGATGGTCACATTGCAGCAATGGACAAAGGTCGATCTGGTGAAAGATATCTTCTTACTGGAGAGAATGCGTCATTCATGCAAATTTTTGACATGGCTGCTGTCATCACTGGAACAAGCAGGCCTAGATTTTGCATTCCCCTTTGGTTGATTGAGGCGTATGGATGGATATCAGTTTTCTTCTCTCGAATCACAGGAAAGCTTCCTCTCATCAGCTACCCGGTATGCGCTATGGCTTCTGAAATTGATTTATTGGCGCTGGTTGTGGCACTGGTTAGGATTATCAATTTTTGGAGTGCTAACTAATTTGGTCATCAACAATATATGATGAGTCCCATGATTTTCCAACCCCTCTTTCATTTTCTGCCAACACGTTTTCATTTGTTCTCTTTTTGGTGCCAATGCTTATACGGTGAATCTGTTTCTGTGTATTCTTGTATGTGTTTCCCTGAACAGTTTATCTTTCTTTCTTCTTCTTCTTCTTCCTATTTAGCATGCATTATCTTCTTACAATGAATGAATTATTGTGCAGACTGTACGTGTTTTGGCACATCAGTGGGCATACTCTTGTGTGAAGGCCAAAACAGAGTTGGGTTATAACCCCAGAAGCCTGAAAGAGGGACTACAGGAGGTGCTGCCCTGGTTGAGGAGCCTAGGCATGATAAAGTACTAAAAGTAGTATCTCATTTTCATTGACAACATTGTTTGTTGCTTTGTACTCTGTACATCTCTCGTTTATCAGAGTATCCGGTGCCCGGTGATGATCTCAGCTGTAGACTGTGAATACCATGTCTTATTTGTTAGATGCATCACAAAGAAGTCTAGACCCCTTTTAACTTTGATTATTGATGGGCAAACTGTAGGAGCAGGATGTTCTAACAGTGGATGGAAGCGATTAAAGTACCAAATAGTGCATGCACTAGAAAAATGTGTAAAGGCAATAATACACAAAATGAAGTATTACTACTAGAAAAATGTAAAAAGGAAATAAAATAACAAAATAAAGTATTTCTCTCTGCATATAGGCGCGATGCATGATCATCCAAATTCACCGCCTTGACTGACTAGAGTCCTCTTTGATCATTTGAAAATTTGAATTTGAACTGCTATTTGATTTGGCGGTAAACACTAAAAAGGGGTACTGGTCAGTGGTCACTCACTCCTCACTCACTACAATGTAATAACTAATAAGGGGAAAATATGAGATTGATCTCATGTGATCCTTTTGTTTATTATCTATTTTTTCATTATTTACATTATTTTTAGCGAATTGCGATAAAAAAAATGAAAAAGAAATACAAATACGTGGTGCTGTCCAATCGCAGAGCACTTTTCGGCTAGCTGGCTCCTCACTGGTAACTCAAACGAGTAGGAACTCATCGGTCACCTAGCTTAGGTCTTGAAGACTTGAACAGTTGAAACTTTACCGTTGTGCCTTTTGTTACTCTAAAACAAAATTACGAAATAGAAGGCTAAAGCATAAGCGAAAAGAAAAACAGGTTCGTGTTTGGTTCTAGAGAAAATGGTGAAGGCGAAGCCATCATACGAGGAACGTCGCCTTAAAAGAGTGGAGGAAAACAAGAAACGAACGGAAGCCCTCAATCTGCCCATGCTCTGTCAAGCTCTACACAAAAAGCCCTCTATTAAACCATCTCATGTCCCACCCTCTCTCTCTTGGTCTTCGAATATATATATATATATATATATATAGCTCTACAAAAGCCTCTATTAACATCTCATGTCCACCTCTCTCTCTGGTCTTCGAATATATATATATATATATATATGTATGTATGTATGTATGTATATATGTATGTATGTATGTATGTACGTATGCTTTCTTTCTAGTTGTTAATGCAGCTGACTTGGTGTTTGCTCAATCCACAGATGGAAAAAGTGAAACCTCGTACGGTGAAGAAGCAAGAGGATGTCGTCTTGAGGCGGTCCAGTCGCGTAGCCAACAAGCCCTCCCCTGTTTACAATGAATTAAGTTTACCATTTCTTTATCTCTATATATCAACATTTGAGCCGTAGCATTAGCGTATAAAGTTTAATGTAGAAGAAAATGGAACTATGATGAACAAGTAACCGTGCCAGTTTTTGGTTTTCTAACAGGTTACTATTGTTCACGTGGAGATACCTAGAAGGTACACTTTATATTCAAATTTCCCTCTTCTTTTTTTGAGTAATAATAACTGTAATGATCTTTTTCCTATTATTCTGATGTTGCAGGCTTCAATTTCTTCTGGAATCTATAGAATTTCCGCCAAGAGGGATTTGTCGAACCGAGTTTATGCCTCGGATGAAGCCAGAGCACGTGCTGTAGAGAAAGCGGAAAAATTGGAAGCTCGTTTAGGACCCGAGCATCCAAATTTTATAAAGCCAATGCTTCAATTGCATGTTACTGGCGGATTTTGGCTGGTAAGCTGGTTGGTGTTATTGGCTCCTAATGTTTTCTTCTTTCTATTATGCATCTTTGTGGTTGTTTCTCTTTGGTTCATGAATAAGAGGTAGCAAATTGTGCTCATCTTTCTCGTGGTTCATTGCTTTACTAAGTGTGTCTTATCTTTGTGTGATTTAAATTTTGAATGATCCAAAATGGCTTATGGAGCACAAGTTTAGTGATTTTATAGCTCAAAACATGATTGCAACTACAGTGTCACCAGGGATGATATTGAGTTTTTTATTACTATGCTGTGGTTTGTAATGGGAAAGAAAAGGTGAATCCATTTGTAATTCAATTGTAAATGACTCGAATTATGTGTGTTATCCGAGCTCTAAATTTCATTTTAATATATAGGTTGAAATTGCAAGCAATACTGCTAATCATTTTTGAACCTATAAACAACAGGGCCTTCCAGGCGACTTCTGAGGGAGGAACCTTCCTAAACGTGATGAAGCGATCTCTTTGATAGATGAAGATGGTGATCAGTACCCAACAATATATTTGCTAAGGAAAACAGGATTGAGTGGTGGATGGAAAGCATTTGCGGTTGCTCATGGTTTGGTAGAAGGGGATGCATTAGTTTTTCAGTTAATTAGGAATAATGCATTCAAGGTATGATTAAGCTATATGAATTTTAACCTCTGTTGTGTTTGGCTTAAGTTTGAGGTTCATTATGCTTCCCATGTGTTTGACTTGTCAAACATAATTGATCAGGATGATAGATTAAGATATTATCTGAAACAGATGTGTGTGTGTATAAATTGCATGGTTTTTATATGTGTTGTGTGGGAACATAGCACATGCAAATTCATGCTCTCTTTTCACCGTAATATGTGGACTTCTGATTTTCTACCGTCCCTTCTCTGTAATCTTGTTTGTATCTATCTCTAGTGTGGATAATCTGTTTTCCTAAAATCTGAAGTGGTTAATTTGACATCGTATCTACCATATTCATTTTTCAGGTCTACATAATCAGGGTGAATGGTTCTGATCAGCTGAAGAATCTCTTGAGTTCTGAGTGTCAGATATCAGAGCCTGTCCAATCAATTTAGTTAAATTTTTGGAAAAAAATAAAAACCTTTAATACATTGAACTAGTGCGCTTCCACTAAACGCTATTCATTAGCTTGACAGGCATGGATTTACAAACAGAATTCACATTGCTTCCTTAGGTTAACTAGGAGCACTGTGCCAAATGGCAATAATAGTGATACGTTGCAGCGGATATGTTCATAATGTATAGTGTTGGTTTTGGGGTTAGCAATACTTTTTTACATGAATTCCAAACAATATAGACGGACAAATCATACATGGAAGGGCAGAAGGTATTGAGTGGTTTGTTTTGCGCAGATTTATTCTGACAGATATTCAAGCTTAGAACCTTTGTTATATATTCTTTTCTGCAGATCTGGCACTATGATGGCTTTATAAAATAACAATTTTCATAAATAATTCATACTTGGAACCTTCTCAATGACTGCATGTATGTTAATAATAACAATTTGGCTTATTCCATCGAGCATTTAAGTGCTTTTGGCTATTTGTTCTTGTTTGCAGGTAAAACATGCTGGGTAAAAACAATCCATCCTGTCATAGGCTTTTGTCCTGGCCTTGCCTTGTTTACAGAATTAGCTGATATCAAATTAGACCATTACCGTTAAATTTTTGTTTTTCTAGCTGACCCATCAGGAGCTCAAGACGCTTTTAGATGCCTGATGTAATTTTTGCTAGACAAACATTAATTACAACTTTCATGCTTATCAATTCTACAGTTCAACACTTCAACTAATGAGCTTACCTTTGTGTATATGCTTAACGTTCTTTTTCTATTTTGATTTTATTGTAACAATGATCTGCTGAACCTGGACCAGAATGGGCAACGCCTCTATCTCTGATTCGGAAGAAATGACATCACATTTTTCTTCCTTGTCACACAAGATGCAATAAAACTTGACCTTTTTTATATTCAAAAGTAATTATTTATCTGGGTCAATTTGAAATCTGTGGGGTGCAATGACCGACTACGGAGTCCCTGTTTAGGTGATGTGGTGAGCTGTAACGAGTAAACTAGCAGTTGTTGATTGCATCAACGCTGGCTCAATTGGCAAGCTGGACCCCTTCTTTCCAGCTTGCATTCTCGAAGACTAAATATTCGAACATGCCTTGAACTTGCCATCAATCAGCTCTCGTCGTCAAACAACATGTAGTGCCACAAACAAAGGGTCCTGATTCGTATTCATCACTGTGATGGGGCCCATATGTGGAACTCTTGAACTCAGCCGGTCAAGTTAATTTAGTTATCTCACGCGGAGTTTGTCTGATAATCTCTCTCCCATATTGGCGATCTTTAATCCCACGCGCCCCTCTCTATTCCGTGACATCACGACTCGATTCCAAAAACAGCTCTCAAATCATAGTACTATCTGATTCGATCATTTTTGTTCACTCGCCTTATCTACAAGTGGGATTTTTAGTCGTAGTTAGGAATAACTGGCGCCGAGAATTCCGCGGTTTTCCAAGTGGAAGGTCAGAGGGTTAGGTCATCCTCACACTTATGTACCCGGGCCCACTGGGCCTGGCCCAATGACTCCAACTGTAAATAGAACCTCACAAAACACTACTACTACGCGACATTAGCAACTTGACAACCTTCCAACTTTAATTAACAAGAAGAAACTAATTATTATTATTCGACACTAATAAATAAATAACCGGCTTATAAGCGTTTTATATTTTTGCATGCAATCCCGTCTACGGAGGATTTAAACTTGACTCGGTCTTTATTAATATTATTGTCGCTTACAGATTTAACTAATCCCGCGTCACTTCCCTTAACCGGCGCCAACCCAAAAAAGGGAAGAAAAAAAATTAAAAAAAAAATCCAATCTTTGTCTTTATTTGAATCCAACCAATCAGTTTCATTTGCAAAATTACCTAACGTAGGGCCCATGTTTAATCCAACGGTTAAACAAGCATCCTACAGCAAGCGGCTTAAAAAACGGCTTTTGAGCGCCGAACGAAAAGATCGGTGCGTTTTTGTCATGTCACTCAGTGAAATTGAAAAATGAACCAGAGGTCCAGAAACGGAAAATAAAAAAGGAAATTGAGAAATCCAGCTTCAATTGCGCTAAAATTGTTTAGTTATTGTCTCTTGTCGAGAATGGAATTTGTCAAGGACGCCGGATCACAGCAATTAATTCATTTCAACGCGTCTTATTTTCCTCTTCGATCTTAATCGCCATCGCTACGATTTTTTCTCTCCTTGTAATTTTTCTTTTCCATTTCTCGATTTCGTCGATTGATTCACTCAGATTCGTATCATTCTTCCAACTACACGTTTTTTTCTTAATTTATTTTTTGAATTTTATACCTTCTAAGATCCGCATTGACGAGGAATTTTGTAATTTCCTTTCAGATGTGGATTGATTTATTCATATTCGTCAATCAAATGATTTGATTTATGTGACTAGGAATTGAGAAACAGAGTTTCTGATACATAATTTGCAAAAGAAGCTGTGATTTTTGAAATTGAAATCAAGCAATGTCCACACGGGGCGAACATCAAACGGTCCCACTTTCGGTGCTGCTAAAGCGGGAACTGGCGAATGAGAAAATAGAGAAACCAGATATTGTACATGGCCAGGCTAGTCAGAGCAAGAAAGGAGAAGATTTTACTCTTCTCAAAAACGAATGTCAAAGGGCCATGGGAGATGGAGTCACCACATTTTCTGTATATGGGGTATTCTTTTCGATATATTCCAGTTTGATGGATTTTGTGTATGCTTTTGAATTCTTATTCATGATGGCAAAATATATTGATCACTTTTTCGGACTGGCTATGATTGCATTTAGATTGCTCTAATTGGATTAATGATGGGAAACAGAAAGTTCAATTGCACGAGTGATAGCCGTTTCTTAGTCATGCTGATTTGATCTTTTCATTTATGTGGATAATGCCATGTGTTCCATATGGTCAATATAATTGTTAAGTGCATTTCTTTTGGATTCTGATAAAGTTGATCTTGTCAAGTTGATTTGATTAAACTGTATTCTGCAGCTATTTGACGGACACAATGGCTCAGCTGCTGCTATTTACGCCAAGGAGAATCTTCTGAAAAATGTGTTAAATGCTATCCCTTCAGAGCTTAACAGAGATGAATGGATATCTGCACTTCCACGGGCCATGGTAGCGGGCTTTGTCAAAACAGACAAAGACTTTCAAGAAAAAGGTGGGGGTAGCACTTTTCTATAATTTTCTCTGTAATTACATATGCTGTGATTGTGCAACCTATACTTTAGGAGAACTCCGGCTATTGTTTAAATTAGAATGCTAACTTAATGTTGGATGGGGGGATTATTGACCGGAAAACACATGCACCCATGCGGACTTGTACATCCAAGTTCAAACATTCTTGCGCATTCATTCCAGTATTCAAATCCTAATGTGCTTGTACAGTCATACACATTGCCAAATTCTCATACATAGCCTATGTCATATAACTCTTGATTGACTATCAAGTACATATCTTCACACTCATGTATTTGAGTCTTATAAAAGCAATGGGAACTGCAATACCTTTCAGTTGCTTGCGTCAACAACTGTACGTGTGACAGATATTTTTGACGCCTTACACGAGGCACTCATGTCGACCCAAACTTGATGCAGATATAATCAAGTTAGGATTAGTTCATTAGGTCAACGTATAAACCAATCCTGATTATTAAGGATTATAATTTTGTGTGTACTAATTTTTGGAGATATTAAGTTAGACAGACAAATTTGAAAATACTTTCTATCATTGAAAAATATGGGGCTTGTGCTTGTTCATTTTTCACATGATCTAGTTGTGTAGATGTTGGTGTCTGGATATAGGTATTGGGACATTGCATTGGGCATTTTATTACATTTTGTTTGTCATCAATGGAAAATGCCTTCTTTCTGGGTTCTGTCTTGCTAGTCACGTGGGTGAAATTTACATTTTCTTTTGTTGCCATTTCAGCTCGTACGTCAGGAACAACGGTCACCTTGGTGATAATTGAAGGATGGACTATAACTGTTGGATCTGTTGGTGATTCCCGTTGTGTACTTGAATCTGCAGAAGGTGATATCTATTACCTGTCAGCAGATCATAGGCTTGAATGCAATGAAGAGGAGTAAGTCACTGATATAAGCATTATGTGAAACACATAACTTGTCCATCTTGACAATAAAGACCTCACCTTTTTCTGTCCGGTGTGTTATATTAGGAGGGACCGTATCACAGCATGTGGGGGTGAGGTTGGTAGGCTCAATGCTGGTGGTGGAGCAGAGGTATCTTTCCTTTTGCATCATAATTATGTCTCTGTTTCTTCTAGACTTTTAATGCACTTCTCATGAACTTGTCTGGCAGCTGAGTTTTTCCTTTTCTAGTAAAAATTTGTATGCTCATTGATTTTTTAAATTGGTATAGCCACTATACTTGGATAATAAGATACTAAAGACTTGTTGTTGGCCAACTTATGTGTCAATCTGTCCCTATATAATGATGATGTAGGACCAAAATCTTGTTCGAGAAAACTCAAATTGGTGATGTCTATCTGCAATCTATGTAACTATAGATCGGTTCCATCATCGGAAACATAAAATATTAAAAAAATGAAATGTTTACTTCATTTGTAGATTGGACCATTGAGATGTTGGCCTGGTGGTTTATGTCTCTCGCGATCTATAGGAGATATGGATGTCGGCGAGTACATTGTTCCTGTTCCTTATGTAAAGCAAGTGAAGGTTTGTTCTTCTGTAAGCTATTATTGATGTATGTTAGCAATATCTCCATTTACTTTCTCCCTGTAGGGGCCTTGACTGTGGTGGTTGATCCATGTTTGTCCCTTTAATTATCTTTTCATATTTTACTCATATACAACTTGAGTTTGGTTTTATGCATGTTAAATTACATGAAGAAATTTTTTTGTGCATCACCTTTAAGCATTATTATAGTTATTTTTAGTAGTTCTTTTGGAACTTAACCAAGAGAATGAGTATAAAAAATTCAAAGTTACATTTTAGTATTGATTTATACTGGCTGCCTAATAGTTTTGACTTATAGACCTACATAATCTTTTGATTCACATATGAGGCTGTGCTGCAATTCTTTCTGAAGAGATTTAGAAAGTTTGACATATTAATTACTATTTTTCTGCAGTTGTCTACTGCTGGCGGTAGGCTTATAATATCTAGTGATGGTGTCTGGGATGCTTTATCAGTGGAAGAGGCTCTTGATTGTTGTCGTGGGATGCAACCAGAAGCTGCAGCTGCACAAATTGTCAAAGTAAGCTAATACCAAGCAATTTCTGCAGATTACGTTTTAGGTTTCTGGTTGATGATGAAAATTGCATCACTGATCTCTGCACCTCAGCACATAAATATTTATGTTTGGGTATTCAAGCTTACTTCATCTCTTGCCATATCTCTGTTCCTTGTTCAGGAAGCTGTACAGGCAAAGGGACTTCGAGATGACACAACCTGCATTGTGATTGATATATTACCACAAGAGAAGCCTCCTCCTGCTCCTGTGCCTGCACCAAAGAAGCAGGTAAAAGGAGTGCTCAAGAACATGTTTCGCAGAAAGTCCCCTGAATC
Source organism: Murraya paniculata (assembly GCA_030449075.1). Classification (NCBI taxonomy): domain Eukaryota; kingdom Viridiplantae; phylum Streptophyta; class Magnoliopsida; order Sapindales; family Rutaceae; genus Murraya; species Murraya paniculata. The sequence goes on along the minus strand of JAEVFN010000001.1, from coordinate 8,644,735 downwards.
GTCTTCTAACACAGATAGGGAATATGTTGAACCAGATGTGGTGGAGGAATTATTTGAAGAAGGATCTGCTATGCTTTCAGAAAGGTGTGCTGTGAAGGGTCATATTAGCTAACTTTTTTCTTTGATCATCATGGATAGTGCTTTTCTTGCTTTGCTTTTTTCTTTTTTTTTGGTTTGCAATTTGCTGTTCTTGTTTGTAATGTTTTACCAGTTACAAGTAGCACTGCTTTCTGCTCAAAGAATGGCCATTCTAGTTTGTGCCTTTTTGACTCAAGTCATATTTTTGTGATCGCAGGTTGGATACAAAATATCCACTATGCAATATGTTTAAGTTGTTTATGTGTGCTATATGTCAAGTGGAGATGAAACCTGAAGAGGGCATTTCAATACATGCTGGTTCAACTTATTCAGGAAAGTTGCGTCCCTGGGATGGTCCGTTCCTTTGTTTAAGTTGCCAAGAGAAGAAAGATGCAATGGAAGGGAAGAGGCCGTCAGGAGGTATTGCCACTCTCTCTGTCTCTCTCTATATGTACGTATGCATATGTGCGTCAAGTATTGATGTTGCTATAGCTTAATAATTTTCTTTGTTTTTTCCTTATTGTTTTCCAGATAGACATGGTAGTGAAAGTGACTAGCAGGCCCATCCCATTGATTTTTGCATTTTGCAAGTGCTAACAATTGTTTCGAAGTTGTTCATAGAAGGAAAGACGAGCTTCCATATGATAGTGAACTCCTTAAGTTCTCATGGGGTTTTTTGTGTATTTGATCCAAATTAACTTGTGGGCCAGTTTGGACCTTTTCCTAATTCCTTCCATGCTGCAAGTGGTAAGATCAAAGTTATGGGTGCACTTCATAAATCTGTTATCTGACTTCAGGAAAACTGTGCTTCCCTTCCATAAACTTGCGAATGCATTGTGACACATTGGAGGTTATTTCCTTTTCTGTCTGTGTACATTCCATGGTACACTGGTTCCCTGTTCATAGAGCTAACCGTGAATTATAGCGGCCTTAAGTGCAATCATCTGGTATAGGAGTTTGAGGTGTACTTACAGATTCATTTGAAGTTAGGGGAAACCTGCGTGTTCAGCTTGTTGAATGAGTTCGTTCATGTAGCATTAATTTTAATTTGATCCTTCCAATTAACAAGTTGGAAGGTGAACATTAAAAATAGAAATGTTGGAAATTACATTTTATTTTCTTCCCAAGAAACCGTCTCTATTCTTTATTAATCAGTGGCATATTTCATTTGTCTAATATAATATACAACAGCATTGGTGAAACTCTTCAACATGAAACTATGAACCCTTGTCATGTTCCATTCATAAATTTGATATAGATAGATGTATTTGGTTGAGCTTTTCAACGGTAGAGTAGCGTGTTATAATTATTATGTCTTTCGTTTGAAATTATTTGTATTAATCATTGTGATCTATTTCTAAGTGATTAGACGAGGCAAAAGGCAAATTAAATTATATGCAGGTCATGATGTATTGTCTTTTATTGCTTTTTCACAAATTCATTTGATCCATTGTGATGCCATGTCAAGTTCTGCTATTGTATTGAGTTGGCGTGGTCCAATCGTTGAGCGGTAGAGCACTAGTGTTGGGTTGATTAATCACATGATAGGGCCCAACAAACAGACACGGCATAAGATTTGTATCTGATTGGTTGATCCCGCAACAGGCCCACCAAAAGACCACATTGTAAACAACAAATAATTAGAAGAAAGACAACCTAACTAAAAACAGCTTAGCTTAGTTGCATGGTTTGTTTGTAATAAAACAACGACTCGTCTCTTTAAGTTTCTACACCCACACACGCACAGAGAGTGATCGATCGAAAAGATTTTGTTTGATACCTCGTTTGGTTGTTGGCATTTAGTTTCAAATTGAGGGGCGACTTTTGTAGAGTAGATTGGAATAAGAAATTGAGTGGCCACCGGCAATTGGCAAAAGCAGAAGAGAAAAAAAGAAAAAAGAGCGAGTGTTTTCCCACCGCATCGAAGAATCTATTATGGGCTCTGAGAGAGAAAGGTTTTGTTTTATGCAGTGTTTTTATTATTATATCTTCTCTTCTCCGTCTTATCTTTAAAAGAAAATGAATGTTGAATGAATTTATGAATGATATTTTAATTTGTTCTAGTGGTGAAGATGCGCCAGTGCCAGTCCATGTCCGCCTAAATAATGCTTCCATGATTGAGATGCTGACCTTAACTAATCGCAACAAAATTCTCCCTATGCAATGCTTCTTCGTGGACCACTTTGTACACGTGTGTGCGGGTCTCCTCAGTCCTCTCTCCCCACCTAACTGTGAATTTTTTTTCGTCCTTTTTTCAAACCCCATCTAACCTTTTGGTTACCCCATCAAACGGCTGACACTTGACGCGTGGTTCATTCATATAATAAAAAGTCAATTACTACCTAATATCTATTGATTGACCGCGTCTCATTGAGAATATAAATATTGTATCCTGATTTTATTGACCGATGAAACAAATATTGAACAAATTTTACACTTGCCTTGGGTATATTTTTATTAAATTAAATTACACCACTAAAAGAACAGAAAACGCACTAAGCGACATAAGATTCAATCAAGATCTTCATTCGTTTTGAATTCTAACATTTTGGCTTGTTTATGTCTAAATTGGTTTACCAAATGAATTTGAACAAGGAAATTTCCTTATCAGGTTTATTGAAGGCCATGATATATACGTGACTTGGACTAAATCCTCCTCACTGCTTCATTCAAATCTTATCTTCTCTGCCACGTGTCAAAATTATAGCAGTTTCCTCTAATAAAACACACACACACACACACAAACATTTATATATTCTACAGAACACGAAGCAAACTCAAATACTTCCCCATTGTACTTTGCCTATCAAATTACATGCAAAAAGATTACTTAGTGATAGTAGTGAGTAACCTAGTATAATGAAGAGAGAAAAAGGGCATAAATTTGTTAAGATTCCTCTTTGAGACGCGCGGGTGCACATGTGTATAGATAGGAACATGACTTCGGACTTCTCTCGGCCTTCTCATAACTCATTTCAGTTCCTCCCAAGAATAATCCAACTCACATATAATAAAGACACATACCCAAATATTAAAGTTTTGCCCTGCCAATGTAGCCCCATGACGGCAAACTTGGATACTCGTGACCTCATTTTCTCTAATCAGAACTTTACTAGCTGTTGGATTTGACATGGACCCACCAAAAACCTTTAACAGATACTGCTAAATATATCATCTCATCTCATAGTGCCATATTGGTCACCACACCCCTTCTCTCTCTCTTTCAAGAATAATAATGCAAAATTATGTTTCATTGTTCTTCTAAATACATTTTAAGCACAAGTCCTGATTGACAATAATCTCTCTCTCGGTTTCTCCGCTGCTTCCTGATCTTATCAGTTTACAAGCACAACAGTAAGAGAACCCCGGATACTGAATCAGACTTTCAAGCATAATCCTTTTGAATTATGGATTCCCACCAGCATCAACCAAGCAAAGAGAAAGCTGCGGACAATATGAAGCACGGAGAAGGAAAAGAAAGTTTAGCAGCAGCAGCAGCAGTGGCGGCAAAGCAAAAGTCATCGCCAACATGTCCTGCTGCTGCATCAGCAGCCTCGCCACCATCAGCATCATCATCCCCCTCTCACGAATTCTCCTTCACAATCTCTCTTCATTCTCCTTCAGCGGCAACAACAGCATCAGTCCCTGCTGATAATAACAATAACAAAACAAAAGCAACCCCACCTTCATTTGCAATCGATTTGTCCCCAGCTGATGACATTTTCTTCCACGGACATTTGCTTCCTCTGCATCTCCTCTCTCACCTTCCAATATCCTCCCCTCGCTCCTCCACCAACTCATTGGATAGCTTCACCCTCCCCATCAAAGACTTAATAGACGATCAGATTCCTGAAAAGAAATTTAGCAACTGCAGCGCCAGCAACATTAATAGCAATAGCAGCAGCAGCAGCAACATCAAATCCTGCAACCATCATCTGCAAAGCAACGATCTTCATCTTAATCAATCAAAGGGAAGACCCAAGTCCAAGTCATTCTCATTATTCGGGTTCACAAGATGGCGAAAGGGTTATGAAGTTGGAGAATGTGAAGACAATATCAATAAAGATCAGAATAAGCAAAAGAGGAAGCTGAGATTCGACGTAAGTCATGTAATTAAAAGGTATGTGAGAATGGTTAGGCCGTTGCTGCTTTTCAGAGGAAGGAGAGAAAATGGCCGCCATTTCCAACGGCAACCGTATTCGTTTTCAGGTAATTTAAGCTTTAGGAACAAGCAAGATCAGTTAATTAGAGGAATGAGAGGTGAGTTTTCAGCCCCTGCATCAATCAGAACGTCTCCCACAAATAGCGGGTTGCTTGTCGCCACAACAAATATTTCTTCATCAACAAGTGATAGTACCATGGAAGAGTTGCAAGCTGCAATTCAAGCTGCAATCGCTCATTGCAAGAATTCCATCGCCGTTGAAGAGAAGATCAAATGCTAAGATTTATTCTATTTCAGTTTTTAGTATTATTCTTTTTGTTATTACCATTTATATTTTTATTTTCTCGTGTATAACATATGGTATATACATATATTTGAAAAAGACGATATTATGAAGCTACTGATGAGAATGAATATGGAAGCAACATACATATTTTCACAAATACATCCAAGGATGATTGCAGCATGTGCCTTCTTGACGTTCACGTATTGCCGGTATATACAGTGATGGGCTGTGTGACCAATATCTAAAAGTTTGAATCTTAAATGTTGGGGATTCATCCCCATTCAATATTTGTTGTTATTCATGAGATTTCGAAAGAAACAGAACAAAAGAAAAATGATCCAACTTGTTTATATGATGATCAATGTGATATATCCCTAGCTAACTTGAAATGTCATGCCCAACAAGCCGCACAGCTTGGTGTGTTGAATATGTGTGGTGTGCAAACCAAAAAAACAAAAACAAAAAAGAAAAGAGGAAAGAGTTAAATTGGGCTATAGATGTCTGAAAAGGACGTATAAAAAAAAAAATACAAGTACTGTATCGTTAGTAATACCGATAATTATTAAGTCTGCTGTCCTCAGATCCACATTAAAATCGTTTATTTGTTTAGTTAGCCTGGGCCTTTGGATTCGGACGCAAAGGGAAGGATTGATTGTCATGACTTGACACGCGACTCAATGCTATTGGTCCCTCCCTGATTTATTTTTCCGTATTGATAAAAAGCTACAAATTACGGATGCATGAATCAATAATGGAGCTCTAAAAAGAGAACAATGGCCTTTTGTCTGCAATCCCCAACAGAAATGGCAATGCAACCACTTATGGATAGACATGACATGAGGGATGGCAGGGGCTGCAACAGGAAAGTGGTATCTATAATTAAGATTGATGAATGACTTGATCGATTTAAAATTCATGAAAGGCTACCAAGTAGTACAAAAATTCTATATTATACATATCACATACGACAATTGTGTGGGAAGCACTTTAATTTGCTCTAAAATAGCATAATAGCACATCAAATTTTTAGGTCTGAGCGCTGTTTCAATTTCAAATCATGAGATTGATCATAAGTTGTAATCAAACTTTGGCTTTGTGAATTATGATTACTGTATCCACCATCCCACGAGATTAAAACCCACCCAAATGAAAGTGCTTCCATTGTTTTGAACCACCATGCAACAAAAAAGTTAAAAAAGCGAAAAAGAGCACAATGACTAATCGTTCTCCAATGACAAGGTGGCCGAAGGGAGTCCATGTTAATTTGTGCATGCGATGCGAGAGTACGCATGATCAAATATTTTGTGATTAGTGCAAAAATATGCGTTTAATTATCAAGGAGCTATATATATATTACTGCTGGAGTAGTCCACTCAATTAATATTCCAAGCAAAGAAACCCCACAAAAAGTTGGATGGCTGTTGGGCTCAAGGAAGAAAAAGCTCATGATTGAAAGCGTAAACAATCACGTTATCCTAAGAAACTCTAAATGGCGATACAGTAAACCAATATAAATAAGCCATCATGAGCAGAGTCGCAAAATCAGATCTGCTTTTGCCTTTTATCATCTTCCACATAATTAATTTTAAGTCTTTTAAAGCATCTAATCAGAATCAGAATTCAGATCTCTCTCCGCAATCGGCATTGTGTTGAGCGCAACAACAAATGGAGAGCAAAAGTCGAGGTGAACCCCAGAATATCCTGCCAAGTGCCAAAAAGTGGAACTCGGACAGCCTCAGGACTCGCAGTCCATTAAGAACCCGGCTCTATTGGATTGAAATGGGCCGTGCCTGAATCCATCCTTCTCGAGGTTGACAGAGTTCAATCCACAAAAAGTCCTAAAAGCTGTAAGCCCACGGGCGGGTAGTTGGCTGCATACCTACCATTCCAATAAGCTAACCATTGGTCTGCCAAGATGTCTTGGGCTTCTCCCTCGTAGAGAGGCCCTCTCAAGAAATAGATTATAATTTGTTGAATTGGTGACCTTTCCACCTCGCACGTGCATGTGATCTGCAAGTTTGTTTTGATTTTTCTCAAAAAGTGATGGGAGAAGAAGCACGCTCGTTGAGGTTTCCTCAAATTGATTTTTGTTGTGTTTTTCCAATTGAATGATCACTTAAATTGATCACTAGGATTAAATAAGCGAAAGAAATCTCTCGCTGGCAGGCTTTTGAGCAAGAGGGAACGCGATGAGGTGAGAGGCCCGCCGTAGAGATCGTATCAATGATACAGCTAAGTTTATTTATTTTAATAATTTCATTTAAGATCAGAATTTTTGAACAACGCGTCGTTCTTAATTGAATTCAAGTTATATAAACCACCACCGTCATGACCACTTTCACCAATTCCCTGGCCGCTGCTGAGATTTTTCTTTTTAACACGTGACTTAATAATAATTCTCGTAGGATGTATGAGTGATCGCTTTTAACTTAATAATGAATGCATATGTGTTGGTATCTAATCGGATGATGAAATGATAATACGGACTATCTAAGATTTTTTTAATGATAGATTTTTTAATTAATTTATTTTTTTATGCGACTCAAATCTACATTTTATCTCAACTCTTATACGAAGAGTATGAACCATACACTTCGCTAGGTAGGTTGTACAAAAGGGATAGAATAGAGGGGAAGAAAAAATTACAAGTTATCAAATTTCTATAAATTGTTTCTCTTCATTAAAAAAAAAAAGAAGAAAATCCTCCATTTATGAATAATTTTATAAATATTAATGGATGATATAATAATAATGGTCGTGGACAACATATAAATAATATTGTAACAAAGTTGACAACCCCGAATCGTATGTTACAGATAACAAGATGGAGCATTATGCGAAACAAGAAAAGTGGCGGACTGGCAGTTCGGTTCCAACACTACACGAGTACTTGTGTCAATAGTTGTGAACATTTTTGGCACTGCCACCGGCCTTCTTGGCAGTTGGCCCCACACTTTTCATCAACTAACATCTGTATACACGTGTCACACTCTATCACGCAAAAGCAAACTGCATATAATAAATATTCACTTCATTTCATGTCTCGGTATTTGCAAGAAACCACCAAAGTTTGGATACTTCTCTCCGTTGAGATCCCGCTGTCGCCCCTTGACCGGTTTTCCATCTCCGGATCAGTTTCGTTCTTTCTTCATAACAATTTGTTGAATCTTCCAATTCTTGATTGTTTATTTATGAACGGTATTTTTTCCCTTGCGTTCATTATAGAATAGTCAAAATAAAATAAAAGTAAAATGTGGGATGTGGCGTGTCTTTTTATTGTTCTCTGCTAAGCTTGAGATTTAATTAAATGATTACGGTTTTGGCACATTCGAATAATTAAATGCGAATATGCCTTTGCATTCATTTCGCCAACTGCTGCTCTTCTGCTTTTCGTTCTCGGCGGTTGGTTTTTAATTTGGTTTGGTTGGTCATAAACCTTCCTCATCTGGGCCTTTTTTTGTCAGAGCTCAAGGGGAGAGACGGAACGGGAATTTTTTGGGCTGGGTTTGATGACGTATATATGTTTTTGCTTGTTTGATCTGAATTTTTGAGCATTGAACAATTTATGACTTTGGACGCTTTCTAACTTTCCTTTTATTCTTTGTTGGAATATTGCCTCTCTATGATCTGTAGTTATTTTGAGCTAAATAAGCAACTATTTTGAGTTGTGATCGATTGGGTTCTTTATAAATGTTATATTTGGAAGCCTTTTGATGTGGGTGTCATTGGAACTAAGTTCTGGAGATACTTGTAGATGTTTCTTTTACCATATTTGGTTCTTGTTTGCCATTACTGAAGCGTCATAATTTTGTGACAATGATCACTTATGTTCACGAATTATGACTCAATATTGAGATTTTGCTACCTTGGGTGGTTGTGCTTGAGAAATTCGTATATACAACTATGTACACAGTAGGAAGGATAGGCAGCTATATCTCCCGGGGTGTGTATACTGTTTCTGCCCCCTTTCACCCATTTGGTGGAGCTGTAGATATCATTGTAGTGGAACAACCGGATGGGAGCTTCAAATCATCCCCTTGGTATGTCCGGTTTGGAAAATTTCAAGGGGTCTTGAAGACAAAAGAGAAGGTAGTTACTATTAATGTTAATGGAGTTGATGCTAATTTCAACATGTATCTCGATCATAAAGGGGAAGCTTACTTTCTGAAGGAGGCTGACGTTGAGGAAGGGGAATCTGCATCATATCCTTCATCTTCTGGTGATGAGGCAGATGGGCAACCCAATAGTAGTAGGAGACCAATGAAGTCCCAGAGTTGCAATTGTGATGCTGATAAGCTGGATTCAGCTGCCGATGTTGACGTGAGCGATAGGAAGATGTTGCCTAGGACTGCTTCCCAACGGGCAAGGATTCTTGGGCTTGTTTTTGGACGGAAATCATTTAAGGAGAGTAGGTATCAGGAGGGAGAGGGTGATATTGACATGGTGAGGTTGAGTTCATTGGAACGGGCTGAGTTTGCAGCTGACCTTTTGGAGGTGAAGTGGTCTACCACTCTGCCCTCGAGCAAGTCCAGGAAAGAAAATGCTCCCCAGATTTTAGCTCATGATGGTTTGGATAATAAGGTGGCTAAAGATATTCAGGTTAATAATGAGGAAAACCATGTGGACTTGTCTGTGGATGATTACAAGCAGTCTATACTTGATAAGGAACCTGGTTCCCAAAGTGAGCAAATGGCCAGCAATTCTCACTTTATCTCCAAGAATCTGGAGAATTTTGTCGAGGAATCTGGCATTGATATATCCTGTCTAGGCGCTGTAGAACAAGTAGTTGAATCTTCTGCCTTGGATGAAAGTATTTTGGATGAAAACTCTTCAACGGTATCTGAACTATCAAGAACAATTGATGAATTTGGTGTAGGCAATGCTTATCTAGATGAGCATGAACGGCAGAGTTTTCCTGATTCAAAAATTCAGTATGAGCTTGAAGCACACCAGGGAAAGCGGTTTAATGAAGAGCAGGCTTGTGAGAAAAATGATGTTGCCTCATCAGGCTGTAGAATTTCCACCGAGACTGGATCAGACAGGGTTCAGTCCTTTGTATACTGTGAAACATCAGAAACCTCTATTGTTGGGTTTGATGGCAGCAGTGGAAAAACTCAGGAGACACTTTACCTTGCTAGCGGAAAATGTGGCGAAGTCCATGTTCATCTGGAAACTGTACATGTCACAACTGAGCTACTATCCAAGGTAAGTGCTTTTCAATGGCTTTTAATCAATATATTCTTTGAAAATAAAGCAATTTTTTCAACCTATTAAATGCTGCAATATTATCTTATGGTGAGTGCCATTATCTATGTTAGAAATGATATTTTCATTGCATCCTTTTCTAATTTTCTTGAGACTGAGTTATTAGAAGGTCTTCATCAGGACACAGATGTTGTGCAAGCTAAAGAAATTGAATTGGAGAGAGAACCAGGGGAGGTATCGGAGAATCATTCTGATCAAGTGAATCAAGCTCCTTGTGTGCTTGAGCATATTGAAAAAGACCTTAAGGAACCCCCAGAGGCACCCAAATCATCTACTCAAGTGCTTGGTGAGGAGTCAGTGCTTTGTTCAATCAAAGAAGTTAATTCACAAAATAGTTGCTTAACTCCCATTGAATTTCAAGAGGAGAAAGGTATTACTGATGACCTCCAGTATTTGGAGTCTACTGATGAATCTCGAGAACTTTACAGTGATAGTGTCCTAAAAAGAGCCGTAGGTAATTCACACTCTGATAGCTCAGAGGAAGAACAGTTCCTTTTCAGCGATCTCGATGAATTCAAACTCAGTAAGGTTCAGGGTGTCGATTCAAGTTCACCAGATAGTGTAAAGAAAAGTGATTATCCAGCATTTTCTGCGGAAGGCACTAAGGAAGTGAATGGGTCAGTCAACACAATTGATGAGTCATCTTCTTTGTCGGACATGTTCGGTCTATATAACCCGATGAATGATTTTGAAAACACAACAGATAAATTGGGAGCAATATCGGATCCCATTATTATTCATAAAAGTCATAGACCTGCTGAGGAAGTTGGGAGGCTGGCAGAATCGTTGCCAAATATGAGGTCTCTCTCTGCCAAATTAGATGCATATGACCCTCATCATCCTCTAAGCCATTCACTGGACTCAAATTGCAAATCATTGAATTGGATGTTGTTCAAGGAAAATGATTCTAGCTGCATGAAGTCAGATACTGACACAGAACACCATTTGGCAGAGGAACAACCTAGTATAGATGATATGCAATTCTCACAGGAGCAAAAAACTGTTTTTTCCACTCCTGCAGCTGGTAAGAAAATTTTAATATGCACTCGTATATCATTTTATACTTTCTTGCCAGTTGAATGCACAGAAATGAGATAGTTCCAATTTTAGTTTCCTTCGACAGGTGTTTAAATGTTCCTTATAGCTTGTGCAATATAATGTTAATGATTGTAAGTAAGATTTTGTCATTGCCTCCATATGGTAGAGTTTTTTCGTTTCAAGCATAGGGAACTCCTGTGGATGCACCTGTGAACAAAATGAAAACAGTTCGTTTGTTTCTGGTTTGTAAGTGTTTTTTTCTTTTCTTTTTTTTTTTGGCTGGAAAACATAGATAGCCACATGCTTTCAGCTATGCAGATATATCTCTTTGTAAACACTTGTTCTATGAAGGCATGGGTTCTCCTGCATGCTGAAAAATTGGATATAGATAAATTTATGTCTCTAGGTCTTGCAGTTTTAAAGAATGATAGGCTTGTTGTCAGAATGGGTGGCTTTTACCTTTATGGGATGTAGCTGGCTAGCTGCTCATATTGATCTGGGGTTGATTGCATTTGAAATTAAAAAACTATTTGAACCAAATGGCATGATAGCTGTTGACTGAGTTGAGAGATCTCTTGTAGGGAACTCTGAAAAAACTACTGTTTCCCCTGGTGGAAGCTGGAGGCTTTGGCCTTTCTTTAGAAGATCAAGATCCGGGAAAGCAATGCAGCCAGTTATAAGTGGTACTAAAAGTTCCGATACTGAAGTTGCTTCAGATAGCATCAGCGAAAGGGATGGAAATAGAAGTGTGTGCAAAACCAACACGGCGAAGAAGAAGATTAAGGTGCTAACTCCAACTTCTGAACAGCTGGAATCCTTGAATCTGAAGGAAGGAAAGAACAGTGTAACCTTTACATTCTCCACTGCAATGCTAGGCAAGCAGCAGGTCCCTTTTTTTCTTATTCCCCAATGCTATTGGCTTAATTTACATATATTTTAAAAACCGAACTGTTCTGTTTTCTGGTCACTCTTTTGGTGCTCACCTAGTGTTACATTGCATTCCTTACAGGTTGATGCCAGAATATATTTGTGGAAATGGAACACCCGTATAGTAATCTCAGATGTGGATGGGACTATTACAAAGTAAGGTTTTCTAATTTTCTCTAATACAACAGAGTTGTTTCTCATATTTTATCTTAATCAAGTAGAGAACTGCTTGGCAATCTATACAACCTGGATTTAGTTTGTATAGGCAAGTGCTATCTTTCCTTCCTTTCAAAGGGCAAGAACCCACAGGGAGGGCAGTCATGCGGAGGAAATGGGCTCATTTGTGGATTGATCTGGAGAGGAAAAGGAATAAACTGAATTTTTTAGACATATGTATGTTAAAAGTATCCACAAGTAACTATAAAACTGAACTTGCCACTCAGCTAGTTTAGGATTAGTGAAGACTGAACCTCAAGTGTTGTTTTTGGACCTGCTACCATATTCAGGTTGTTGAAGCTTGAAAATGGCACTCTGTGTATATGTTAAAAGTGACAACAAGTAACTATAAAACTGAACTTGCCACTCAGCTAGTTTAGATAGTGAAGACTGAACTTCAATGTTGTTTTTGGACTTGCTACTATTCTCAGGTTGTTGAAGCCTGAAAATGGCACGCCACTAGCTTGGGCACTGAAGCCTGATGGAAGTAGATCCCAAATCCTGGTATTGCACCTGCCTCTGTAGTTGAAGAGGACAGCCCATGGGCAAGTTTTGGCATTAGTCCTTTAATTGAGAATAAAAAATCCCCTACTAAATTTTACTAGATGAGATGAAACAATAAAGTGATATGGTGGTTTGGAGGCAGGCTGTACCTTTTTATAAATAGACAAGGAATACTCTTGACTATTCTAAACCTTAGCTGATAGAGCCCTAGAAAGGTTTACTATGACCCAGATATCTAATTGCCCTGCCTCTGTTTCACGTAGGTAACGTTTCTGCATTGTAGTTGTTAGACTTTTCAGACTTTTATATATGTATATTAAATATCATCTTTTTTCCCATAATTTCCATGCTTTAGCATTAGCATGTAAAGGAAGCAAGTGTATGGTGTCTCTGACCTTTCTATAGACTTAAATTTTAAGTCTTAGAACTCGGTGATGCCTGTTTCTGAATCAATTCTTCTGGTTGTCCATAGTTCTGCTCTCAGCTCTCTGAGAGCTGGAGTCAAACTCCCATCACACTTTCTCCACTCAGTATTTCTCCTTGAAATTATTGTAGTCGATCTTGATCTGAATTTTTTTTTTTTTAACTACTTTCTTCGGTGGAGACTGTGATTTCTTCTGAATTATTTTAACACTGGTTATCTCACATTCTTATTACAGATCCGACGTTCTGGGTCAGTTCATGCCTTTGGTCGGGGTAGACTGGTCACAAACAGGCGTTGCACATTTATTTTCTGCTATTAAGGTTTCTGGCATTTCCATCTTGTATGTTTATTTCAGCTTTTGAGTGATTGGCACTATATCGTAGCCATTGACTCTAAACTGCACAAGAAGAATATTCTTGTGGGTGCAATCAACACAATCTAATAGAAAGCTGCGTCTTTTAGATCTTTACTATTCACAATGATTTAATAAATTTTACCAGCTATAAGGTGCTCTGATCCCATTCTGTACTTCTAGTTCTTAAAAAGCCAAAATGCCCCACATGCATGCAATGTGACTAATGTCTAGGGACAATGTCAGGTTATCTGAATGAACCAAGTTTGTTGTAGGAAAATGGGTATCAATTGCTTTTCCTCAGTGCACGTGCGATTGTGCAAGCTTATCACACTAGAAGATTCCTATTTACCCTGAAGCAGGTGAAATATACTAAGCTTAATTTTCGTTTTGATTTGAGAAATTCAGAATCAAGATAGTCTAATATTATGATTATTTTCATTTATTTGTTAACAAATGTGCGTGCTCAAATTTGCAGGATGGAAAGGCTTTACCTGATGGGCCCGTTGTTATTTCACCTGATGGACTATTTCCATCTCTATTTCGAGAAGGTAACTGCATTTATGGAACTCATGCATTAGTTGATTTTTCCCTCCTTTTTGGCTGAATTAGACAGAAGTAGCTTTGCATTTGCCAGTTCATTTCTTGTATCTCATTATATCTGTTTAGAGGTGTCGGGTATAGTTGCATTTCTTTTGATCCTACCAACTCATGTAGGGACAGGTTGCACTGATGTAAAACATTAGGCCCTTAGCTCCTAAGAGAGGAAATTTGTACCATGGGTGTGAATTTTCATTCTTTGCTTCCTCACGTTTGGCCAAGACAGTATGAATCTGTTGTTTTATTCAGTTCTAATTTGGCATGAAATATTGAAACTTAAGCAGTGTTTTTTGTTTTGTTTGTTTTGCCCACTTAAAATTTCTAACTTGCTGGTGGATTTGTGATTTGCTCATTGCTCTCCATCACTATATAATTCTACGTAGAGAAGTGATTTTTGGATTTTGTGGGTGTCAGTTTGTTCAACTTTGTAAAACCCCTTGAAGTTTGACATTCGAAACCCAGTCACACTGGGATTGAGGAGGGTTTTGGTTTACATTAAAATAATATTTTAATTTCTTTTTCTTTCCCTTAAAAAAAAAAATTATTTGACCTCTTTGTGCATATCTTGAATTGGTTGGAATTCGTAGTCAAACTCTAAAAGGACTGTAACATTTACAATTTATTTATTTATTAATTTGTTTTTGGCAGTTATAAGAAGGGCTCCTCATGAGTTCAAGATAGCGTGCTTAGAGGTTAGTTTCCTTGATATTAACTATTACATATTTTTATCTTCATATTTGACATATGAAAATAATCCAGTCTGATGTCATTGCTGCCATGTAGACCACTAATGAGATTTCTGCTTCTGCTGTACATAACTTGTGATTGTTTGGATGCTCCATGTAAACCAATCAAGTCCATTGTCTTTAAATGTTTGTAATTCTTGTTAAATCCAGGATATCAAGGCGTTGTTTCCTTCTGATTGCAACCCTTTCTATGCTGGTTTTGGGAACAGAGACACCGACGAAATCAGCTATCTTAAGGTTGGAATCCCAAGAGGAAAGATCTTTATTATTAATCCCAAGGTAATTTAGGACCTCCGTGGTTAAAAGATGAAAAAACCTTTGTGCCTTAGATACTGGCAAATTTTATGCCAAATGTTCCTTCTGATGGTTTCAACTTTTGCAGGGTGAGGTTGCTGTGAATCATCGTGTTGACAGTAAAACATATAGTTCAATTCATGCTCTTGTTCATGGCATGTTTCCGCACACAACTTCTACAGAGCAGGTTTTTTTGTGCCATTTTTTTCTTTTTCATTGCTCAATTCTAGGCTTGTTTTACTTCTGGTGTTCTGTTCTAAAATAAGGCACTGTGTCAGAGATCAAAATTGTTTTCAATGGTCCCTTTTCTTTATTCCTTTCTTGTTTATGTTTAGAAATTGGTATTGGACAACATAACATGTTAAGGACCACAGGGCTATATATAAACATATCAGTTCCGGGATCATCTACCCTCAGCACCTGTATCTGTTAGATGTCAGCTTAGTTTTGTCTGAATATTCAGGTTTCATTGATTTTTCAGTGGAGTGCTGATATTTTTATTAATTTATTTATTCTTCATTGAACAGGAGGATTTTAATCAATGGAATTACTGGAAACTGCCGCCTCCAAACATTGATGTTTGAAGGTGTTAGGTAGACTCCTAGATGGTATCGCCTGAGTGTCCTGATACGGGGGGATGGGTGTTGCCCAATTGCTTGTGCTGGAACTTTTGAGGTGTGTTTCAATTTCAACTAAGTAGTTTCATTTGAACCTAGTTACATTTTCACATTGGCAGAACCTGTTCGGGAATTATATTGATGTTTTTTGCCTAAAAGAAGTAAAGAAAAAGAAAACTTATTAAATAATAAGTTTGTAAAGGTCGCCTCACGATCTATCTGCACTCTTTGTTGATTGTGTTGCTTTGGCAAATTACAGGCTACATGTGGCCAAGGCTGATGGCGAGAACTCTTTGTTGATTGCTGGTTTGCTGGGTTGGTTGATTTACGGTTGCCTGGAGGTCTTGTTTCAAAATTTATATAAAAGAGAGTGTGATTGATTCGTCGCATGTATATGCCGCTCCAAATTCCAGTTAGATTGTAGGGTGTTCACGTCATATCATGAACAGTTAAATTAGATTTGCCAAAATGTTTGACGTCGTAATAGTTCAGGAATGTTAGTAACACTCAAATGTATATTCGATGTTTTTAATGTACATAATTTTGGCATTGGACCAGATTTTTTTTTTTACCGGGTTTAAAATGTTTGAATTTTTATATTTTATAACATTACAAATGCATATTTTTAACTTATCTTATAATTTTTAAATTTTATTTTAATAAAATCGGGCTTGATAATATGAACCCTTAATGTTTAAAATTTAAAATATATGCAACAAATGGGTCAAGTAAATATAAATATTGAAAACAGTATATATTTTATAATTTTTATATAAAAATCCAAATTTCAGGTTAGGTTTTGCTCAGCCTGATTCTTGGGTCGGATACCACATGACCCACATTGTGCAATGCAGTCTGAGTTGGCGCTGAGCGGGTGGGTATTTTTAATATCCTTATCCAATAGTCTGAGACGACAAATAATCTTAACCGAGCGTCAAAGTCTAATGGTTGATCACTAGGTCGGTTCTCCTAACGTTACTGATCAAGTTCCCATAATAAGGGTACATATTTATCTCTCTAATATTTAACTAGAATAACAATTTTTTTTTTTGTATTTTATGTATTAAAATTCTCAATAAACAGATTGTAAAATATCACCGCGGTGATGGCATCCTCGTCATATTAAGTTTCGTCATTTAATTTAGTAGAATTGAAAATGCTCAGATAAAGAAGCAAATTAAAGTGTGAAGATCCTTATTCCGAAATCAGAAGCTAATAAGTGACACTTGCTTCGCAACGGATTGAAAGGGAATAAAGATTTAATGATTGACATCCACAAGGATAAAGTTAGTAAAAGGATTGGCATCCACTCTTTTGTACATACAAACTCGGTAATAGAATTTTTGTTAGTTTATTTACGCATTATTAGCTTAAAGGCACGGCACGGACTTACTGACATTTACCGTATTTATACTAAAGAAGCTAAATATCATGATAATATATACAGAAGGAAAGAATAATTAATTCCAACTTCATTCTTTTCAAGTTCTCGTAGTCTCTTGTAGGAATGACCATGGGATGGGGTGGGGGTGGAGGTGGGATGGCCTACCTAATTTTCTACCCCATTAAAAATTTTGTTTCTATTTTTCAATAAATTTAGTTGGGTGGGGATGAGGAATCTTCATGTGGGGAATGCTTTCCTCACATACACCTCATTCCTCATTTATTTATTTTATAATAATTATAAATATATAATTTCAGTAAATTAAAAATTAAAGATTTAAATAAAATCATCACCATATTATAAAGTATTTAAATAATTTAAAAAATCTCTGAAAGTTTGGAATAATATCAAAACTAAAACAATATTTGAAGAGAGCAGTACCTTAAGAGAGAAAAAAAAACATAACAATATTTAAGAGTGGAATAATAATTATAATATAGAGTTTGCTTTTAGTTCTAGCTTATTTATATTATGTAAAATAAAAAAAAATTATTAATCAATATTGTAATTAATAAAATAAAAATTAAAAAATATTTATATATAATAGAGGTGGGGAGTGCAAAATCAAATCTATACCCCATTAAGAATTTAGGAATTATTTATCTCTTATTCCATAAAATTTATTTAAAATTTACCCTATTTGAGGTAGACTCCAAACCCAATGAGTATTTTGCCATCTCTAGTCTCTTGGGGTACCGGTGCCCCCAAAACTTGATGCAGTTTATAGATAATCTTATTCCTGTGGTAAAATTACAAATTAAAAATTGCTACTCATCTTCATTGAAAACAAATACTATAAAGTCCTATTAACGTACGACGTCAAAATACGTTATTAAGCTAAGGCAAATAGGTACGGAACGTGAAAATTTGAAGCTCGCGGAAAGTGGAAACATTTTTGTGATTTTCGAAGTTAAAAAAAAAATGATGTGTTTGTTAACGGGTGATTTTTTTTTTTTTTTGGGTGAAAGGACACACATTTAATAGAACAAAAAATCGGCAAAAAAATTATAAACAATCATAACTCGCATTATATTTCAGGATAATACAAAGTGCGCCCTCTGAAAATGATAAGATCATAAGTGACCAACGATTTTATCCGATTCAAGAAGTTACGCCCTATTTACACATTGCCTGAGCAGCGCATGTAAACTTTAATAAAAAGAATCTTCATAAAAAATCTCT
Source organism: Murraya paniculata (assembly GCA_030449075.1). Lineage (NCBI taxonomy): Eukaryota > Viridiplantae > Streptophyta > Magnoliopsida > Sapindales > Rutaceae > Murraya > Murraya paniculata. Next base: position 8,626,600 of record JAEVFN010000001.1, on the reverse strand, counting down.
AGCCACGCTCAAATTTCAGATAATTCATGCAGCATCTACAAAGTATTCCAGATGTTATAGTGAGAGATTGATAATTGATAAGGAGGAATAATACACATGCATTATAGAATGGTTACGCCATCACCCCTTAACTAATTATAACTGTGTTAGATATATACCTACAGTTATTTTATGCAGAGGTCCATGGCTTTTAATGCTGATACAGATAACTAAAAGAATATATACATGGAGCTAGGAAAAATCATATTGATATCTATAAGACTAATGCTGGGATAGCAAATTGTTTCTACGAATTATATATGTAGATACGCTCATGTATATCATTCGGTGTTTTCATTCAATTAAATATTGTTATACTTTCTACAAATTTAATCTCAAACTTAGTTTATGAACCAAAACGTATAACGAAGTTTTGTAAAGAAATCAGATTTTTATGAGGGTGACTTGTAGAATACGAATTTCATCTTTTTTAGTAAAAGAATGATAGGATTCCAATTTTTTTATTTTTTTAGGTTATCCACATGGTGTTCTATATTCTTTGTTTTTATGGTGAAAGATAACACCTCGTGGTAATTACTAGTCCACAAAGATCGGTATACGAATCGGAATCAACCTAGGGAAAATGCTTGTCCATTTCTTCTTTTGTTGCTATCAAATTAACTGCTGGGAAATGGTTCAATTTTTAAATTCTTCTCCTCTTGCTTGAAAAGCAAGATGGGAAATGCATTCGATCTGAAAGAGCATACCTAGACCAACTTGTTGTAGACAAGAGGAGCCCGGACAGACAATCTAGGGGCCCAAATTCTAAAGAGCTAAACTTTTAGGGGTTAAAGTTAAAAAAGAGCGTTTAGTTATTGGGTTAATGTGTTAAGTTATTAAACTTAACTATAATAGTGATTGTTGTTCGAGAGATAATCATGTATTGACTGGGAATAATTCTTGAATTAAATATATAGGTAACTTAACTCTCAACTATCCGCTAGCTTTTTGAGCGCTATAGTACTACATCTTAAAGAAAATTAATTTTATATATTGATAATCTTTTTAGACATCAGTCTCTAGTTTTTTCCTAAAACTTCTGAGACAATTCACATCCAACTTTTAAATAAAATTTTTTTATTATTCGACCCTATAATCTAATTCCAAGACTTTTTTTAATCTTTCTTAATATCGGCCTTTAATTTTCTCCTACAACTTTATGGGACAATCTGCATCCAACAAATATAATTTTTTATTATTCGACCTTGCAAGTTCAAAAATTTTATCTATAACTCCAAGACTTTCTTTAATCCTTTTAGACATCGGCCTCTAATTTTCTCCACTTTCTTTAATCCTTTTAGACATCGGCCTCTAATTTTCTCCTACAACTTCTAGGACAATTTGCATCCAAAAATAGAATTTATTGTGATTCAAGCCTGCAACTTTGACAATTTTTATTTATTACCCCAAGTTTACTCTAAAGGCTTTTGTCCCCTAAATTTGGAGGTGACCAAGATTCAGTTAGACAATGAAGGAGAAATTACGTAAGATTCTAAATAACGAGATGGCACTTTGCAAGAATTTCTCTAGAAACAGTTTAATAAGACAGATAGATATACTTGCAAGACTGAGCTATTTATGGCATTTATAAGACTCAGCTATATTTGCTAAATGCGCAGGACACGGTTGCTTATGGTATATATGTACAAATCAAAGCCATGTACAGCAGTAAATGCATGTTTACTTTCCGGCTCGAGTTTCTTCGCACAAGTGTATATATAATTTACATAGTTCATTATATGCACATAGATACAGTGACAGTACAAACAAAGGGGAAAAAAGAAAGAGAGGAAAACGAAAACTACTGAAAGAAAGACAGAGGTATACTAGAAGTGATCAAGAAACGAAAGATATTCCTAGCCCTAGCTAGCGCTACTGAACTTAAGTTTAGTAATTACTGCATGCTATATGCTATTTAAGCTAGCTGATAAATAAAAAGATATATAATTTTGGTAGAGCTGCCTAGCTAGCTGAATTAGGATTAAGCGAGGGAATAGCCACGTTTGATAACATACGCGACAAGCTCGCCAAGTTCGTCCTCGTTAATGCATCCATCTCTGTTAGCATCGGCATGGCGAAGCGCTCGCCAAGCTCTCCAAGCGGGGAAAGTGGAACCAAGGCTGTCGAAGGCGTCACGAAGCTCTTGTCTGCTGAGGCGGCCATCTCCATCAGTATCGTAGCGCCTAAGCAAACCCATCAACTGCTCTTCAGTTAAGCTCACTTTTGCATTCTTACCACTTGTCCGAGCCAAATTCCTATGGCAATCTTTAGGTATGCCTTTATTTCTGTGCCTAGATGTCATTTCTTTAATTAAGAAGGAAGAAGCTAGAAACAATTACAACTATATATTCAGTTCTTGTTTTACTACTCTTGTGCTGCAGTTTGAAGATATATATATATATAGACAACAGTTTATATATACATTTGGCATTCTTAAATTTGATCTCCTTAACCGATAAGCCAAAGGGGTTTTCTTTATTCTCTTGGTCAAGAAGAACCATTTGAACTTTAGCTTTTTATTATTTTTCTGGATAGATGCAATCTATTCCAAAAGAGGCCAAATCCTTTCATTGTTTCAGCTGCCTAATGAAAGAGGCTACCCTAGAATCTCCTAACTAGGAGCTAGCTACCTATGGCTAGCAGACAGGCGGCAATAATTTGTGAAGCGATTAATTGACACACATACTCTACTTGGAGACAGTGGACCAGGAGCATTTGACATGCCGCCATCATTGATCGTCCCCCCATCATCGGTGCGATTCCAAGGAAAAGGCGGTCAGAATATGCCATCATATTGGCTGGACGGCACGCTAAATGTTTGTTATCTGTCGTTAGATTTGGACGAGATAAAGGTCTGTCAGCTTAGACGTCCACTTGAACACAAATTAATTATCCGTTAATAATTGACAATAATTAGCTATATATCGGAAGAAAGTTCTCAAATATATGTTCTAAAGGGATTGGGATCCCCTCCAAACTTTTTTATATTTTATTTTGCTCTACATTAAAGATGTAGTAGCAAAATCATCACATTAATAAAATTGTATGCCTAAAATTCTATATTATCCTTTTTACCTAACAAACTCATTCTATTCATTATATGCTGCTTATCAATTTATTCTTCGCCCAACACCATCCCCCCCCCCCCCCCCCCACCCCAAAAAAAAGGAAAAATCTACCACCTTAATTAAAATAATATAAAATATGTTACTCAATTTAATAATTTTATGTATCTACAAGCTGATTTGACATGTTATATATGCAGTTAGCACCACCTTATTATAATTATCAATTAATTTAATGATAGTCCACCACCTTATATCATTATTCGTCTATTTCGTTAAAAATCAGATCGTGTGACCGATTTTATATATAATTGGACTAAATTATGTTATGAGCTTTAGATATAAGCATGAAATAGATAATACAGTTACTGGCGCATGATTTGCCTTGGATCCTGTGGAGAGATAGGGGTGGGTCGTGTGAATATGTTTGATGATTGAAGGATATGTATGTTACTTTACAGTTATAAGAGTTACTTTCCTAGATATATCATATATACATGCATAATTTTTGTTTCCATCTCATAAAAGTAAAGGTTCTTCTTAATTCTTTACAGGAATAGGAATTCTATAATATATTAGAGGTACCATATTAGCCATACCTAAATCTTTTTTTTTTTTTCATAGAAGCGACTTCATTTTTTTTTTTTTTTGAATGACCAAAATAGTGGCTCTCTTGTTATATAGCAAACTTACTGTGCCTTCCATCTAGTTTTAAATTCAACAGATCTCTGTTGAACAACTCGATTGATATAACTTCTCTTTTTTTTTCTAATAGAAAAATTTGTGAGTAGAAATATGAGTGGATTTCAACAGTAATTTTAAAGTTAAAAATAGAAACGAACTTTTGGTAGATTTTAAATCACAAAGAAAAAAAGTGTTGATTTCGACGAATAAGAGAGGGCTTTTGGCTGTTTTTTCATCCAAAAAGAGAGCAAATATCAGTATAATACGCATGGACGGACCAGCATGACTGGTTGATTCAAAGTAAAAGAGAAAGTTGGATTATAAAATGGTATCGTTTTGGCTGTAAGAGTACGCAAAACATGTACAAAAAGAAAGTTGGATTATAAAATGGTATCATTATGTATTTACCCTTCATATCTGGATCAAAAAGTGTCAATTCGTTCAGCCCATTTTCAGAAGCTTTGCTCGATCTCACATATTGACATGCTTTTCGCCCAGAGAAAATTGGAAACGAAAACTTCAATCAAGATCTTGAATAGTTGTTTATTTGTTGGGCTTCATTCACGGATTTGTCGATAGTTTGCAAATTTTAGGAAACAGAGTTTGGATTGCAATTAATATATATATATATATATATATATATATAGTAATGTTTCAGTCAGAGATACTTGATTTTAATAAAGTCATGAATCTGCTAAAAGATAAAAAAAATACAGACTCCAATGCACTGTGTATGATGTGGTATTATTGTAAATTGACATGTGTTATTATCATTTTATTGTCGAATTTTGCATCTCAATATTGTATAAGTAGACAATTATTCTTTAATTATTATTGTGAATGGATTAAAAGATAATGTTGTCACTACGATGTTTTCAAATAGTTTATGAAAAGAGATCCCCATACAAATTATTGAAGACAAGTGGGCAACTGGGCATATTTGAAGTGATTCAGGACCTACTCTGCCCGAAGATATTTGAGTGTGCGAGAAATGTAATCTCTGATTTATAGTAACCATATACTGTTGGTGCGGTTTGATCGAAAAAGTATATTCTATGCCTCAAAGCTAATATTAAACCATTTTCATTTATATTCCACAGGTATTGTTATTCATCACACCATGGTCAAAGATAAATATGACCATTCAACACATAAATTGATTATATAACATGTATATATAAATTAAAATTAGTCGATCTGTATGTTAAAAGATTACATTTAATATCCAATAATATAAATTTTTGGCTATTTTTTTTTACACCAGTTCTAAAATGAGGTAATTAAATATTTTATTATAAATGATCCAATTGATAAAACAATATATGTGAGGGACTTCTCTTATATTGAGATCAATATATATAATAGAAATACTGAGGTGTAGTGGTCTTTATTTTTCTTTAATGTAGACACCTAATTAAGTCATATGATTTAATAGCGTATTTGCACTGACTTTGTTAAATTATATAGGCTAATAATGTGTCCTTACGAAAAGAAAATAAGAGCGCCGTATGAGAAGAGGACTAAAAGCGGAGGTGCAACTAATTTGGTAGTCGGTACAAAATCAAAGATTGGAAGGGACACAATTGAAAACTGAACACAGCATGTGTGACCAAAAAGTTGTAGCTTAAAATTCGGATATTTCTATGGAACTGAAGATGCTCCCTCTCTTACTTTAGTGGTAAGTTATTTGTTTTTATACACTTAAAAGATGTTCTCTCCCTTATTTTCCAAATATAAAGGCATGGTAGAAAGATAAGTATGGAATTTTAGTGGTGAGATTAAATTTAAAAAGATAACTTTTGCAATAAATACCTGGATATTGTAATTTTACGAATCCAATGGCGCATATCTTCATTTAGATAATATAATCTTCTGTAAAAGAGACGTAATATAATGGACAACAAGTGTAGTTAATTTCAATTTACGTAATAAATAACTTACTTAATAAACTTTCAATGTGAATATTCACGACACGATGTCATTATATTGAGTTGTTAATAAAGATTCTCTCACTATTTTTTTAAAAACCTACTAAAGCATTTAAACCTGTCCCTGGAAAATAAATAAATTAATAAAGCACATGATTGCAAAAGCATTAGTTATTATGATCTTTTGCACATAGACATTATTTTATTGATGTTCCATCTTCTACATTTTTCTATTAATAATTCTGGATTCCTATTACTGAAATCTTCTCTAATTTGGACTTGGAGAGGTGCTAGCTCTGGGAACTAAGGGTTTGTATGTTTTTATATCCAAAGTCTTAATTTTGTTTAATTTAAGATGCTTTAAAATTTTAATTTGTTGGTTTTTATATCTGAAGTTTTATTGTAAGATATTTTTACTTGAATAAAAAAAAAATTTTGACTTTTATCTGAATGAGAAATCATTTTTTCCTATAAAAGCCCTCATTAAAAATATATTTATTTCCTACCTATTAAGTAAAACCTAATAATCCTTGTATTTTTTTTTCTCTAATCAAAAAGATTTTTTAGTTAACAATAACTAATTTAGATGTCATATAAGAATTTTCCTTGATCTCAATTTTTACTTGGTATTAAATAACTAACATATATTCAATTTGAATTTTATGCAAATTCTTTTATATGTACAAATATTATTTAAATGGAAAAAATAATGTTGTCAAAATTATTTTTCATAAATTATATACCAAATGCTTACCTTATAAATATTCATAACATATAAATACTACCATGCTAGATAACGCGCCGTAAATTTATGTCTACTTAAACTTTCAAGTATATATAACACTTTAAAGGACATAAGGTAATAATAATAACACTTATTATTATTATTTTATGGTTAATTTGGTAACTTAAATTTTTTGTACATAATTATTAGCAGGACAGCAAGGCGTCAAACGTAACTTCAAGTTGGCCGATATTAATTTAGTTATAAATAATTATTAGAAAGATTGTTGCAAAGGTATGAAAATTTCTAATTCTTTTAGATTGATAATTATTGGTTAATTTATTGATTAACTTTTTTATGGATAAATTAATTAATGCTCTAAAGATCGTAGTAAGGTATTATCAAAGAAAAAAATAAGGGCAAAAGTGTCACACGGATAATAGTGGGAGATGTCTTGAGAAAATTTTTAAAATATTAGGATTAAACGAACGCTTAACTCAAAATATATGAACTATGCAAATATTTATTCTAAAATTTAACTATTCATTTAGGCTAATTAAATATTCTTAAAAAGAATGTATAACTAATCAGATCTATTAATGTACAAGTCAGTCAAAACCCTCTCAATAATATAAAAATAATAATAATTAACTGAATTTATCAAATGGCTTTTATTTTTATTCCAAAAAAAGAAAAACAGTAGATAGATTCGGCTTCTGATGCAAGAAGGCCCAACGTCATATGCTTACGCCAAGTGAAAAGATTAGTAGGCATCCCTAGAAGAGCAGTTAGTGAACCACACCTTCAACCACTTCATTGATAGACTCTTGGCATATATTCCGTAAAAATGAAAATGTGCGATTTATTACTGCGGCATTAGTTCTGCATTTAATTAAATACTGCCCGGTGTTTGAAAATTTATTCCATCTCGGCTGTGTATTGTTTTTGGGTTAAATATATAAAATTTGGATAATTTTTAATTTTTAAATTAAATTTTAAGTATAAGTTAAACTCATAAATTTTTATATACTGACGATGAAAGAGGAAAAATATTATTGCCGATTCATATATCAAATAAATAAATGAAGGATTTGTATTGAAAGATTTGATACTTATAACATTAAGAGATATTGTCCCACACATGAAAATAACATAAAAATATACGAGAATATATCTTAATCCTGATCAAAATCCCTTCCGTTTAGCTAAATCGAAGCCAACCAATTGTGGGTTAATTTTTTATGAATATATTGCCCCGTCTATTTCCTTCTATATCCATACGAGAGGATAAACAAGTCCGTGTATTGGAGGAATAACTTGCCACTTGTTGGCAGAACCTTAAACGAGTGAGTGAGTGTAAACTTTCGTGTGAAAGGGATTTTGGTCAGAAGAAGTTTTGAAAAAAAGAAAAAAAATGGGGTTTGGGATTGGGGCTGCCAATTTTTGTAAAAGGTGAAGAATTTCATGCGCGGCGCTGGTGGCGGTGACCGACCAAGCTAATAATTTTAACTTTTAAGACTATGATCTGCTTAAAATAGAATTTTCCAAAATCCGAATTGAAACAAGAATCAACATATAATAACCATGTGCAATCCGGAATGAATTATTGAACTGATCCGAAAATATGACAACCAATGGCACGTGATTACTAAATTAAACCACATGCTAAACAGATGAATAATGCCAAAAACAATTATAAATCTAAAGGTCAAAAACAATGCGCAAATGTTAGACAGTGAGATTAAGATCTAAAATCAAAATCTCCCTCCAAACCCGCCTTTCTCGATTTATAAAGACAGACCAAAAGGATTAAGAAAGAACTTTTGGCTATTCTCTCACTAGCTAGAGAAATCAAAACCCCTAAATTCAATAAGTAATGCTAACATTTTCAAAAATTTATCTCAAAAAATAATCTCAAATGATGTACCTAGCTTTTATTATGTGAAGAGTAAAAAAGAGAAATGAAAATTGTGCATTATCATTATCACTCCATGATCACCACGTCACACCTTATTTGGTATTCATTTTTCATGGCAAGATAATAGCAATTATGATAATGATATATGAATTTTGAAACGCATGACACTGCCGTCTTGGACGTCAATACTATATGTTTGTATACCGAATGATGTTTCAACAATCATATTTGTCATGTAATTATTTGTTGTTGATTTTATTTTTTTCATTATTAACACGATAATCTCACGCACCACCAATAAATGAATGATCGGTGATGTTTTGATTGTATTCCAGTTACATGTACATGTGTAACATTACTCTTTATTACGATATCATGACACATTAATTTGTAAACACAAATTTATGCAAAGAATTTATGACTTTATTGTTACTCTTAATTAATTGAGATTGTGCTACCAAAGACTTAATTTCGCTTGAATTAGATATTGAACATGTGTACTAATTAAAAGTACTAATCTGAAAAATTAATTATTATCAAATAGTATATGTGTTTTAAAAAGATCCATTTTCTTATTTTCTTTTTTCTAATAAGCCTCAGACCATCAAACATGAGCTTAGGGAAGGCCAAAAGAACCCAGAAACTTTTTTAACTCAATACTGAGAAGCTTGCCTAACAATATAACAGCAAACCGAGACAGTAAAAAATGCCTTTAAATTGATCAACACATCGTCATCTGCCATCCTAGAGATTGCAGTTAATATATGCTTCAGCTCCATCCCTAAATCATAACTCTGTGATCATAATTTTTCCAAATAAACCTCAGAGAATTAATCCCTACATATGCAAATGTGTTAAAGATTTTACATATATTGCATCTAGCGAAACAAATGCAAATCAGTTTTCAAAGGAGTTGGGTCTCTCACAAAAGCAATCCAGTTCTTCCGCCGTAAACCAATTCTTTTCCATGAAGTATGGATAGTCCTCGAGATTAAAATTCTCTGGAGCACCCTCTACAAACAGATTAATGAAGTAGAGAACAAAGTTTCCACATTCTTCATCATTTCTCTGCTGTGGCACCACCCAGAAACTTAGAGCAAACCTTTGCTTGAATTAAAACAAAAGCTAACAAAATCTACACGAAGACAATTGTAAAAATATTTCGTTGCAGCAAAGTTTTTTGAATTGTTAACTTAATTGATTCTTAACTACAATGAGTTTTCACCATATATATGCATGCACCCTATGAAACGGCGCTCCAAAGAATTGCTCCTACGCATAGTGGTACTGGTAAAACAACCGATTAATACAAGATCGATCCCTAAGGCCTAAAGAAGAGTCCAATTGAGGTCAAGGGTTTAAATCCAAGAGAATATATTTAATTTGAGATGGTGAGGGGGGTGCAGTCAACGACATATAAATAAGACATCATATGCTATCCAGCAAGGAGAGTCGATAATCGGCCCCAGACAAGCAGTCCGACAGTTGACATTAGCGTTCTCTATCTCGATCTCGAAGAGTTCTTTTGTCCATTAATCCCTGATCGATAGAAAAACCGTAGAGTCCTATTATTATATTTAGCAAAATGCATGTTAATTTGTAGAAACACAAACACACACACAGAGTACATATATAATAGCCAGGTATGCCAATTAAATAAATAGCGAAATGAAAATATTTGATACTATTTCGGTGATCAACTCAACCGAAAGTAAAAAACACTTACTGTTGGATAACCTCCATTTAACAGTATATCTGACAAGCTCATTCATTTCTTCCTCATCAATGTATCCGTCTCCGTTTACATCGGCGTAGTGGATTGCACGTTTGGCTCTGAATCCGCTGAAATGCAGTCCTAGGTCTTTCAAGGCTACCTTCAGCTCGCTCGACCTAAGCTTACCATCTTTGTCACCAGTGGCATATCTCTTCAGATAACACTTGACCTGCTCCTCCTCTGGCGTTAAGCCCATACCTTTTGGTACCCACAAGGGCATCGCTCAATCTCTTGTTGATTAGTTATTGTCTCTTGCTAATTTATATGTTGATCAGCTGGATGCAATGCTATGCAATTGCAACAATTGAATGGCTCCCTATATATACAATACTGAATCGATGGGTATAAAGAATTTAAAAAGATGAGTTTCCTTTTCGCCGATGTTTCTATATTTTCTAAGGCAGCTTTAGTTTATTTTAGGATTATTAATCAACACGTTTAGGGTTATTAATCAACACGTGTTCTTAAAATATATAAAATGATCTGAAATCTTAAAGCTGATGGAAAGAAATTAATATATCCCCATGCACGATCATGTTTTATCACAGAAAAACTTTTTGATGAAATTTTAGTACCATTAAAATATAATACAATATATAATCTAGCCGCGAGGTTCTCTGAACCGAAACGTGCCGTGTATTTAGTAACTATATCGCCTTGCCTTTTTGTCCTATCTATAAAATAAAAATCTAATGGCAATGGTTTGAAAAGGAAGAGGGTTAGCATAAAGTATACGGTATCTATATATTATTGTCGTCGTTCCTGAATCAGTACATATATAGTGCAGTGAACCTGCAGTCCGGTCTAGAAGTTTCTGTGGGCGGGTTCAGCTAATTCCTGGGTGGAGCATTGCCTTCTAGATTATTTTTCTTTTTCTCATTTTATTGCCTGGTTATTGAAGCTGGTGTGCTGAGAACATGCTTAAAGTTAAAGATAAATCAATTCAAAAAATTATGGGATGTGATGAGAGTCATTGTAACCGAACCCGCTCGGATTAATTAGAGAAAAACGGTGCCGAACTCAGTCTGAATTGTGAACCTGAACCTGAACCTGAACCGATCCAAATTTATCGCCCATGTAGGTTTAGGGTTCAAGTAGATTCGGCATGTACTTAAAGAACATGCTTAAAGCTAAATCAATTCAAAAAGTAACTTGCATCATACTCTGGTTCTCTTAATTAAAATTCCGGTTTTGTTTCGAATTGAACATTAGCATCATCCAACCATACTTTGTTACAAATACTAAAAATGGAACACTTCTAACATGACAACAACAACATTTTTAAGTTGTATTTGAGCCAACAATACAATTTTTTTTCTTTTTTTCAGCCGAATGACATCCATGTGATGACTGGATTCGAAACTGCATCTTATATTTTATTTTCCATCCAAAAGCATTAACCACTGAACTGTTTGTCGCCCGTAGTTAATAACGCAACAGTGAGAGGACGACATTTTAATATAAGACAAAAAAGAAAAAGCTAGCCCCGCTTAACGTTATAAATTTGCATTTAGAAATTGAAAATAACATGAATCAACTCCGGAAGAATTGAAGACATGGCTGGTTCGGCAGTCGGTATCTGCTCTCAGCGTGCCACAGCTATTGTCCGGAGGATCTAGAACTTACAATTAGAAATAATAAATTGTAAAGAAAATTACTCATGTGTTTGATAAATTTTATTTTAAAAATATCATAAATTTTAAAAGTAGTTATGAATATTTGGCAAATATTCCTACATGCTAAAATAATAAATTAATAATCTTCCTGTTAAAATATTAAACTGCTACAATAATACAAATAAGATGAACTTAATGTTCAACTAAATTACGTATAAAAAAAATGCTCAACGAAATTACTTGCACAACTATAAACACGTGTATATAATTTATTTATTGTGTATATGAAATAATTGGTAACCGAAACAAAATTACATTTAAAATTTTACTAATAATAAGATTAACTTTCTCAAAACTAATCACTTTTGAGATTTCCATCAACAATCCCAAACCAAACGGATCAATAACCACCTTGTATAACTTGGCAAATCTTCTTATCTTCAAACTTATAAAATTGATCGCAACATACACAATTCCGAATCCTGTTGAACTTATTTCTTTTCTATTTTTTTTAAGCTTTGTTAATTAATGACATTTCAAAATCTTAACTTTCTTAGTTACAATTTTAACTATAACCTCCATGGATTAGCGTCGTAGCTTGCTACTTTATTGTGAATCCCCATCTCGCCGCATAGACGACGAGCTCTCTCATCTCATCATCACCAATGAAGCCATCGTGGTTGGAATCAGCATGATGTAAAGCTCGTCTGGCTCTAAGGCCGCTGAAATATAATCCCGAGTTACGGAAGGCCGCCTGAAGCTCTTTCTTGCTTAACCGGCCATCCCCGTCCTTATCATATCTCTTTAGAAGACCCTTCATGTGTTCTTCTGATAGACCCATGCTGCCATTAATGGGAACATACAATGGCATCTTAATTAATTAACGCTACTGCTTTTTTTTTTTTTTAATTTTGCTAATAAAAAATTATCTGTGTAGCAAGAGACCAGCAAAGAGGTTATTCTATTTATACTAGAAAAAGTTGTGGGATGTCATATCATAAGATGAAAGAAGTCAAATGTATATGACTCTCAACTCTCAAGTATTCAAATTCGGTGGATAAACACCGGCTGGTGCTCGCTACGCACCCTTTCACATTAGATTAGCTTTTGCTGCTGGTATTAGAATTTTCTTTAGAAAGTACATTTCAAATGTTCTAGTTTAATTAACTGACGAAGAATAAATTCGCACGTAAAGCACGCGGTAGTCAAGACATCATTGTAGAAGACGTCTCACCTATGCATGCATGCGTTCACTTAAGCTGGTAATTAGCCAACCGCGACTCTTGTTTTGGTTCGGTCATCAGCATGATTAAATAAATCAAGGTATATAAAATGAAACTGCATTGTAGATTCCATCACCTAATAGGATAATTGGCCTCTTTTGAATAGTTTATTATTAATTAAATCTTCTAAACATAATCTGACCTGCACAATCTATGCATACACATCTTACTAAATTTTAGTTTTCAAACAACCAAGTCAGGGTGCATCATCATCGAGGGAGACGTACAGTTAATGATTTGCATGAGCCCTAATAACATTTGGAGCAGGACGAATATGAAACATCCGCTTCTAGGTACTGGAGCGCAGCACTGCTGTAGGGAGGCCCAAAAGAGTTGGGCCTGGTGACCCAAAATTACTGTCGAATTTTAAGTTTTAGAAACAAAAAATTGGGAAAAAAAAAGGGGAAAAATTGAACAGCTCGTCCACCGAACAGCGGTTTTTTACGAAACACAGCATCATCCTTCATTGAGACTAGAAGACTAGACTAGAGCGTAAATGAATAAAGCATTGAACATCCAAATTGTTCAGTGAAATAATAAATCAGTAATGGAGTTGCCCAAGTCCCAAATGCTCACAAGCCCTCTCTTGTCCCTCTCCACCTTCATCCACCAAAACTGCCTCCGGCTCGGCTCCGAACTCTCGAGCCGGCTCGATGACACCAAGCGGACTCTAAGCCGCAGGCTCCAGCGTCCTCCTCTGCCTCTGCCGCCGTTTGCCTTTTTGTCGCAGCCGAAGCAGGCGCTTGCCGCCTCTCTGAGCTCTGATTTGGTCTCGAAAACACTCGCCGGTACCGCCGTGTATACTGTTAGCAATTCTAGTAATGAGTTTGTGCTTATCTCGGATCCAAATGGAGCCAAGTCCATTGGCCTGCTTTGCTTTCGACAAGAAGATGCCGAGGCATTTCTTGCTCAGGTTTGATTTATCTCCCAAACTTTTTATATTTCCTTTTCGTTTTTTTCTTTTTCTTTTTCTTTTCTCGGTTTAAAAAACAATAATACAATCTTGTTGGTGGTTTTCAGGTTCGATTGCGAGGGAAAGAGCTTCGAAGCGCGGCTAAGGTTGTTCCTATTACTCTTGACCAGGTCAGATTCTGATGCTTCTTTTTGTTTCTTTAAGCTAGAAATAAATTAGTACTTGAAAATCAGTTCCAATAATTAAAATGTGGTATGTGATATCGGTTCATAACAGTGAGTTAGTGACTTATTTTTCTGTAGCATGCACATTGTTAACTTCTTTTGTGATCCTTCGTGCTTGTGTAATTCTAAAGGGGTTTGTTCGTTCCCTTTGAAATCAATCTGCTTTTTTAAACATGATAAAATCTTTTGAATTGTTGCTTCTATGTCCTACAGGTTTACATGCTGAAGGTTGAAGGTATTGCATTTCGCTTTTTGCCTGATCCAGCTCAAATAAGGAATGCATTAGAGGTGCGTTCATCAGATGAGTGGACAAATGAAGTTTTAATTTTCTGAGAGAGAAGAGTTGATTGTTTAAGTATTAGTGTGACAATGTGGCCCTTGTAGGTTATACTGTATTTTCCCTCAAATGCTGCCAGGGCAGTTCAGTTTTTTGACTCGTTTCAGATTTGAGTATCATCAGCACATATGCAAATCAATAAAATTTTTTATTGACATTACTAAGGCGCGTCTACATTCGGCCCAGCTCTATTCAATTAACGCTAATAATACTTTTATGATCATCAGCTGAAAGCTGCAGATGTCAGGACTGGCTTTGATGGAGTTCCTGTTTTTCAGGTATGCTATATTTATGTTTGTTACTTTTCAGTTGTCCTCAAATATGGAAACATTTAAAACCAGCTATTAGGTGTATAAGTTGAGCAGCTCTGACTTTTTAGTTCTCCTCATCGTTTGCTTCTACACATATTGGCATGTGTACGTGCATACTGGGTCTTGGTAAACTGATTGATCTTGACAATAGATTCGAATGACGTCCCACTAGCTTGTGCATGCTAGTGTATTTTGACTTTATTTCTTATGAGCATCTTTTGATCTGCCAATGGACGAAGTCTGTTCTTTTTCTGGACATGTCTCTTGAAGCAGTATATGATGAATTACCAAACCATTTCAATATGTGTTCAGACCACCATAAATCTAGAAAGGAAGTTCCCCTGGCTCACAGACCCTGCGGAGGGGTTCCAATACTCAACTCAGTATTTCCAAATCAGTTTCACTTACTGAGTGAAAATCTTTTGAAGATGAAACAACCAAAAGAAAATGTTACATAATCTTTAAAAAACGCAAAAAAAAAATGTTGACAATGATCACACCAAGCACAATCACCCTTCTTGGTACCTCATTGATCAACAACGACTGATTCATTTTTCTCGGTAACTAATGCTGAATTTTGAGACTGATTGTTTGTAATCAGATCCTTATTTCCCCCAAGCATCACTCGTTTTCGACTCTCTTCTCTTCTGACCTCAGAAAAAGCCTCCATTATGTTAGGAAAAGGCTTTACTCCAAGGACATGTCCGCGAGTCTTATCAAGTTATTTGTTCAGCCCATGAACAAAGTCAAACACGCTCTCCTTCTTGAGCGTTTGGGTATATTTTTATGATCTTCGGTGCAGTGCCAATTAACATCATGGAACACATCAAGCTCCTGCCAAAGCCCACACAGATCATTGTAATACTCTGTCACTGACAAGTAGCCTTGTTTCCTATCTGTCAGGGCAAAACGAATCTCAAAAATCTGAGAAGAATTTTCAGGGTAGGAATACATTGTTCTAACAGTGTCCCATTTTGTTTGGCTGTCTTGTAAAACAAATACTTTCAGCCAATCTTGGGATCCATGAAATTGACCAGCCATGCCATCACCATGGAGTTCGCAGATTCCCAAGTCTGAAAGCCAGGTTCTCCTTCCTTTAGAGCCGTTATTGCTCCTCTTAGATAGCCAATTCTTCCTTTCCCTCGAATTACAAGCATTACAGATTGAGACCACTCCAGAAAATTGGTCTCATTCAACTTATGCTGGGTTATTTGAAGAGTACAAGTGTCATTCATACTCGAATTGATATTTAGAAAGGTCTGCGGAGAGGATTCAGTGGACACTTCTGAATGTCCATCTCCTACGGTGCCTGTATGGGCAGAACTCTCACAAGCTGCCCTGGATTGGATGTTCTAACAATGTAACCTAATTATTTTTTTTACTGCTCTGATACCATATTTGCAGAGAAAATTCTCAGTTATTCTTTGTTGATTAGACTAGCATCTATTAAATAGAGGTTTTACAATAAAGTGATAGCAACAAAAAACATAAAATATCCCTTTCTAGGAAATAGGAATATCCCTTTCTAGGAAATAGGAAAAATATGAAAAACTAGAGGATAAGGAAAAAAATGATAATTCAAATAACTTTCAATTTGTCAACAAAAAGTGAAATCATCTAGCTATGCCCAAGCAATATCATTGTGGCACCGAACACTTCCCGTGATGCCACTGCCAGGGGCTTGCTAGGCAATCCAACTTGGATATATTTCTTTTTCTTTTTTTTTTTTGGGGTTCCAGATCAATTCTCTAATGAATGCTATGTGTGCAGTCAGAACTTCTGGTAGTGAAGAAGAAGAACAAGCGTTATTGCCCCGTATATTTCCAAAAGGTTTGTTGTCACCGGAGCTCCTAGTGGATGTTGTGTTTATCAGAACTGATTTTTGCAATGTGAAGTCACAAGTGGATGCTTACTAGCTAATCCTTGCCATTCCCTGTGCAGGAAGATATAGAAAAGGAACTCTCAAAGGTTTCTAGGGCATCAAGAGGAGCTGGTGTCTCTCAACATATTATGGTAGAAAAGCATCTTATTACTTTCATTTGCTCTTTTGGGGAATATTTGGCATAATGGTGGGGCAAGACGAGCACTAAACATTTAGAAGTCGAAGCAGTTGATAAATAACAAATTTAGACAATTCAGTGCCAATAAAAAAATTAAAAAAAAAATTCAGCAAAATGACAATGCAATAAATTATTCTCATTCACGCTTTAGGGATTTGTAATTGTATTCCCTATTTGATTGAACTTGTTAAAACAGGTAGGAAGTTTGGAAGACGTTCTGAAGAAAATGGAGGTACTGTGTCCAATGTTTTTGTCTAATGAAAACAAAATTGAAGTAGTGGAACTAAGTCCTTTTTGGTCTAATGCAGACGAGTGAGAAGAACTCTGGTTGGGAAGATCTGATTTTCATTCCACCTGGTAAGAGCCATTCTCAACACATTCAAGAGGTGGTGAAAGTATGAGGTGTTGGGTGGGTGACTCCGACTGACATTACCAAAGGTCAAAAAAGGTTCCAAAAGGATAAAAAAAAAAAATGGAATTCTTATATCCAGGATAATACACATGAAGGTCATCTGTTATGATAAATTTCCTCTGGACTCTCCTAGCTCTATGTGGAGAAAGAATTTCTTATAACAGTGTCTGGAGTAGCAGCAGGATATGAAGGATACATGAAAATTGGATAAATAAATCGATGAAAGAAGTGGACATTCAGTCAGCCCAAAGAGTGAAATCATCGTTATATTATGGGAACTTGTTAGATTATATCTGTAGTGTTGGATGATTCCTGATGCTGTTAGTTTCTTTTGAGATTTGGACAAGGGTAATGTTGGTTAATTATTAATTTATTCTTAACCTTAGCCAACTGATGCTGACCCACACCATCAGTGAGAGGATTTATGTAGATTTGAAGTTAAGATGCATCTTCATAATGTTTTCATTTTGGCATTTGAATTTTGGAATCTATTTCTGATCTCTCATTCACAAATTGATGAGTAACCGTGGCAAAGACCAGGATTTTTCATGGTAAGGCAGAAAAACTTGTGCGAGTTGCACGTTATGAGATTATGATATTGGTAGATGAATTTCAATTTTCTATTACTCCCATGCGAAATCCAGGTGAGAAAAAGAGAGAAAACTTAAAGTTAATCAGTATGGTTACATATAACGCAACTTACGGCAATTTAAATTAGTTATTCATAATCTCTCACTTGCTTTATGTGTTATTATGCGCTTAAATTCAATGACTACTTTTAGGTGGGAGTAGGCATGGGTTGGGTTAGATAGGATTTATGAAAATCGAATTCAATCCACTATTAAACGAGTTGAAATAAAATTAATTTAACCCAACTAAATACTATATTTTCAGCTTAATTTAATTCAATTTTTAAATTATCAGGTTAGATTGGGTTGAAGGTCAAATAAAAATTTAAAAAATAAGAATATCAAAATATAAAACTTAAAATAAAATTTATTAAAATTAAATATAAATAATTTATTACATGAAAATTCCATTTACAGTTTAGTGCATAATAAAGAAAACTAAAAACGAACCGTCTTAAAATAAACAAACTTTTGACAATGAATTTCTGTACATGTATGTTTTGTGAAAATAAATAAATCAATTCAATATTACAAGTTAAAAATACAACAAAAAAGAATCAACAATGGATAAATGAAAGAAATATATTACTTTAACTGGGAATTAAGATTTGAAAGAGTGATTTTAGTTTTCGAACTAGAGTGTAGAGCAATAGATATGAGAATGAAATAATATCTTTCACGAAAGAATAAAAAGAGATTAAAAATTAAGTGAATTGTTTAAGTCTTTAGAGATTTACAATTGAGGGTTAACATATTATTATTGTTGTTATTATTATTTACGTTGGGTTAAACAGATTCACTATAATTAATCTAATCCAACTTAATTATTAATTAGGTCTGAAAAAATTGACTCAATCAACCCACAATAACTCACTCAACCCATCAAACTTATATTAAATTGGATTGAACTAGATTAGATCTAGTTTGTTCACTCTTTTAAGTTTTTGTAAGTTACATATAATCTAATTTAGCAGCTGCCCACTTTGCTTGTTCTCCTCTTGGATCTCGTCTTCACATCCAATAATTCATTCTAGATTTCTCTTGGTATCTCTTCAATCATTCCCTTTTTGTCTTCCCCCCTCTTCGCAAGTCCACTACAATTTGCTAAAAAGAAAATAAGTGAACTCCATTGTTTTAAATATTTTTTGAACGGGTAATTAGGCGACAAGAATTGTTACTTAATACAAATTTAGATATCCATCCCTTCTGCTTTCATCGTAAGAAGGAAGAGTTCTTCAGCCAATCTAGCAAATTCAAACAGTACAAATAAAAAGTACCAATTACTATTTCAAAAACTTTGAAATGGGAGAACTCATGCCATTCTGTTACATTCTCTGCTAGTTATATGAAAATATTTTACGCCACATCTGTTTAAATTTGTGGTAACCGTGCCATACTAACATTATACAAGATTAATGCCTTGAGTTACCATTAATTAATACATATCTCATCAAATAATGTAATTCAATTGACTGCCTCAAGTAAACAGAACGCCATAATATCTATTTGGAATAGCTGGTAGATTAAACTGTCATAACATGTACATGAATCAAAAATATTTGAACTGGCCAAGATGAAGATGCCAAACAAGCAAATAATTATAGTTCTTAACTGCAGTAACGCATACTTTTAGTTATTGTGCGTGTAAAAGTTGAAGGTGCAAAAGTTAACCATACAAGCTTGATATCTGCAGCTGGCAAAGCCAAATACAACAGCATGACTCTAATCACTCCAGTTGTCCTGATCCTGCATGGGTCCCGCATCCTGCAATTCCAACCCAGTATTTAGCACATGAGAGTAGAATTTGATAATAAATGTAAAAATATATCGCAACTGAGTTCATTGGTTTACCACTCCATCGGAAATAAGTCTGGATGGAGACCAGACAAGAATTTGTCGATCATTGCCACCTGTGTATAGTTCCTGCACCGTAGAAAATCAGTCAAATCAATAATCTCTGAAAAAAGCTGGAGTAAAAATAAAATCATTGGATGAATGCACGGTGCCTACTGTAGAGATTTTACATCTTCTTTCTTTTTCCCTTTTTTACACCCTGAAACCCCAAAATCCTAATTAAATGTTGAAAAAATTAAAAAAGGGTGAAAACATTGTCATGATTATTAGTTTCATATATTTGATTTTGTAAATTCATAATTATTATTTGACATAATATATGGGATTACTTGATGAGTGAAAAGGCAAATTCACTGCCTGCTCTTCACTATATAGCAATTAGCAAATGATTAATTGAAGCAAGAAAAAACATTTAGGAATAAGTTTGTACCTGCTCCTGTGAGCTAAAACAACAACAATTGACGAATTCGTAGTGGCCACGAAATGTCAGGCATGTCTTACCTGACCAGATATCAAATGCCTGAAGAATTCAACACACACTTAAGGTTTCTGGATACTAATACATGTGTCTTTTTCAAATGCAAAATCACAAATAGATTAAAAGTAGAACAATGCAGAGAGAGATGTTTTACTTTCACAGCAGTCATGCATGGAACAAAAACAACAGCTGGATCCTGTGTTGTTGCTAATTGAATTGCCCTACTGGTTTGTAGGCGAACAGTTTCAAAGTTCACAAGTGTATTGCGGCCAGATTCGACATCCCACAGCCTTATTCTAGAATCCGAGCCTGATTTTTAAAAGCAGTGAGTGAGAGAGAGACAGCTTTTTATGATTAGCAGTTACTAGAAGAAAATTGTTCACTTCTACTGTGCGGGTTCACTAGAAGAAATTAAATGAAGATGTCAAGATGAGTACTTAAGACTCAATTAAATAAAAAAGGCCAAGAGTATGTTTAACCACAGAAGGTTAAAGAAACCTCTATATAGTATGATTAATAATGTTTATCAAACATTAAATTATACAGGGTAACGAATGATACAATGTGTAGGTTCAGTTATGTGTCTTTCACACGATACCTTAATAACTTCAGAAAATGGATAACACCAACCTGCACTTAGAAGATACATTCCATCTTCTGTTACTTTCAAACCAGTAACAGCACCATAATGAGCAGTGGCACGATCCTGACTGGACAGCATCCCTGGGTGCAATCTCTGTCTTACAGATCCCTTGGCAGGGATACGACCAACAGACGATAGTCTCACACCATTTCCATTAGCAGATTTTTTTTGTGGTGCCCTTGGTTTTACGGACGAATTTTGCCCTGCAGACAAGGACTTCGAGATTGAAACCTGACTCATAATAGAAAGATTAGTCTTAAAAAGTGAACCAAGGCAAATTCCATATTCATGGCCAGACCGCACAATTTGATGCAGTTTCATCAAACTATTCTACAGATGGAAGGTAAAAAGTCAAAAACAGCAGATGTGGCAAATATCCAGAACCAACGCAGGAAAAGTCGAAACCAGAAGCTATGACAAAAATCCAGAACCAATGCAGGAAAAGTCAAAACCAGCAGCTATGAGAAACAATACAGGAAGCTTTCTGCTAAAATTGCCTTTTCTAGCTGTCACTGTCCATACCAATCATTATATGAACATACCACATTTCAGTTTATCTAACCATCATGCTAGCAACCAAGGGCCCATTTTGAACAAACTTGTAGCCAGGTCTCTGGCACACCAATCAGGAGGGATTTACAGCACTTCAATTATACTGCATTAGGTAATCACTATCAACCGTATACATGATTACAGTGAACAAAGACATCCATGAATCATTTTAGACTAGCTTTCATACACGATACCGATTTCCAATGTAGAAACAGTTCTCAATTGAGTTTTTCTTCTCATGCACAGAAGGTGATAAGATTACAAGAGGAGTACCTTGCGCTTTAGGAGAGGCGGCCGTCTCCCAAGCTGACTCTGGGACTGGTCCAAAACACGAAAACATCCAGCACGTCTGATGTCCCAAAAACGTATTGCACCATCACACCCCCCAGTTACTAAAACCCACTCACTGGATGTAGACCATTCTACCGTCATTATGCCATCTGCCATCATCAAAACAAAAACATGCAGACTTATTTTTTTCTACCTACTTTTAAACTAGTTGCCATGTCCTCCTTGCCTCATAAAATAAGTAATAATACAGCATACGGAAAACAGAGTAATATCACCAAATCAGCAGCATACCACGATGACCCGATAGTGTGTGAGAGAATGCCCCAGAAGCAATATCACAAAGGCGGACTTGAACATCTTCTGTTCCAGCTGCAATTAGCATATGGGATGCTGCCAATGGAGACATGGCAGTTCTATTAACCTTTCCAGGCATTTTGAAATTCATTACTACCTATAAGACAAAGTAATGAAATTAGAAAAAATAACTTAATCAGTTGAAAGCCCTAGCTTGATGTGGAAGAATACCAAACAGTGAGGAAAAAATTACTAAGAATTAATACCCGAGTGCAATTGGTATCCCAAACTTTTACATAATGATCATATGATCCCGTTATAAAAAGTCCCGTGTCAACAGGATACCAAATGGCCGAGGATACGGCGTACTTGTGACCATGTTCGTGCTGCTTGTCAACCACAAACACGCTGCTGTGCTTAGCAATATGGCCACCACCTTCATAATCAGTAGCCCGTTGAACATCATAAACAGCTATGGACGCATCTGATGCACCGGATAACAAATACCGCTCCTCTGTCAAATCAACCTGATTTCATGGTCAAAACAGGCAGGCCTCTGAAAATTCTATACAAAAGGCATGTATTGATAAAGATTATAAAAAAGTCGATTAATTTTATTCAAAAACCTAACTGCCAGGGCTAAATGTAATGGTTTTGGAGGAAATTAAATAAACAAGTGAAATGTATTGATAAGAAGAAAGAAAATCAGTACCTGGAGAGAATTGATAGAGCCTTTATGAGGAGAAACTATGTCTTTGTAATTGGCGAGTTGTAGAGTGGAGAGTCGATGGGATTTAACCCGATTCGCGAAAGAATTTGGGCGGATTTGACCCGCTTCTCTGCCTCCGATTTCCTTCCACATTCTCCAAGCATCTTCGGCCTTCAAAACTCGCTCTCTTCTCTCTCTCTATAACACAATACCATATGCGTAGATATTCAATTCATTTTTTTATTCAAAGATCCATATATACATACATATATTAGGATTGAAGTGATGTTTCAATTTAACTTAACGTCATTAAACTGTATAGCATTTAGTTTAATTTAATTTAACCCAACGCATAATGGAGTCGCCACTTACCAGAATCAACGTCGACGGAGCGGCGTGACGGCGGTGGCGGCGAAGGCTGAAGAAAGGGGCGGAAGGTCGTGAGGTAAAAATAATAAATAAATATATATATATATATATATATATATATATATATATATATATATATAAATAAAGAAAGAACAATAAAACCGAACAGCGAGACTCACCGTCACCGGCGATCGACCAAGTAAATTACACGGCGCAACGCCAACTGGTCGGCTGGTGGCGGGCAGCTGTGTCTGGTGAGGCGGCGGCGCGGAAGATGAAAATGTTCTCAGGTTTCAGTCAAAGTTGGATAGGGCTGACAAGCTCGTTTTCGACCGGGTTGGACCGGAGTTGCGAACATGGATCGATTTGCGATTGTAAATAAAGTAATAAAAGCCCAGTTGATGATCGGCTTTTACCTATCGTGACCTAAGTCCAATGGCACAACGTGGGACAGACGAATTGGGGATGTTGGGAATTATATATATATATATATATATTTTTTTTTTTTTTAGATGGACAAAATGGACCTACTAACATAAGTATAAAAAAATAGTGAAATTATAAGGTTGGATCTATTTTGCCTGTTCGAATGCCAATGGTCTTGTAAACCGATCCACAGTGATCGGCTCAATCAATTTCCACTGGTTCATTTTATTTCGTGCTGTTTTGGCCAGTTTTCCAATTTTATTTTCTGTTATTATGTTTCTTTAATATATCTGGAGCCGCTCTCTTATTTAACCTGCATCATCATTGTGAAAATAGAACTAAACCCAATGTTTGTAACGTAATAGCAGTCGCCTAATGTAGAATGTAAGTTATTGATTTATTCTTCACCTTTGGCAATTGATGGTTCTTTTTTTTTTTTTTTTTTGGTGTCAAGCTCAGATGCATATTCATAATGTTTAATTTCTTTTCATTGCAGATCATAATTGTTCATGACTAATGTTGCATTTGATTTGTAAAACCTTTTGCCCAATAATTAGTTATTAATCATCGCAAAAAGTCAGGACTTTTGTATTACTCCTCAGTCTTGATTCGAATTATAGGCAAGACTTTCACATTTATTAGAGGGTTAAAAAAGAATAATTTAGGTCATGTTTGGTATTAAGGTAAGGTGGTTTTTGTGAAAAAAAAAATGTAGTTATGAAAAAATATTTGATAATGTGTAGTGAATTTAATTTTTAACTAACAAAAAAATAACAAAAATAGTAAAAAAAAATTACATATTTTTTATTATATAAGTATAAGATAAATCAACTTAGCTTCTACATTAGAAGAATAAATATTTACCAAACACTTAAGTGCGATAGCTTTTAAGGTATAATTGTCTAATCATAATACTAAATAGGATATTAGACGAGTGTAATCACCAAATTTGTCAATATAATTTTGGGATCTAATTAAGCTCCACTTAGAATTTATAAGTGCCATAGTTTCATTATTTTCATATTATTTATATTTTAGAGAGAGAAAAAAAAACATAAAGCTACAGTTATAGATTCTTTTATTTGTACTAAATATTTTATAAAAATTAATGTGATATAATAGTAAGAGGGATTATAATATAAAATAATTAAAAAAATTATGCGAGTCATGTAGTATATTTCATTTACCTAATATTATTATACCACATCCTTTTATACAAAATAATTTGTATAAAGAATTTGTGACCTTACGATCATATTGTTTACATACATACATACATTATATTTTCAACAAATTTTATGGCATGAATAATAGAGAAATGTATGATATGATATGATATGTGTATTTATTTATTTGTTCTTATTATTATTTTATGTTAATACATACATAGATCATAATAAGACATTTTTAAATTATTGTACAAATTAACTAATATGGTAGGTTCAGTGTGCATATGATCTGCTTTGAAAGGAAACCTAAACCTGATGTTTAGCACAATCCTTTCCACAAAACACGAGTTAACGTAATGTTAATTGCCCGCTCGCCTAATAATAGACCCAACCCAGTCGGTCTAATCATAAAATAGTTGACATTTGGGTGAAAATTGCGATAGTTTACCATACTCTTTTGGCATTTCATTATGTAAAACATGACGTTAAATCATTTTTGTTGAGTTGTTATATGCTGATGTCGACCCTAGAAACCTTATTATTTTGCGAAATCAGATTTTTAAAGCATAACTAGTGATAATAAATTAAAGACTAGCGTAGCCTACACACTTTGTAACGAATAAAAACGACGTCTCATTTGATGTACGAAGTTGACGGGGCAACCGCATGGTTGGTGGGCCTGCTTAGCCTGCCCACTTCTAGACTCCTACCTTGCAATTATGGCTTTACAATTCTGCCCCTCCGAGATTAGGAATTTGGTCTGTAAAATGTGGGGCACATTGGGAAATTTGTGACATTCCGATTGAAAACAGTCGTGCCAACAGAATGTGAAAGAAGTAACGCTTTATTTGCCCCGACCTTTTTGTCTTGACGGGAAGGGAAGGGAATCCAAATTCCAAATGCAATGAGAGATGACACATGGAGCTCTTTAAATGGCGGTACATCCTCTAATTTTTACTCAAATTTCGCTGTGCAAGTTCTCTCAGGCAGGCTCTACCCACTACAGCCGATTCCTTTTTTAAAAACTGCCAGTCATCGCACGCACACATATATAAACACATACATTTAATTATTGTATACTTTAAATTCAAAGGTTGTTAGATATATATACGCACACACACGCATATATACATATATATATTTATATAAGTGAGCCCACATTAGTTGTTGTGGCTTGGTGTAGCAATTGCTCTGGGTGAGATGGGTGAGGGACTTGGCCTGCAGAAGATGATGAAGGCCACTGCTTCAAAGGCTTTGGTTATCAGAATGAACTTGGTGTTTCTTGCTGTCTTTTTTATTATATATGTAGGTCTTTTTCTGCAGCCATCATCTTCTATCTATTTTGAGAATGCAGCATCACTTGTTCGGTGCTCATTGCGCGAGTGCCATCACAAGGTAAGGTGAGCCTGCCAAAATTAATTTGCCGTGGTAGTTAATTAAAATTGAATGTTCTGCTTTGGGAATTAATTACCCCCACTTGATTAATTTGCATAGGTAGAAAAGAGCATGAAGATGGAGGCTATCTTGGAAGAGAGTACTGAGGCAAAGCCTAGAAGATTAAACGTGAGCAAGATAGAGGTGCCGAGTTTCATGAATGTAATGGGTAAAGGGATGAAGATTGGGATGGTGAATATGGATGAATTTGAGACTAGCGAATGGAAAGTACATGGAGAAACAATCCCTATAAATTTCGAACGCGTCTCAGAGTACTTTAAATGGCAAGATTTGTTTCCTGAGTGGATTGACGAGGAAGAAGAAACTGATACTCCATCATGTCCAGAAATACCAATGCCAAATTTCAGAATATATGACTACATGGACGTGATAGTGGCGAAGTTGCCGTGCAGGTACCCGGAAGAAGGGTGGGGGAGAGATGTGTTTAGGCTGCAAGTCCATCTGATAGTCGCAAACTTGGCTGTGAAGAAAGGGAGGAGAGATTGGAAGTGGAGAACCAAAGTGGTGTTTTGGAGCAAGTGTAGGCCAATGTTGGAAATGTTTCGATGTGATGATCTGGTGAGACAGGAAGGTGAATTTTGGTGGTACTATCAACTGGAGATTGCGAGGTTGGAACAAAAAGTTTCATTGCCAATTGGATCTTGTCAGTTGGCTTTGCCTTTGTGGGGACAAGGTATGCCTTCTATCTCACTTCTCCCATTTAAATTACAACATATGCATAGTATTCGTGTTTGTCAAGTTTTACTACTACTTAAAAAAAAAAAAAAAAAAAGAATTTTAGCCAAAACAAGATAAACGCGCCAGGAAGGGGTCGAACCTTCGACCTTCTGCTTAGGAAACAGACGCTCTATCCACTGAGCTACAAGCGCTCTCTTGACTGACGTTCATAAATTTCTTTTATTTTTCCTAAATCAGTTCTAGCCTTGACCCAGACACGATCCTAGTGTCCATTATTTTCAATGTGCAATTTGTGAAGAGCTCGTTGGGAAAAAAAATATATATATGGAGGCAAATTGCGTATGTTTTCCTTGGTTTATGGTTTGAGTGCTTTATTGACGTCGGTGTCAGATGTAAGCTTGCTTAGTATCAAAGTTTAGAATAACTGTTAAGGGGTAGGTGATAATTGTATTTTACTGTCTGTAGCACTAATAGAATAACTCTAAGCGGTAGGTGCTAATTGTATCTTCACTGTTTGAAGCAACTAACGAATTAAATACAGGACAAACAGAGGTCTTTTTATTTATTCGAAGATCTCTGTGTGTGATCAGTCAAAGGTGTTGTGATACTTTAAAAATAAAAAATAAAAATAAAAATGTCTTACACTTATTCTATCACTGTCACAATTAGTTAATGTTAAAGCATGTGAATGTGAATATTTGGTAAAATTTAACTGGATACTTTTTCAAATTATTAACATGATAGAGATAACTTGGTCACATAAGACTAACTCGATTAATCTTCATATTATATATTTCGTTGAATATTCAGCCATCAGCCATCTAAATTTAATTTGATCTTCAGGTGCAAAGCAGCTATCAATCGGCTAGATATTTCATGAATTAATCCGTGGTAGTTTATTCGTGTATTCGTCTTCTTGTCTCAAGTAATCAATGCATGTCTCTAAGTGCCACATTCTTCAACTAAGACTGTTATGTATAATTTGAAGAAATTGACGGCATATGATATCATTTCAGGCGTGGACGAAGTGTACGATCTCTCCAGGATAAAAAGCGCCACAAAGATAGCTAAACGTGAAGCGTATGCCACAGTACTCCATTCATCTGAAGCATACGTTTGTGGTGCAATAACCCTAGCCCAAAGCCTCCGCCAAACCGGCACAAAACGCGACCTCGTTCTTCTCATAGACAATTCAATCTCAATCCCCAAGCGCGAGGCTCTCACCGCAGCCGGTTGGAAGATCAGAATCATCAAAAGAATCCGTAACCCGAAAGCCGAGAAGAAAACGTACAATGAGTACAATTACAGCAAGTTCAGGCTCTGGCAGCTCACTGACTATGACAAGATCATCTTCATAGACGCTGACATAATTGTTTTACGTAATCTTGATCTCCTTTTCCATTTCCCTCAAATGTCAGCTACAGGTAACGACATATGGATCTTCAATTCTGGAATCATGGTCATTGAGCCATCAAATTGCACATTTCGAATACTGATGAACAAGCGTAAGGAAATAGTCTCATACAATGGTGGCGACCAAGGCTTCCTTAATGAAGTTTACGTGTGGTGGCACCGCTTGCCAAGAAGAGTCAACTTTCTTAAGAATTTTTGGTCTAATACAACATTGGAGGCTAGTTATAAAAATTATCTATTTGGGGCAGACCCGCCGAAGCTTTATGCGATTCATTATTTGGGATTGAAGCCTTGGGCGTGTTACAGAGACTATGACTGTAACTGGGATATTGGGAATCAACGTGTTTATGCTAGTGACGTGGCACATGAGAGGTGGTGGAAGCTTCACGATTCAATGGATGACAAGTTGCAGCAGTTTTGTGGGTTAACAAAGAGGAGGAGAATTGAGTTGGATTGGGATAGAAAGAAAGCTAGAGAATCGGGGTTGCCTGATCACCATTGGAGAATCAATGTTACTGATCCTCGAAGGTTAAAGTCCCGTTTGATTGATTAGAATATGCGATTATTTTATTTCTTTTTTCTTTTTCATTTTTCATTTTTTTAAATTACTTTTGAATTTTGACTTTTTGAACAGTATATACATGGGATGTTTTTATTCCATATAATTTATGTGTGAATAGACGGATTGCATGAGCAATTGCTCCTCCATCGCTTGTATTTGTTTTTATATTTTTTTTCATTTCTTATTTATTTAGACCCATGCCCCGCAAGGATTTAAACTCGAGTGGTTAAACAAATAAAGCAGCTTTAAAATTACTACTCGACCATGCCCTCGGACCGAGTTTTTTTCCTTACAATACTAGAGATTAAGGAAGCACTACCATATTTATTTCCTTAAGATAGTATAGCGACCGGGTTATTTTCCTATCAAGACACTGCTGTTTGGTTTGCTTGTTCATTTCTTCAATGCCAATTCTGACATTAATATTTAAACACTGCAATAGAGACATTGTTCTATCGTAAAGGAGGGCTCGGAGTGTTTTCAATACTGTTAAAAGCACTGCCATTAGTCATAAGCATTTTTTAAAAAATGTCGATGATGCGATATTTGATTGAAGTAGATACAGTTGTTTTATGGAATCTATAAATATTTACGAGATGCTTTCAAAAAATGCATGTGAATTTGCGGAAATAGTAATGCTACATGCAGAGATATTCTTCTGATTAAAAATAAAAAAATTAAAATGCGTCTCTACATATGGCTATTTCTCGTGGGAAACTATTTGTTTGCAATTGCTTTGCATGAGCATTGACTAGTTTAAATTTTCCGGTGACAGGTACCTTTGCGGTAACCTAGGTTAGTCAAAATTCAGTAAAGGGTGCTTAAATTAGAAGATGATTAATTTATATATTATCCAGTTTGCTGCAAAATAAGTTAATTTGATCATTCATTAACGAATTTCACTCGATTGATCATCAATTTTCTGTCTGCCGGTCTCTTTATCATCTGAGATATGCTTCAGAAAACGCCAGACCTAATGAAATTATTTTTAAAAAAAATTGATTGGGTGCAAGGCACGATTTGGATAAGAATCGTGTAGGAAATGTCAAATCAAAGTTTGGTTACATCAACCAAACCCGTATATAAACATATGGTTTCCGTGGCCCAGAGAATACGATACGGCAAAATTCTCTGCTTTCTGCAAAGTCAATGTAAAGTTAAATAACTCAACTACCATTAGGAAAAGAAAACATTATCTTCAAAGTAGTAGTTGCTGGTTAGGTTAGTTGATAACTAATGTTTATCAAAAGAATAACAAATAATTCAAATTCTCACATATGCAAGGATCCGAAACATTTCTGCACATGAATAATAAATCTAAATTTTACCACAAAACTAAGAGCTTTTTTCTTTTTTTTTTTGGGGGGGGGGGGGGGCGGCGGCGGAGAATAGAACAAATATTATAAGAGCTGATTGATCTGTTCAAGGATCATCTGATTTTCTTTTGCAAATGGAACTCCTGTTGAAATTAATAAGCGACATCGGCTGATCCGATATTAGAAGACCAAGGATCCAGTTCAATTGGATTCGCTGGCGGGTGTTGGATCGGATCTAGTGATGGGTTTTGGTCAGTGAAAGGGCCCATGGCATCACGAGTCACAAAACAAGGGGCTATTTAGCCCCACGATTTTCCTTATTAGCCCGCAGTCAGGATGAGAAAATGGCCGTACTCTCCTCTGCCTTGTTCACTTTTTGTCCTTTTATTTTGCTAATGTCTTCGCATCCATCTCAAGCTGTTGGAATGGAGAACCTCGATGGTTGATAGGCTGTTTCTTCTTTTTCTCTCTCTCTCTTATTCACTTCCAATTTTTTTTTCCAACAAAATAAACGGCCGGGTGAATGAAAATTCTCGTTCTTTTGCTTTTTCTTCCATTATAATTACTTTCATAATATTTAACCAGCGTAATTATTTTAATGCCAGCATCAACAATTCAATATCGGTAAGAATCAGCTTCTCCACAACACTTGTTGTCCTGACTTCTTTTTTTATACCATATCTTTTTTTACACATACTACATGAGCAGGATTTCAGGTCTCAATCTTTTAATTTATGTCCGACAAAATCGTAATTAGCTGACGCTACTCAATGTTGTTGTATAATATAGAAATTTAGATTTACGGTATTTTAGTTTAGAATTGATTTTTGAAGTTGCTGGTATAATATAATAATAAGGATAATGTTGGTTTGAAAAATTTAAATAATTATAACTTTTTTCTTATGATTTATACATAGCGGGTCTTATGAGATAAATCATGGGATCAAATAGTTTTAGGGCCCGTTTAAAATTATTTTTAGATTGTTCAAAAGTAATTTTAAAAAGATAAAAATTAATATGGTTGTTTGCCATGTTATTACTCATTCCATATATATTCTCATTTATATTATCAAAATTCAAAATTATCCTTATTAATATAAAATTATTAAATTTAAATAAATTATTATTATCAATTACATTGAGATAAAAAAAAATAAAATTACTATATTTATTTTAGTTATCAATTATTACATATACATAATAGAAAATATATTCTATAATATACATGTTTATAAAAGTGTAAACAAATTTTATTCAATATTATGTTCATTTCAATAATTTACATTCTTCTAGTAATTTAATAGTAAAATTTACCAAACACATATTACTATTTTTGAAACTCACAGAACTTTTAAAAATAAACTTTACAAAATATTTAACTAATTTTCTTAACAGTTGATTATTTCTATAACACAACTAGAAATAATTATTTTAAAAAGCTCAGTATCACCAAACTAGCCCTTACTCATTTATTTTATGTAACCCGATCCTTTTTTTTTCTAAATTTGTAACTGAATCCCACCAAGCCATTACATCACCGGTTGATTAGAACATGAAATCACTTTTTTAAACATAGAAGTGAAATAATTTAAAACAAAAACTTCAAGAGTTTGGAGTTGAATAATGCCATCAAATATATTTTTCTTCCCATGCGTTTTGCAATGTCATCTGAACCTCTAAAATTAAATTTAAAAAAATTATCAAATCTCCATAGATTGCCTCTTATATTAATGTAGACTTAAAAAATGAGCAGCTAATATTATGTTATTTTAACCAATTAAATAATTATCGTTGGAAAATTCCCTTTTTTTTTTCTCCTTTAAAACATTAGCGTGGTACACATTAATAAAATCCCATTAACTTGCAATCTGTGAATTATGTGATTTGTGATTCGTGAATCAGAATTTGCAGCCCCGTTGCCCCGAACGGACCCTTTGTTTGATATGCCTATCATATTATTCAATAAAAGGGTCAGTTTCAGAAAGATTTTCAGCTGAGTTCAGCATGACGTGGTCATATCAGACCTGCCATGCTATCCAAATGTATCACACTTTTCTTCACAAGGTTACCAACCACCACTCAACAGCCACAATTACACACCTCCCAAGATTCGTCCTGCTTCCAATTTCCAAGCTTTCTATTTCTGCTTTTGCTTCTAAAAATGAAAAACGCTTTGGGATTCACTTTCTTTCGAACTGCAGAACCAAAACTAGCCGGCCCCCAAGTCACTGACCTCACGGACACTTCCAAGTTTCACCGTTGATCCAACGGCTCTTGTTTCTCGCCACGTGGGCGCTCTCACATCAGATTATTTTTTGCTCCGCTGTAATTATGAATAATATGGTCACCAAGTTGTCTTGTCTTTTCCGATCTTGACCGTTTGCGAGGTCGATGATCGTGGCTCAACGTGCCTGTCACTTATCTTTTATGACAAGATAATCCTTACAGGCTTCCATACATTGTACAATAAATTCACGTAAAATGATACGTACTTGAATAGTTGGATGAATATAACGGTCCTCGCAGATGAAAGCTCAACCACACTCCTCTTAAGAGAGTGGAGCGTAAATTTCACTCGTGACTCATGATGGGCGGCGGCTTTAATTTATTATACTATTTAATTATAATGGAATTTACTTTTTATTATTAGCAGTTTTAAGGATTTAGTAAAAAAAAAAAAAAAAGAACTCCTCGTGTTTCATATATATATATATATAGAACATATATTCTGACGTGGATTTTTCATATATTAGTTTTTTCAATTAAACTAAAAACGATCAAATTAGCGATGGAGTCGTGGAGAGCCTGGCCGAACTGAGCTGACTGCTGAGCTTTCAAATCCAATCCAAAGCCACCCTGTTTATAGTCAAACACAATTTTCTCTGCTAAGATTCTTCAGGGAAAGATTAATAATTATTATTTTTAACAAAAGAAAATGGGATACCTAATATAAATAAAAATAGATCAAAACAAATCTTGAAGGAGAGACAGAGAGAGCGTACAGGTGGATCGAGTCTGTGACAGTAATACAAACTACAATAGCCTGGCTCCACCCTCATGCACTTGTCCAACTCTGAAGCGTCTCTTTCCGCTAATTTCTCGTTTCTATTTTTAACACTAATAATTTCGACCTCCACTTTTTTAAATTTGCTAAATTTAATTTCCATAACTCTTTTTTTTTCCGACTCGTCTCTTTTTCCATCTTTCGTTTCTTGTGAATCCAGGTACGTTCCTTGTTCTCTTGCTTTCGTTTTTATTTAGTTGATATGTTTAATCGTTGCATAATTTCGTGATTAAATCTTGAATTATTAAATCCTGACATCAAGTATCGGGATAATTCTACGTTGACTGCCGTAATTGAGCCCGTATATATTTACTGGATTGAAACGACCAGTGAGTCTCAATTAATTGATTGATTAAAATTTTGAATTAATTCATTCTTTTGTTGCAGTTTTTTTTTTTTTCAATTGGCAAAATGTTTTAGCTTTTTTCCTTTCGTGTATAGATGGATTGCTATTAATTTTCTGCTTATGTATGGATGATTTTCTACTTTCATGAATGCGGATTATTTTTGTAAACTTAAATCTGGCTCCATTTTGTTAATAACAAACCATAAATGATGTTAGAAAGATGTGTGTGTTAATTAATTATTGGTGGATATAGTTGCCAAACTGTTTAACTTGCGTTCTAAATTTGGTTGGAATAGGAAGGTTAAAAGTGTCTCTCTTAATCACAAAAAACCCAAATTAACAGAGGAGCATTTGGTAACAAGCTAGATTGGAGCATTTCACTATATTGATCATAATTATGGGCTTCTGATGATGACTAATGAACGCATCTAATGGGTTATGCTTTCCCTGATTATCATTTGGCTATTAAATCTCATGTTTGAATTTGAACTTTTGAATTAGCTATTGCTGGAGCTATCATTCTTGTCAGTGGAAAGCTCTAGCTAATTATTTTGGGCTTTTAATCCAA
This sequence comes from Murraya paniculata, assembly GCA_030449075.1. Taxonomy (NCBI): domain Eukaryota; kingdom Viridiplantae; phylum Streptophyta; class Magnoliopsida; order Sapindales; family Rutaceae; genus Murraya; species Murraya paniculata. The sequence continues at coordinate 8,592,496 of JAEVFN010000001.1, read as the reverse complement.
ACAATAGTAAATTCTCCATTAGTGCTCACATGCGAATGTCTGAGCGAAATAAAATGCGGATGGAGCTAAAAGACATGAAAAACACGGTTTCCAACATGTTATTTTTTTGTTTTTTAGTGTATTAGAGTTTGTGTTTTTTTTATTCTTTTAGCACCGTCCACGTGAATTTTTTGTGAGGACGCCTCCCTCTTACTGCATATATTGTGAGTGATTAATGTGAGATTTTGGCTCAATTTTTATTTGATAATTTAATTATTTAAATCCTTATTATTTGAATTTCAGCATCTTGGAGTGCTCCTTAATAATTTGTAAGGAATGGAGGATGTTAAAATTGCTGAAGAGAATCCTCCTCCAGAGTCTACTTTATCTCCCAAAGCTGATAATGGTTCTTCCAGTGAACTTCCAGAAGACCCAGTTACTAATGGAAAAGTATCCGACGAGTTGTCAAATATGGAAACTTCTAAACCAAAACCAGTAAAAGATACTGCTGATGTCCCAGTTGGGGGACAGGATGAAGTTCTTTCAGCAGACAATTCAGTTTCAAATTCAGCAGTTGCAATTGATAAATCAGAGACAGACCATAGGGATACTGTGATGGAAGAATCTAAAACTGAAGCCACGCAAGATAACCCTAATGGGAAGCGATCTCAAGATGATGGTTCTGTCAGTGATCCCCCTGTTCATATTGATAAGAGCAATATACCCTCCGTTTCTTCTCCTCAGGTACATGATTCTAGAAATGACCACGATGTTGAACCATCAGTTGAGCTTGCTCTGCCCCATACAGAGCTAGCCAGTATTGCTGTGAGGGCACCAGGAGCTGTGGATTCTCCTAAACATGTTTTGGATTCTCCTAAACATTTTTTGGATTCTCCTAAACCTGGTGATTCTCCTAAATATGTTTCTCCTAAACATCTCGTCAATTCCCCCAAGCATGTTTTTGGTTCTCCTAAACAATTTGGTTCTCCTAGATATGGTATCAGCTCTCCTAAACTGGCAAAGCAGGGTGAAATGAAGAGAGGTCTTATCGATACAACAGCACCTTTTGAGTCAGTTAAGGAAGTTGTTTCAAAGTTTGGTGGAATTGTTGATTGGAAAGCCCATAGAATGCAAACTGTGGAGGTATATGTCTTTTAGCTTTGTTACTAGATTGACTTGTATTGCTGCAGTTTATTTATTATGATTCCTTTATACCACTATTTGGTTGACCTTTTGTGTATGCACTCAAATAATGCTTGCTAATATTTGTTCATGATATTTTTGTTGCTCCTTGCTGCAAGCTAAAACAATAAGTTTGTTTAGTATATAGAAATTGTCAAAGTGAAATATTATGTATAACTGGAATGCATGTCATTAGATTGGTGAGGTATTGTGAAGTATGGTGCAATGATGGTGGCTTTGGCAGTTGTAAAGGCAATGACCTGCATAAAATGGTGATGAGTTGTTGGCTGGTTGCATTTATGAGATGTGTTTGCTATGGAGAATGTAAAGGAGGCCATATGGGTATCTCAGTGGTGGGGAGCTAGGCATTGTGAAGGTTGTGATGATGGAGAAGATGTCTCAAGGCAGAATACCAGTAGATGCCCTTGTTGAAATTTCATGGACCTGCCTTTGCTTTAGCATTTGCACTTTGTCTTTACTGCTGTCAACATCAGAATTAAAATAAAATCGAGGTGTGTGTTTTGTTTTGTTTTTGGTTATTACTGAATAAACTGGCTAGGATTTTTGAAGTTGGTGTAAGGATGCATTCCGCATTAACAGATTTGTGACACAAGGGAATTAGTGAATGATTACTTGCTGAGATATCATGGAAATGAACTTAGGTGCCTTGTGAGAACTGCAGACAATATGTTTCTGTTTTCAGTCTATCTTCCTAAGACATACTTTATCATTAAAGGAATCTTTATTATTACAGTATACAAATTAAAGGAAATTACTCTTTGCCTGTTAGGGTTATGCGATCTGTCTGCAGCAGCACTTCTGTCAGTTGTTGAGATGGGAGTTGTTGTTGTAGTTGTGAGGTCATAGTGCTGGAATGTTTGGTGATTGGAGTGACACAAGGGCTACACACATGCTTGATATCAATATATCATATCAACCAGAAAGAAAGCATTCTGTTTCTCTGCTTATGGAAAATGATTTCTTTCTGATGTTTTATTTAATATTATTTTACCATTTTTAGGAATAAGAAGAGTACTCAGTTTTTAACTTATTGTCAGAAGTTTTATTTCTTGAATCTTGCTATTTCACTACTTTCTTTATCCATCTTGTTCTTTTTCACCTTCCTAAATGTTTAAAGGGATGCAAATGTGAAGACTTGACTTTGAAAGTTGCATTGTATAGCAATGTGATTCACAAAAACAATTGTTTCTTCCAAAAATTGACTTTTATTAAATTCCTTCTCTGGTCATCTAGAGACGCAAGTATGTAGAGCAAGAACTGGAAAGGGCACATGAGGAGATGCCTGAGTACAGGAAAAGGTCTGAGGCCGCTGAAGTGGCAAAAAACCAAGTACTCAAGGAGCTGGACCAAACTAAGAGATTAGTAGAGGAACTAAAACTTAATCTGGAGAGGGCACAGACCGAAGAACATCAGGCAAAACAAGACTCTGAATTAGCCAAGCTGAGGGTGGAGGAGATGGAGCAAGGCATTGCTGATGATGCCAGTGTTGCAGCCAGGGCACAGCTTGAGGTTGCCAAAGCCAGGCATATTGCTGCAGTTTCTGAGTTGAAATCTGTTAAAGATGAGGTGGAATCACTGCGCACGGAATATGCTTCTTTGGTGGCTGAGAAAGACATAGCTGTAAAGAAGGCTGAAGAGGCTATTACTGCATCCAAGGAAGTTGAGAAAACAGTGGAGGAATTGACTATTGAGCTAATTGCTACCAAGGAGTCCTTAGAGTCTGCACATGCTGCTCATCTGGAGGCAGAAGAGCAAAGAATAGGGGCAGCAATGGCCAGAGATCAAGATTCTCACCTTTGGGAGAAGGAATTGAAGCAGGCCGAAGAGGAACTTCAGAGACTTACCCAGCAAATTCTTTCAGCAAAGGATCTTAAATCAAAATTAGACACTGCTTCAGCCTTGCTACTTGATTTGAAAGCTGAATTAGCAGCTTATATGGAATCCAAACTGAAAGAAGATTCTAATGAAGGACATTCAAATGGTGAATTGGAGGAACCAGAGAGGAAAACTCATAATGACATACAAGCAGCGGTTGCTTCCGCAAAGAAGGAACTGGAAGAAGTGAAGCTAAACATTGAGAAAGCTGCTGCTGAAGTCAATTGCTTGAAGGTGGCAGCCACATCCTTACAATCAGAGCTTGAAAGGGAAAAATCGGCTCTTGCTACCATTAGGCAGAGAGAAGGAATGGCATCGGTCGCAGTTGCTTCTTTGGAAGCTGAGCTGGACAGGACTCGGTCTGAAATGGCACTTGTTCAGATGAAAGAGAAAGAAGCTCGGGAGAAGATGGTAGAGTTACCCAAGCAACTACAGCTAGCAGCCCAAGAGGCTGACCAGGCCAAGTCACTTGCTCAGATTGCTCGTGAAGAGCTTCACAAGGCAAAGGAAGAAGCAGAGCAGGCAAAGGCTGGAGCAAGTACCATCGAGAGTAGGTTAACTGCAGCACGAAAGGAGATAGAGGCTGCCAGGGCTTCCGAAAAGTTAGCTTTAGCTGCTATCAAAGCATTGCAAGAGAGTGAATCAGCTCAAAAGACCGATGATGTGGATTCTCCTACTGGTGTAACACTTTCTTTAGAGGAGTATTACGAGCTCAGCAAGCGTGCCCATGAGGCAGAGGAACAGGCCAACATGAGGGTGGCTGCTGCCATCTCTCAAATTGAGGTAGCAAAAGCATCTGAGTCAAGAAGCTTGGAGAGGTTGGAAGAAGTCAATAAGGAGATAGCAACAAGGAAAGAAGCGCTGAAAGTTGCGATGGAGAAGGCTGAGAAGGCCAAGCAAGGAAAGTTGGGTATAGAACAGGAGTTGAGAAAGTGGAGGGCAGAACATGAGCAACGAAGAAAAGCCGGTGAATCTGGTCAAGGTGTAAACTCCACAAAATTCCCGACACCAAGTTTGGAGGAGAAGAAAGATTCAAAGAAGTATGACCGCATGTCGTCGGCTGCCGCTGTTAATAATATGACAAGCCCAAAGGCATCTATGCAAGGAAGTAACACTGAAACTGAATCATCTCCAGAAGCCAAAGGTCCAAAGAAAAAGAAGAAATCATTGTTTCCAAGGCTTTTTATGTTTTTGGCTCGAAGGAGGTCACATGCATCTAAGTCATCATCAACATAAAGCTTCGCGAACAAATATATGTAATTATTTTCTGTTGTGATGTTACCTTTCTTTTCTTTGGGGAACATTTTTGCTTGCAGTGACCATGAGAGCTGAATGTATGAAGAGTTTTATTCAGATGTAAATGCTGGTGATTGTTGTATGTATGATATTGAATTATACCCTTTTTTTTTCCTCACAGAAATTATTTGTATGGTGGTTGGATTCTGGAGGGTGTAATAAGTCTGTAATGTGTTGGATTGGGGAGGGAAAATGAGTAAGATGGTTCGACGATGTATGGGATTGAATGTTTGAACCAGAACTCCTGAGAAGATATGCTTGATCTAGTGAAAGGATTTGGGACTTCTGTTTCTTATGGAATCGGCAGTAAAATCACTATTGTTTTTGTTTTGTATGCCATGATATTATTAACTTGATTAGAAGTAATGAAAGTCACTCAAGAGTCTGCGAAGAAAGTTCATTCTCAACTTTTACAATTTCCCGAGTTTACCAAGTTGAAGAACCTGCTAAATTACATATATATATATATATATATATAAATTAAGCACAAGGAATATTCTTATCTTATGACATGGTTTTTATACTCTGTCACCGGGATTTTAACTTTTTCCTATTCCATGCCTAGAAAATGCCTGTAGCTTGCTTCGCTAGCTTCCAAAATCCAACGTACGCTGTGCTCGATCATGGAATATCCTTTGCACCCAAAACTATTTTATTAAGAGTGAGCCTCATTAGTTGTGATATTGATCTTACGGGGGGAACGAAATCAAAGAATATATAGACTTGTAGAGACCCTCTATCTAGTTGTCTATCTAGGGCGATCGATCTACATCTTTCTCGATAGCCTTGGGGACCGGTTCCTATGGAAATTCCCCTAGGCCTAATTGCACGCCTTATCACAAAAGGAGGGTCAGCGTGGCCTAAAGTGAAGATATATGAGAAAAATAACAGAGAGAGGAAATAGCCAAAATGCCCTTGCAATTTATATTACTTTTTAACGGAAGAAATGAAAGAGGCCGCACTTCATTGTAAATACATTTATGAGCCAGAGTTAGCAAGGGTCTGGATAATGGTTTTGTGCCATGGATCGGAGAGGTGCTCCAAAATGTTATCAATTGGACCAACATGAGTAACAGAAGCTTGCACAAAGATACCAAGCATAGCCACCATTGCAAGTCGTCCTGCCAATGGCACTAAGCAAATCAAAAACCCTTCAAAATAATAACCATTCAGAAGGGAAATTATTAGTGATTAACGGGGAACTAAGCAAACCAAACCATTCTTAATCTCTTTAAGCTTCCAGTCGCGAGCATTTCTGATATCTTTAGCCAGGCCAAGGGGATTTAGCAGAGGACCTCCAGGGTAGCTGTTTGTCGTAAGACACAATAGTAATTTCAAAACTTGATTCAGTTTTAGTGCAATTGGCAACTTATAAGGGATGTGAGTCACAGAAAATTACCCCGGTTCTAAACCTTCTAGCGCGGCTTCCAATCCAAAGAAGGATCCCTCTTTGGCTTGTGATCCAGGACTAAGGTAATCCATGTACCTTTTGGTTTCAGCGAAACTGTGCATAGAGACAAATTATAATTTTGTTTGCTGCGGAAGATGGAAAGAAAAACCGGGAGGGGGAGGGGGGGGGGGGGAGTAAAAAAAAGGCAGCATGACAGCAGATCGTTTGTGGGAAGTGGGTAAGCTAGTAAACATTGTACCCCATCAATAGTAGTTGCACGATGAACAAAGTTCTTGTGCTTGCAAACTTGAATTCAACCGCACCGGCTTCGTACCAGACTGGTAACTCTTGGATTCCTGTTACACGAAGTAACTGTAACAAACTACTGTAAGTTCACCAAAAATGCAATCTGAAACTGTAAAACAATAAACATTACATTTTCTTCTATCTTTCCATTGATAAAATGATTGCGACACTGTGGTTATAAACTCAGCGCAGTTCTGTGTCACAGTAGTAAATCAAGTATAAATACCATTAAACCAATGGATAATATTCAAACTCTATGAATAGTTGTTGAACTCACATATATTCCTGGGATGAACAAATTCTAATTCCTATTGCGACTGCCATTTTCCTTGCATCCTTTTTAGATTATTGTGCTTTTTAGATTATTTGCTCGTTATTGGCTCTTGATTTTACATATTTGATTTTTAAGAGTTAGTGTGTAACAATTCAACAGCGTCGAAAACCATAAGGTGGATATTAGGATGAACAAATAGTAACAAATGAAGCTTCGTTTGGCCAGGAAGAGTGTGTTTGATTTCACTCACATCTGTGAAAAGAATTCCGGCAACTCCAGCCATAGCAAAACGGGCATGCACCAACTCTGCCTGCACATACCACCTTAAGCTCTCCGGATCCTCTCCAAGTCCAAGCGGGTCAAATCCAAAATCTCCAGCCAATCTTCAATAATCCATAAAAACAATTCAAATTCAAGCAAATGACAGTAAACAGACATGAAGTTATGTGTCCATATATTATACTCACGTTCCATCAAGATAGGGAGGAGGGTCGAGTCCAGGGAGCCATGTTGGTCGCTGCTGGACTCGAACCACAGTTGCCAAATAACGTCGAGTGGTTCCTTGTTTGGCAGGCAGAAACGCGCTCGTGATACCTATTGAGGATTTATTTACGTCCTTCGAAATGAAGAACGATGAAGAGGAAGGCTGAAGGAGGAAGCCTCTTCCAACTGCAACAGCCATTTTTGTTTCTCTCTCTATCAACTAGTTTTTGTTCAGGATGCATCGACGCCATCCACCCATTCACTTAACTAGCTACCCTTCAGAGGAAAAATGAAAAGAAATGAAGCCTATAACTGAAAATCGTGATAACATGGCCCCCACTTGTCATCTTAACCAGGGATGGCTATACCCACTACTGGAAAAAGAAACAAAAAAATAAATTTATAAATCCGTGCATAACCGGTAGCGGGTTTCGATTATCCTCCTCATTCATTACTTGCAGTTAACTTTTTTTTGTAAATTCCCACATTTAAAAATTACAAATATTAATACATAAAAATTTAACTTATATAATTCAAATTAAAAATTTATAATAGTGACATAAAAAATTTACATAAAATATTCAGTTCTAGATTTTATTAATGTAAATGAAAAATTAAAGTTTTAATATTAAAACAAACCTATAAAATATCAATTTAACACAAAATATTTCTGTTATAGGCTAATCATCATCACTAATATCAATGTATTGCTCGATCTAATCAATATATAGGTATTATCAAAAACATTAACAAGTAAATTTTAAATAGCTACCGTTAGCAATTAATTAGACAAATAAAAACCCAACTTTAGTAAGTAATTATTAGATTTAAGTCATCAACGCAAACAAACAAAATTAATCAAATTAAAATAAAATATCAATAATATTAAACTTGAAATGATAAATTTTTTTCTTATTAAAAACTTATTATATCTATCTTTATATACATATTAAGATTTTATATGGTGAGGGCATATTATTCTTTTTTATCTCAAATAAAAAACTCATTCGCCTAAACGTAATTAAGGGAACGCTAAATGTTTGGTACTTGCTCATGTGGTAAGGAAACAAAGACCCTATAAAGACAGTCTTAGGTTACGAGTAATAACTTTAACTTATATATATTAATGATTAAATTTTTTAATATAACTTTTATAATTAAAATTAAAAAATTAATAATTTTGAAAAATACAGGTAGGCGGATATCCACACTTTCTTAATACTAACCAATAAAATTACCAATAATGGATAGGTTTTCTCAGGCGAATTTAGATCAATTTACGAATTCGTGGATAATTTTATCATTCCTTATCTTTACCTGAAGGCAACTGGTCGGATTTCAGATGTAACGATCTCAGCACATCTACAAAAGTATCGCCATGGATAAATAGACAACTGATTTAGTTTTCCCCAAATATTTCTAAATATGCTCTCAATTTTGCATGCCCAATTGAAATTCAAAATTCTGCATTTTATTCACTGTTCAGAATGATTTCTGTCACCAGATTTAAGAGGAATTATTCACGGAAGCCAGCAATTAACAAACAAATAAACAAAAAAATAAAAATAAAAATTAGAAAAAAGACCCATTTTTCCATGAAGGAAACAATATCTGCTTTGTTAACAAATTATACAACAATAAAGTCGCCGAGCTTTTTCACTTGCAAGTTGCATTGTGACATAAAAACTGCCTAGAAGTACAATAAGAAATTATCAGTCTCTGAATCATTTTCAAACATTAAATAATTAACAACTTAAAATATAATTGACAAGTTCTTCATCAAGCACTTGAAACTTCATCAAAACCATAAAGTAGACCCAAAAAAAACAAAGCTTAGCACTGCCTGCTAGAAATGCTGAAGGAACTGACTTTCATGGGTGTTGCTATGACTAGGGGTGCCTCGGGCAAGTCACTGACTGCAAATTTGTCATGCATGAAACGACTATCAACAATGGAGTCATCCTTGAGAACTATTTTATAGCAGTAACAGCTCTTCAGGCCCTCCTGATTCTGGTAGCACTCATGAGAACCATTCTTCACCTGTTGAAAGTTCCATATCACACTGAACTTGCCTACAGTTGCGACCAGGTGGCGTTCCTGTTTGCCATTCTCAGTGACCTATGTAAATTTGAGACACAAAACAGTTAAAATGTCCATAGGACTATGAATTACCAAAGCATGTTTATTCCATGAATTTAACAAAAGAATGAGCAGCAAGTGTAGCACATGATCATCCAAGCTTACTGTGAGGTTGTGGGAAAGGAGACTCTTCCACCGTATGAATAAAATTATGTTTGCGTAGGTGGAGCCATAATGGGCTCTGGGCTTCCTAAAATTTCTCTTCATTTTTTGATAATTAACCTAATTGTTTATTCTAGTTATAGTTAATGCCGGTCTTATTTTACAAAAATTCAAAAATACAAAATCTAAACTCTTTTCTGGCTTGCCAACTGTTTCATTCCTCAACCTTTTAGCCTTCTTTCTTCCTTCTCTCAAAAAACCTAGTACTAAAAGCTTGGAGAAATGATATAACAACAAATCATATGCAAATCTTATATTGTAACATAATGGATTTAGCAAACGGGGAATGAAACAACATGATTAACAACCAATTAATCCAGAAAGCAATTAAGCAACCAAAACGCAGTAAAATATCCATATAAAAACTATTATAGTTTAAAGAGACAACAAACTTGTGCAACTTGAAACAGGTCAAATGGTCAAAATTTCTGAGCATGAAGGGTAAAACAAACACATCTCCCTTGAGTAATTCTCCAGTGAAGTAACTGAACAATAATGCAAAATGTCACTTAAAAGTTTAGACCATGGCTCCTAGTTTGAATAAATCCATAACTACAAAACTTCGCAAACCTTATCTGACAACATAATACATTTAGCAAACTGAGAAGGAAACAGCCTATTAACAACCAACTAATCTAGAAAACAATTATAGCAACCAGAACTCAGCATCAGCCACTACAGTAAGACATGCACATAAACCATTAATCGAATAAAATGCACATCTCCCTTGAGTAATTCTCCAGTGAAGTAACTGAACAATAATGCAAAATGTCACTTAAAAGTTAGACCATGGCTTCTGTCTTCCTAGTTTGAATAAATCCGTAGCTACAAAACTTCGCAAACCTTATCTGATAACATAATACATTTAGCAAACTGAGAAGGAAACAACCTATTATTAACAACCAACTAATCTAGAAAGCAATTATAGCAACCAAACTCAGCATACATTAAACGGATAAAATGCACGATTTCAAGGCGCTGAAAAAGAAAAACAAAAATAACACCAAAAAATCCAGTAGCAGTGCGCAAGACCCCAGATGAAGAAATATGAAAATAGTTCCTCAATTCAAATCCAATGACCGTTTGAGCATGGCATGACAGATGGAAATCACACTAGCTTCATTGGTAGTGCAACAGCTATACAACCACATGTAAGCAGCTCAATAAAGAAATAAATAACTATGCTTACCCATGAAAACTGAGCCTTATGAAACTTATTATTAACTCCAGCCAAATGTGAATCCAGAGGAGTCAGCTTCAGCAATCTCGGAGCAGCAATCTTATTTCCCATACGACCACTAAAACCAGTTTTTGTTGTACCATTCTTGTCAGTAAAAAGTGTGCAGATAAGGATCAAGTAGGTATCAGTAGTCCCCAGTATCCACCTTCCATCAAAGGTAACATCCACATGCCTAATAGGTGACCCAAGGCCAGGAAAAGCTGTTTTGGCCTGTCTCATAGAATTGCTCGAGTACAACCGAATCTTCCCATCAAGAGACCCAACAACAATTGAGCCATCACCTGTACTTGCAAAGCACTGAAAGTTAGTCCCTCTGGAAAATTGATGCCCCTGTGCCCAATTCAACACAGGTGCACTAGCATTTGCAAGATTTTGAACAATGCCATTTTTATCACGCATGTCCCATCTGCAAAGCCTATTGTCATCCAACCCTAAAAATGTGGAACCTGAAGGATCTAATTGTGCTCCTTTACTGTCATTTGCAATATCTCTCATTGTAATATCAGTTCCATCTTTCTCAAACTTCCATTCTGTAACAATCTTTCCTGTCTCAATATCAAGCTGATGTAATCCAGTATTATGAGGCTTTGCATCACTAACTGGACTCATGAGTAACATATTAGTCTCAGCTCTCATAAGAAGTGCCTTTTTAGGTGTGGAATGGACTAAATTGGAACTGCTCCTATAATTGGAACCACTGAAATTCACAAAACCACCTTTCCCATGAATGCCATCGCTATAGTTCTTAACAACCTGGATACCAGAATCACTTACCAAGAAACTATTATCCAGCGCACCCAACGCCAAACTTTGTATCCCTTCGTTGGCCTCCTCTTCAAACTCCTCTGTCAAATCTTGATTAGCCCTTAATGGACTTGCTGACCCGGGGCTTTTCAAGAGACTATCTTCCGCATCTTCCCACATGGAATCATCGGCCGCTTCAGGCTTAGCCCACCCAATAAAATCCTTTCCATAAACCTTAAGCTTGTTTGCTTCATTAGATTCATAGCCATAAGTGTTCTCAAATAAACAATCTTGAAACTTAGTAACAAAAATTTTGTAATCGTCGTCACTAAGAAACTTCATAGCCCACACACCTTGTGCCACGAAATCAACACGACGTTGATCTTTAACGGTCTTCAATTGCATCTCCACGGAGACTTTGACTCGAATCTTAAAACCAACTTTCAATACCCAAAAAGGGTCTTCACATTCGCCTTCTCCATCATCATCATCTTCTTCTTCTTCTTCTTCACCAAGGGCGTGGATTCTTGACGTTTTGATGAAAGAATAAGAAGTGAGTTTCTCGGAAGTGACCCATTTGGCTTTTGGTGTGTTGCCACCGATGTGAAGGTAAAGCTTGACGGCGTTAGGGTTTTGAGCAGCTGATGGGTACTTGAGTTTCAAGGCTTTGAGCTTAGATTCCACTTCGTCCAGAGACGACGGCGTTTTGGGTCTGCGTTTCGAAGAAGAAGAAGAAGAGGACCTATCGGGGGTTTCATCTTTGCAGTCCTCGTAGTTGCCTTCTTCTTCTTCTTCTTCTTCATGTTCGCGTTCCGTTTCATATTCTTCGTCAGAGTCTGAGATATCGAGATCTTCGCGACTGTGAGACCCACCCATCCTCAGTTTCTCGGTTGATTTTGCCTTCTCTGTCTGTTGATACAAATGCAATAAGAGTATATTTGATTTGTGGACGTGAAGGGCGCCAAGTTCAAAATTTGAAATCGGAGCGGTGCTGTTTTTGGCTTTTTCCTATTTTCTTGTTTAGGGTTTTGACTTTTTAATTGAAGTCTACCGGTTACTGCCTATTACCAGTACCATTTACAGATCCGGATCCAGTTTAAAGCGTAGCTCCGAGATTCTGGTGGATGCTCATCTGGGAAAAAATGAATATACATTTTAAGCATATATTTATATTATTCACTGAGTTTGGGATGTGAAAAATTATTATTACTACTCTCTGCTAGAGGCTTATTAACTAATAACTTGCATACTTTGATTTCACTTGCTTCGCCAGACAGGATATAGTCCTTTCCGGAGATCAGTAGTATATTATTAGCCCGTCATGTATTATTAATTGAAGATTGGAGCCACTGATCTCTTATGTAGCATAGTCATATATTATTAATTGACGCCATAGTAGGCATCAGTGGAAGAATGAGCAACATATATAAAAGAACAAAGCTTCCATGGGAGTATTCTTGATTAATAATAGAATAAAAAATAACGCTGGGGGGCAGCAGACTGAGAAGGTGGAGGAAGCGGACATGGGTAATTCCAGCATTAGCAATATCCGGAATTCTTTTCTTCAGAAAATTGTACCATCCTCCTTTCTTGTTATGTTACATGTTGAAAACCTATCACATCATCAAACTAAATTTCTTCAACAAATCCATACATTCGTTTGAGTGTGGAAAAGTTAAAATTTAGGAGCGTAATTGAATGCCTCAATCGAAATAACATGGTCGGAGACGTGAAAGGCGGGGAGACGTGAAAGACGGAGAGAAGAAAACAGAGGAAGCAGAGTGACTTGAGTAGACTCATTCTCCTAGTTAGTCTTGTGTAGTTGGGTGCATGACTGTGACGTCTTTTATATTACAGGCATCATTGGCCATGTTGATGCTCCTTTCCACACGTTAATGTAAGCAAGAAAAATGAAGGATGGAAATTGGAAATCTTGTTCGTAGTCATATGTATCAGATGTTTGGTTTGGTCCTCCATATTTCTTGTAGTGGGTTTTTCTCTTTTTCTTTTCCCCGAATCAAAAGCCACTGAATTTGACTTCCCCTGACTTTCTTTATTTATGAAATTAATTAGGGAGAGCATAAATCCTCACGGGAATGGAGACTCTTGGGATTTTCCTCATTCGGGGAGGGTACGGGGACAATTTTATACTTAATTTTTTATTTGGAGAATGGACAAGGATAATTTTTTACCCAGTTTCTTATTCGGGGAAGGGACCGGAATGAGATAGAATCCCCATCCCCTCTCCATTTCCCCACTTCGTCATTTTTATTTTTAATTATAATTTTATTTTCAGAATTATTAATAAATAAATAAAATAATTTAAATTATAAAATATTAAATAGTAGTATAAATAACAAATATCAAAATATTTATACAAATATATTATAAAACTTTCATGCCTAATTAACTAGTAGTGGTCTTGAATACTATTCGAGCAGACCTTATTTCAAGACTCGGCCCAAAACTATTTTAGATTATGAATTACATTGCTTATATTATTTTTATTGTTTTGGATTTGAAACTTGATGCTATTTCTCAATTTGCCACATTTGAAGAACAGAAGGAGCAGGAGGTACAACAGTAAATTATTAAAAATATTAATTTCAGTATCTATACTAATTTCATTTATTTTATTATTGATATAAAAGTAATTTTTTTTATTATAGGGCTATGAATATTGACGAAGATAATTATTCTGATAATTTATATTTTGAAGTGTGATTTTTGTAATGGATTAATGTTAATGTATGATATATTGTCAAATCTTACTTTTGTTTAAGTTTTTTATTTTAGTATGATTAAATTAAGTTTAAAAATTAAAAACATATTAATTATTTGGGGATCGGGGACCCTTTGGGGATCCCCTGTTATTATTCAGGGAGGGGACGAGGATTCCCTCAAGCAATTTTGACGGGGACGGAGAAGAGACGGGGACATATACAGAATATCGGATATGGATATGGGGATGTCGGTCCCCTCCCCTCCCCATTGCCATCCCTAAAATTAATTGTTGTTTCATCACATCTACTTGCAGGAATTGATGAGTATGATGAACAATATGAGGTTACTGAACTGATCGAAGGCAAGAATAATCTTTCAAAACATCACGGTTACAGTTGCAAGCGGTCGGCATCATCTAAAAGAGAATTAATTGTGGGAGTCCTGTATAAATGATGAGTCTTGCCCTCAAAATTTCAATCTTCAAGTCAGCCTTCAATCAAATTTAATTTTCGTGGAACAGCTCAAAGTCGATGCAGTCTCAAGTCTTGCAAATGGATGACCAGAGGAATATTATCTCTAACCAAAGTGCACAACTGGAAAAATGTTAACCCTGATATCCCAACGGTATGAATGCTTACAGCTTTCTTAAGTTTGACTAAAATTTATTCCTTTTAAATCTTATTTTTCCGACTCATTTCTTCCAATACACATAAAATTTTCTTCTTTTAAAAAACAGCTATTTTAGCGAGAGATATGTTAACATAAATACAGAATATTTGCATTTTATTCTCACAAGAGCTATTTTACATGTTTAACAATAGCCTTTCAGAACATTATTATTCTAATAGCTTGAAAATAGAATCTTCATTGAGTTCATTTTTTCTCCCACACAGCATAGTCTGTTCCAGAGGCAGCCACTTTGAATTCAGAAGGAATAACATTTCCTATATCCATCTTTGGTCCGATCTTCATAATGACTTTATCATCAATTGCAGCAACGTAGACATCGGCATCTGAGGCTAAAATATGAACTGTGCTTGCTGTATTGATCCCATTCCTGTTTCTAACAGCAGCCAATTTGCTAATCGCCTCCTTTAGACCCCAGTCAAAGAAGTGATCATAAAACTGCACAAAAGGACGATAACTAGATACTTTAGTACAAACACAGATTGGTGCCAGTAAATTTCCAACACATTTAACGGATGAAACAGAGGAAAAGTAACAGATATTACTATGGAAGGGGTGCCGGGATGTGTGAGAATGTAAGCATATCCAAGCATGACTTTATCCGATGGGAATGGCCACATACGTTGAGTGGACCCAGTGTCATGATTGTCAATGAAAGTCACAGCATTTTGTGGTAAAATTCCAATGAATCCCGGCGGCTTGCCGTTCGAGTCTTTTAATCTCCAGAGCTCCCCTTGCACAGAAGCTTGGAGGATACCCTTTGTAGTGAAATCAAAAGCTGCGACAGCCCCTCCAGCGGCCAGAACCCAATCTTTTAGTGCTCCCCTGTGTCTATCCTGATTAGCATCAGGCTTTCCATCAGGGCCATAGGAAAGAGAATCCCATTTCTCCCCGACTGCAAAATCTGGGGAGGTATTTTCCATGTACACTTTGGTGATACTAGGAGCGTATCCTTTAACAAAATCGAATCGCCATCCATCAAATCCAATTTCAGTCTTCAGCCAATTCATCCAGTCGGATAACTCTTTTTGTACCCTTAGGTTGAGATGGTCAATGTCAGGAGCTGCTTGGAAATCATCTCCTGTATCATCATTCCCTTGGCCGTCAGAGTACTCCTTGTCACCTCGACAAATGAAGGACGGACCCCAGTCTAGACGGTCATCCGATGTTCCCCCCTCGAAAATGCAATATATGCCTCTATCATCTTTCCTCTCTGCAGTTCGGTGATTTATGACTATATCAGCGAGGCACTTAATTCCCTTTTGATGGAAAGCCTGAATTAAAGACTTCAAATCAGCTTGAGATCCGTATTTTGATGCGTCGAGGTCATATAGCCTTCCCGGCATGTATCCTGGAAAAAAGTTTTTCAGTCATATAACCCTGATTATGATTATGAAGACTCGGTAAGGAAATGATGAAAGTACAAGAAGTACCTTGGGGTGCAACAGACTGAGACGGTGGAGGAAGCCAGACGTGAGTAATTCCAGCATTAGAAAGATCAGGAATGGAGTTCTTCAGAGAGTTGTACCACCCTCCTGCCTTGTTACTTGATTCCCAGTTAAATCCCTACGCATCATCAGTTTCCTTAACAAATTAGATTGCAAGTTGTATGTACATTACCGATACATGTACTTTCTTTGTTTAAAGTAAATAAAGAAGCACTTGCATTCTTACCTGAAACAACAAGGCTGGAGATGTGAAAGGGAGGAAGATAGCAAGAAGAAAAGAGAGGAAGCAGAGTGACTTGAGAGTACTCATTTTCTTTGTCTGTCTTGATCATTTGGTGAGTGTTTTAAGTTGTCTTTTATTAGAGATCATCGGCCCAATTTTGGAAATTCCCAATAGACTTGGTGCTGATAAAAATTTCTCTCGTTTCACACGATAGACGACATGCAATCATGACAAGAATAATTCTTTTGTGAATATGGAAAGAATCAAGGTTGACATACAACAAATATGGAGGATGAATGTCAAATTCATAATATTTAATGACATTCTATTTTGTTGGTTACTTTCCTTCTATTCACATTTTTAATTTTTTATCTAATAATTTGTTAGCAAGAAGATGAAGGAAGTAGAAGATGAAAGGAGAACCGGGGGAAAAAGAAATGTAAAGTGAATTTCTTGTTCTTAGGTAACAGACATTTACTGAGGCCCCTCCCTAATTGATTAATGTATGGATCTTATCCTTTTCGGAAGTTCATGTGCAAATTAGCCACTGTATTTGACTTTCCCTTGTGCTAATCTGGAAATACAAGTCAAACTTTCACATTGATGCATAGCTTTTGCCTTCATCCGTATTCGTTTTAAAAATCTGAAACCATAGACATACCTCCGGAATTCCATTGACGGTGTCACATCATTTCAAATTCGTAACTGAAAGTAATAGTTTTGTGCCCCTGATCTTTAACTTTGCTCTACTGCCCACCGAAAGAGTATTTGGGCGTATGAATCATCCAATTCTATCTCATTCCTTATGTGCTATGTGAAAAGAGCGAAATTTGATTTCATATTATTTGTGCAACACTAACTTGAGTCAGAACTTCTTTGTCATGCTTTTATTGTGCATCAAAACTAACATCACGCTTTAATGAAACACCAGCAGTTGATAATTACGTCACATTCACTTATACATGATATTGCGGCGGAATATCGAATAACGCAAATAACTTCTGCCCCTGAAGTTGAATGTACGCTAAGCTGCGAGTGTTAAACTATTAGTAATCCTACATTATAGTAATGTGATTGGTAAAACCAGATAATAAGATATGAAAGAGAAAATTGAGAAAGGAGAAGGCGTGCAAGGCACGATGATCTAATATCTTATTATATACTAAAAAATGTGGATAATGACACATAATGCATGAAAGGATAATGAGAAAAATGAAAGAGATGAAAAAGAAAAAAATGCCCGTTAACTACGAGTAGAGGCATTCCACATATGTTTCACATTTGATTCGTTTTGACACACTTTTGTTGAATATCAATCACTCTGTATTTTGTTGTTTTGGTCTCAGATTAGAAGAGAATCATGGGCCTTTTGCAACAGCATCAATTTATAATTTCCAAAACTGAAGTGTTTGTTTCATCCAACTACAAGCAGCCAAGGAAAAAGAAAAGAACAGAAAAGAAAGACAGAAAGAAAGAAAAAAAGGCACTGATAGCATATCAGATGCAGCAAAGTCAGCAACTCGATAATCCCTAATTGTCTACCAAGTCTATAGATCATAGCCAGCGAG
The DNA here is from genome assembly GCA_030449075.1 of Murraya paniculata. Classification (NCBI taxonomy): domain Eukaryota; kingdom Viridiplantae; phylum Streptophyta; class Magnoliopsida; order Sapindales; family Rutaceae; genus Murraya; species Murraya paniculata. Next base: position 8,574,755 of record JAEVFN010000001.1, on the reverse strand, counting down.
TTCCAGTTTTGCTGGATCTCCAAGCAGAGATATAATATGGCCCATGAATTCTCCACTGTCAATTATAGATATCAACTAAAATTTACTTAAAAGTCTCAAAATTGTAGGCCAGGCATAAGCTAAATAATTCTAATGAAAGAACTCGTGGATAGCCTGGTTAACGATGAAGACTCAACAAGGACAGGAAGAGGTGACCTGAATGACGATGATGTGTTTGATCAAAAGTGGTATCCGAGGCACTAGCTTATGGACAATGGAAAACCTGAAATGCTAAGCTTGTGATTTTACCCCTGAAAGGAGGTGTCAAAGCAAGGTTTGCTTGCAATAGATAAACAATCCACAGAAAGATAGTTAAGGAAACACTTAATCTTAGAAACGTAATGGAATTTTATTGTAAAGAAAATAAATCAATGATAAGTCAATTCCATCCTGAGACATCATTTTTATCCAATAAACAAATGCAACATTGATTAACAAATACATAAGGTACTATTAATTTATCATCGAGTGACAAATCCTGATGGACAAGTTCCAAAGATATTTGCTATCCTTGTACTCTATAGCCTAAATATACCACTTCTGAGACCAAAATGATAGAAGTATAATGCAAATAACCCTCTTAAGGCATCTGCTCACATCTTTGAAGGCTTGGGGAAAAGATCAGGGGTAAACTTCTGTGCTGCACTAAGACTGCCTTTAACTTTCATTAGACCCCTGCAACCACCAAACATCAGAAAAGAATATCACAAAAGAGACCACCACTCAGTTCCCTTCGAACGAATGATACGATGGAATCATAAGAGAGTGTACCTCATGAAAGCAATCTGGGGATTCATCTTTCCGGTGGCAACCTTGACAAAATCGTCATCCTTGAAAGTAAACGTAGCATCGGGCTTCCCTCCCTCATAAGGACCTAAAATGTTTTGAACAAATTACTTGAACAACCAATGAGCTCAGCCTAGTCTTTCCAATTTATAAGAATGCAGCCACAAGAAGCCCAAAATCATTAGATATAACTATATTCCTAATTTTCACAAAATGCTACGAGGGGAATCCAATATCCATGTAGCAAAAGAGCAGAGTTTGAAATTAAGTGCCTAAAACAGAGTGAATCAATAGAATTGGGAACCAAAAAACAAACAGCAGAGGAAGAATCAAAGTCCAAACCTTTGGTGACATCTCCTTTCTTAAGATCAACTATATAAGTAACCTCATCAAATCCCATTTTCTGCAATTCATGGAAAAAAATAAAAATAAAAATTAATCATAATAATTATTATATTAAAAGGGTCGGGTAGTACTGGAAATAAAAATTAAAAGAGCGAGAGGATGGAAGGGGGTGAGCGTGACCTTGGGTGCAATATTGATCTGATAAACAAGGCCCAATTTCTTGACCAGGGCTTTACCGGAATCGGTGTTAAGGTGTTGTTTCATCTGTTCTAGCAAAGCATCCGACTTGAGTTGAGTTGAGTCAGCCATGATTAATGACTTTTTGATCTTTGCAACTGCAGATTACACGAAATAAAAGGAAAATATTGTATAAAAGCTAAAGACAACGAACGCATTCGAGAAATTATTTCATAGTTAATAACAAGTAGGGCCTTTTATCGTTGAAAGAGAGTGACAGGTAGGTGGGTGACGGGCTGATTATGTTATATTTGCAATTTGCAGTTGCAGGAATCGGATGAGGCGTTGATGAATGGACGCTCTTCCCAAAGTGTCTGTTAGTCATCGAGATAGAGTTGGGTGGGCTTTTTGGGTCAATAGCCTATGGGCCTATCTCGTAAAGAGCTAGGTCCATTTTCTGTAATCACCCCTCTCCTCCCCGCGATTTTTTTTTTCTGCGGCGATATATTAAATAGTTTATGAGCTGCGCAATTTAAAGTTTGAAAATCAAATCCGGTTATTTCCATAGTATATTTTCATGACATGTTATAATCAAAAACATTTTGACAAAAAAAATTTATCATATAGATGAAGTATTACACAACTAAATTCATTTTATTTATATAGTGGTTGGGACCATATGAAAAAGCAATATTAATTATCCTAATGTTAATTGCAAATGTCAGGAGTATCAGTTAGTTATTCTGAAAAAACAATACTATATTTTAGGAGTATCAGCCATCAGGTATTGTTTTTTCAGAATTTTAGAAGTATATTGTTATCACAGGCAAAGAGTGGGCCTAATGCAAACAAGTTCATCAGAATGGGCCTCATGCAACGGGCTTGCAGACCCAAATTTCGTGAACCGGACAAGTTGACGAATGACCAAAAAAGGAAAACGATATTTTAGAATAGAGAGGGATCAGAGTTTGGATGGATATGGTTGATTGGTTAGTGGTCACGGTGATGTCCTTTCATTCCAAGCAAAGCAAAGCTTCCTTTCTTCTTTCTCCAGTTGAGAGTTGAGCGTGAAACTGAGACCGAGGTATGATACGGCGAATGCAGTGGCAGCCTTAACTGCCCAAGGTAAGCGCTGACCGGTGAATCACTCTTTCAACCTTCAAGTAACCGAAACTTGGCCTGCCCGTCTCTTCTTCATCTCTTTTAACTGTTTCAACTCTATTCTATTGTGCATAGTTTTTGTTTCTGTTCATATCCTTTGGCGCCATTCAAGTTTTCTGTTTCCTTGAACTGAATAATGAATACCAATTTTATTATCTCAAATCTCTATATTATCATCTTATTTTGCCATCCGTGTAAATGCATACTCCGCTGTACAAGTTCAATAAACCATTTAACATCTCTTCACAAGGTTGACTTAAAGAAGCTTAATCTACTAAGAGCATACATTTGATTTGACCATCTTTTATTCTTTGTCCAATTGTATGCGCTACAACTAACCAATGCTTGTGTGACATCTCACATTAGCTTCTACAGTCAAATTCTTTTAAAAGAATGCCCAATTAATTTAACATTAACTTTCAGTTTTTGAAAAAATAAATACATCTGGGATGCCATTTGAGGGAAAGATTTTGACATTGAAAAAATGATTTTATTTGGGTATCAAACTATTTTTTTCTCATTAATTTTATATTTTGTTGATGCAGATTCTCCAGAATCCCTGAATGCTTTAGTCTAAAATGAATAACTCTTCAGTTTGGCTTGTGAATATCCTCTACCCTTTGCCTACCATACAGAGATTCTCCTTTTACTTTTCCCCTTCTTAAGAGTAATGATTATCATGCTATATATAACTCAGCTGATGGAATGAAACGAAGAATTGGGAACAAGTTGGAGGCTAGCTGTTTCATCCTACAAAGTATAAATTTTTGTTTTAAGTGTTATATAGGTTGTTGTTGTTGAAACTTGCTGTATATGTTTTCATGCAAAAGCAGAATATTCTTTATAAAAGGGCCCCCTTTGGGGGAAGAAATGCAGATGGAAAATTCGATTCTAAAGTTCCCTGCATGGTAACCAGCTTGCATTGTGATAGAACTTATGCTAAATCTTTTTGCATGAGGACCAGAAACAGATTTCCTTCTGAAAGTAAAAGTACCGGTTTAGCCTCTTTGAAAAATAACCATAAGCTGAGACATGGAAAAATCAAAGGTCTAATTGATGAAACTCAAGGGGAATCTGATGAAGATGATGATCTCTGTCCTGTTGAATGTGTTAGAGAATTTAGAACTGATACGGAGTTTTTCAAAATTCTTGAAAAGGCCAAAGAAACTGGTTCTTTAGTTGTGGTAGATTTTTATCGCACCTCTTGTGGAAGCTGCAAGTACATAGAGCAGGGGTTTTCAAAATTATGCAAGGGATCTGGTGATCAGGAAGCTCCAGTAATTTTCTTAAAACATAATGTGAGTACTTTATAAGCTTGATTTGTCCAAACTGTATTCAAGTTATGCATATCTGTGTTTAATTTTTCATCATCTGTACTTTCTTTAGTTTTCTTTTATTAGATTTCCTTAGATAAGCTTGGCATCGAAGGGTTTTGAGCTGAAAATGTTAATTTTTGTTTAATAGGGTCTTTCAGAATTCAACTTGCTAGTCGATTGCTAATTAGGCTAATTAGGCGGAGTATGGAGTTTTCTTACAAATAGCCAACAGAATTTGGGTTCCATTAGCTTTTGTCCCTTCTGTTTTTAGTTTTTTATAGTTCATTATAACTTTTCTATATTTTCTGGAACAGATAATTATTAATATGCTGTCTTCTTACAGGTGATTGATGAGTATGATGAACAATCTGAGGTCGCTGAACGTCTTAGAATAAAGGTAAATTTTTCTTTTGTACTGTTCCTTACCTTGAATGAATTTATTTTGATAGTAAGGGTTATATATATCACTTAGTATGAAAAGTGAAGATTCTAAAATTTCAATCGACTGACTGGGTCGCTTTCGGAACTTTTTATTTGCAGCTAATTCAGATTCTTTTGTAGGAAACCCTTCACTAGATTTTGTTCAATTTTTCCACAATCCGATAACTAATCACAAAATGTAGCTTGCTAATATAATTGGGGGGAGTAGATGGACTTCAGGTTTCAGGCATATTTGTTGCAAACAATGTTGAGAAGAAGAAGAAAACTTATAAAAGCAAAGAAAAGAAATTTGTGCAATAAGTTTTTGTGGTCCTTTTCATTCTAAAATAATGCTACGTCTTAATTTAAGTGGAGTACTGGCATACACATTAGTCTGCAAAGCATTTCTGAGTTTTGCTTTTACTAGATTGTCCTTCATTGACTGTAAGATGACCTTGAAATGATGCAGACAGTTCCTCTCTTTCACTTCTACAAAAATGGAGCTCTAGTGGAAGCATTTCCAACCCGAGACAAAGAAAGAATTGATGCGGCAATTCTTAAATACACATCAGCTACCTCTAATGACAATTGAGTTAATTTGATTATGTTTTCACAACTTTGCTTCTGGTGTAAAATAGCGAGTGTGAAATTTAAGCTCAACTTTTATTGATCATACCACAGCTATGTATTTATGAGTGAGAGACTACAGTGTCCCAATACCTGTTCTCATTTTCTCTATTATCAGTAATATCAATGCTTGTTCATTTCTTTCCGTGCGTTGATTGAGCTACACGTTTAATATAAATATTGCGGTAGTGCATTCATGTAAAGCAGCTGCTGTTGTTATTCGAACACAATTTCTCTCCAGCTCAGTTGAATGCGGAAGTTACTACAAGCTCGACATCTAATTAACATAAAGGGTTAATCGTATATTACTCCTCTCGTGAATTGACTATCTTAAAATTATTTTTTTATTTCAAACAAAAAAAAACCTTAATTTTAACCGTTATTTTTTGTTAGAAGACAAAGAAAAATTCATCAATCCACCCATATTTTTTCTTTATTTTTTGAACAAAAATGAGGTAGTTCGAGGTTTTAAAAAATAAAAGAATAATTTGAAGATACTCAATTCACGAAGGAGGTAATTGAAAATTGAGCCTGTATAAATGTGCAGCTGATATGACACCCCGACCATGCAGGCTGATTTGGAAATTAACATGGATAAGCTATGAATTTGAAATCATACTCTACAAAATCATAAAATGCAGAATTTGGGGTGTGTTTGGCCATTGCAATAACCCACAAGCAAGATGTCTCATTCAAAATATCACAAGAAAGTTGAATGGTTTCAATATGACAACAAAACTCTAGTGGCCACGTTCAGTAATTAGTGGGGTCCATAATGGAGGAAGGTAGCAAAAGTAGCAGTTAGCAGACTTTGTTGTTTTGGAGGGTGCCCTTCAGCCGGAGCCTGAAGACACCACCATTTCCATTTGGCCTATCGCTCAATGACACGTGGCTACGGCTTTTGCAGCCTCTCATAGGGAGCAAGGAGCACGGGCAGCGGCGATTCAAAGACGGAGACGCGGCGTCATGGTGAATTGGTGATTGCTTAAAAAGCATAATATCAGTCTATTCAAATTAGTGTCATCTCCATTCCATATCTAAGAAAACAGAGATTATTATCATTATTATTATTAGTTGTGTTCCTTTAAAGTCTCTATGTTATTAATTGAACGAGCAAATCTTTTTCTTCTTGGCTTACTTTTGAAAGAAAAAAAAAAAAGAAAAAGGAAAAAGGAAAGACATGTTTCAATTTCAGTCTGTTCCCCTAAGATGCCTTCAATTAAAATAAACAACATACATTAACTAATTAGAGATTGCAAAATACATGTTACAGAATGTGTGAAAGAGATATAGCAGAAAAGAAATCAGATTATATCCCCAGATGCTTGGAAGGGATTTTGTAGTCTCTTTAATCAAACTGCAGATTGCTTACCCAAAAAAATAATGATGATGATAATAATAATAAAATTATAGAGAATGGTGGAGACTAATGGCATCTCAACCATATAATTATGGTTGCACCATGCTGCCCCTTCAGCTTTTGGATTCTTTGCAAAATCTAGCAGGCAGTCCTTGATAGGGAATTGGAAACGGACCATACTGAATCCCACTTTGGGATCCTATCACTTCCCACCTGCAAGATACCGACAAAAAAGCAAAAATATTCTTGTCACTGATTATTCATTTTCCACCTTGTTTGTCTTCAAAGACTCTTATGGAGACTTTTATTGATTTAAGCATTGTATTTTATGACTGCTACGTCGGCCGAAAGTTCATTTTCTGAGGTCAAATTTTAATTTAAAAGTTCCAAACAGGAAAAAAAATTGTCACATCTGGTCTGAAAGCTTTATGTAGAATATTGTTATCGCTTATGAACTGGACCATTGTTGGAAAATAGATTCAGGTTTCTGACTATTGTATAGGAATGTAATTTTCAATAATAAGAGTAATGTTATTTAAACGGAAAAATTAAATAGAAAGAAGGTAAAATTAATTATAACACCATACGGTTGGAAGAAAAAACAGATAAAATAATTAATTGATCCTATAATATTATGCAGTATTATAATTCATTCTATTTTCTTCTCTCTTTTTTTTTTTTTTGGTAATTTTAGCAATTTTCTTTCAACAGTACCTGAATTTGGTGACCAAATGGTGGGTCATCACAAGCATCTCCAGCTTGGCAAGTTCATTTCCGGGACAGGAATGAACCCCACTGCCAAATGGCATAAATGTATTGGGTTTCGGCGCAACCTGCATTACAACCATGGAAACCAAAACCCCCCAAATAAAAAAAAAAATGCAAAGTCTTAGCCATAAGCATGTACTACAAAAATCTTGCTTAGTGCCATTAGCTTTACGCGTGTACACAAACAGAAAACAAGAAAAGAGAAACACACACATGCACATCTTTGCCAACTAGTAGATCATGATTACCTCAAATCTTAAAGGATCAAATTTCTGAGGATCAGTAAAATATTCTGGATTGTGATGAATGTTCCTGAAGAGAGGCAGCACCTTCCACCCCTTTGGAATCAAGTAACCTGTGGTCAATCATGCCCTTAAATGTCATTTTCTAGAAGATAAAGCAATTGGCTGCTCTAATTAATGTCAGGTGCCCTTTTTTTTCGTTTTTGGTCCTAATCCAATTTGGGTATGCGAAAATGACCTCTGATTCAGGAATTAAAATATAGATATGCTTTGATTTGATAATCCTACCTTTGTATTCCACATCAGCCACTGCTTCTCTAAAAGTGAAGGATATTATGCTTGCCATTCTCAAGCTCTCCAATATAACCTGAGTTCGAAGGCCATGTGTTTCTATTTTCAGCAATTAATGCAAGAAAAATACCCAAACATGGCAGCAATAAAAACAGATTTCACTGAGGTGAGAGCGAGACAGTTAGTTTACCTTGCATGTTACTGGCATATTTCTCGTTTGTGTCCAGCTCAACGGTTGGTTACCTTCCTCATTTAATTTACGGATGGCATTCTGCTCAGCCTACAAAAAGACGGTACCAACAAATATAATTAGTACATTCGTATAAAATTCAAAGACAAGAGACAAAAACAGAAGTTGAGCGAGATTTGTTCTTGTTCTAGAGAGTCCCCGCGTATGATTTGGCTTCTTATAGATAGACAAGACAACACCTTTACTCCCTCTAGAAGTTTCGGATTGTCATGGAGGTACTTGACAATCCATGTCATTGCACTTGCTGTTGTATCTTGAGCAGCAAAAAGCACGCCGATTACGTTATCTGCGATTTTATCATCACTCCACACTTGTCCACTTTCATCTTTCGAGTTCAGAAGGGAGCCCAGCAGATCCTTCTCGTGCAATCTCTTCTCCTTCCTTTCGCCAATAATATCACTCAGAATTTTATTTAGCCTCTTTCTTGCCTATTAATTGTAAAGTTGAAAGCCAATTAATTATGAGAAGATATATTATAACTGAATGAGGATAGCTAATACTGCAATAACTCCATTTGCATACCTGTAAGGCCTTTTTGTAGGGAGTTCCGGGTATGTTTGTAGAGAAGGAATTGTAGCCCTTATCCACTATCAAGTAGTTCTTCTTCAGTTCGCCTCTATAATTGTCTTTCAAGCTCCCAAAAATCGTCAGTGTGCCTACTTCAAAAGAAAGCTGCAATAAATCAAAGAAAATACAAACACGGCATTGATGAGAATCATATTAGATATGCAAGTACGACAACTTTCGAGAAAGCCACCAAAGGGCAGCACAAATACTTAAATTTTAAACGGGCGTACTTCTAAAGTAGAAAAGAACTATTTAAAAAGACAATTTAATCCAATTGTATGTTTTCAACCACGCAATGGAACCCAACAAAACCTTTTTCATTTCCTGAAAGGTGTTAATGATATGCCCCCCGTGCCATGAGTCCAAGGCCGAGACTGCAGCGGCTTCGATATCGGTGACCAGGTTACGAATTGCTTTAAGGGACAAGGAGCCTTGAACTAGCTTCCTTAGACGAAGATGGTAGTCTCCTTGGTGAAAGAAGATCGCCGACGGACCAATTAAACGCTCTTTGCTTTTCGGATACGTGGGCTTGAACAAGTGGGCTTGTGTAACCAAAACGAACTTTGCAGCCTCAGGGCTTGCCAGCATGACACAGGGGCACCCAAGAATATGAGTCTTGAAAATTTCTCCATACCTGAACCACCACGATCATCACATTTGAATTTATAAAAATAGTACTAATACACACACACACACACACACACACACAGAGGGAGAGTTAAAAAATACAAAGGAATAGAAAGAAACTACACATAGAGAAAGAGAGAACTGAAACCTTTTTTGTTTGGCGGCAAAGAAAACATTTGGGTCTTGAGAGTAGAGCTGAAGAGTTTCTCCTATGAGAGGCCAACCCATTGAACCTGGAGGAAGCTTGGCTTTCTTTCGAGGTTCTGTCCTGTCTCTTGTATACAACATACATAAAGGTAAAGCAGCAAGCAGAAAGATGAAAACACAAAGAAAAATCCCCCCCATATCTCTTCGTCTCTTATTATTTGAGTAAACGAGTTAGCTAACGAATCCAAGTTAAAATGCTGGCCAAGGATAGGATTTGCGCTTTGGTGTGTTTTGAGTCACTGGAGCGAGAAGCTGAAGGTTAGTTTATATAGAAAGAAAATTTAGGGCGAGGATAAGGACAAACGACAAATGTGACCCTGAAATTTTTAGCACTTTATGTATGTATGTATGTATATACGGTAAATTCATACAAATCCAACCAATAGGACATAAATCTTACACGTAGTATTTTCTTCCATTTAATCAGATATGATAAATCCAAATCTTTATATGGTGATTCCCCGTACCTACTTAGATTTCCCGAAACTAAGGCTTAAATACAGTATGTCATGCAACGAAATCCTATTGTTCATTTACATCATATTCCAGTAATATACAGAATTTAAACTGATTAATATATGGTCCGGACAAGTTTTAGAAAAAAAATCCCTTTTTACTAAAACAATCTGCAGCCCTGTTTCATAGATTCTCTTAAGTCGCAGCTAGCAGGATTTTTGGTACTGAATTAATGGTTTCCATGCAAAACTCCTCGTGGAATTTTTTTTTTTTTAAATTTAGCGGAACAAATACGTCCTGGACCGGAGAAAATGACTTGGGGATCATAATTACGCTTGAGGAACAGAGGATCGAATTCGGGACACACAAACGTGATCTAATTTGCCACCAAATTAACTACCCCGTTATGCTTTCTTGATTTTACTAGAAATGGACCCAAGGACGACAAAATCTGCTCCGGAGATTGTGAAAGATCGTGGCCCTGAATGTTCATTAATTCCAGGAGTATGTATGCAAATCAAATCAGGTAGAAATTAAGGCCCAAATGATTGAATTTTCTAAGCATTTTGAAGACAAAATGCGATACGGTAATCACCCATTTTATTTGGCAGCCTAGACGGGTAATCAAGCATAAGGCTGAAAGTCGCCGACCATTCACTCAATCAATAATTATAAGAAACCGATAAGAAACAACTAGCGGTTTCTTAATTGACCTTGACCTAATTGCTATAACTTCTCAGACTAGAAACCAAAAGTTTGGATTTCGAACCACTAAATATTAATTAGTTCTCCTAACTGCGCGCATTCGGATGTTAATTAAGTTCACGTTGCTGACTAATTTAATTTGTATGAAATGGTTCACATTTGACGCAAGAAATTAACATGCAATTGCGTAGTTATTGTATATTGACGAGCACAGGAAATATCTCTGGTGGTCTCTGGAGACATACGGACAATGAGAACAAATTAAACTCATCAAGTTGGAAGAAGAATACAAAAGATGATGTGTATCATGAACTCTACGGATTATTGTGCCGTATATAATTAATAAGCCCATAAACAAGAGTATGAAGGAAGAATTAAATACGAGAGAGACACTGGTGTGATAAATACCATGCTACTGAAGCTATTAAACCAAAAAAAAAAACAAAAAATTAAAGTAGTTGATGTCGGACCCAACAATAATATCAAGACAAGTTGTATCATAACGAAGAAAAAGCTATTTGTAGTAATTTTTTTTTTTTCACTTGAAGAAATATTTTTGTAGTGAAAAAAAAAAGGGAAACTTTGGTGCACCGTCTGAATAGTGCTCCCACAGGCTTTCGAGTTATTTTCAAATAATTTTACTTGACTAACTGTTTGAATTTAAATTATAGAAAAAATACATATAAATGAAAATATTGACTCGGATTGCGTCCACTCCTTACCTTTACTAAATAAATATAAAAAAATAAAAATAAAATAAAAAATGTATAGAATAATATTAAATTTTAATGTGTGTATCATTGTTGGTGGAGAATGACGTCTTTAGAAATATCAAGTAACATCTTGATATTTTGTCTTGTGCTATTTATATTAATTCCTTATTTAAAAATAAAAACTTCATCTAAGAGTAATATTACTCATGGCGACCACACTTATTTATCACTTGTCGCTAACCATCAACATTTGTAAACCAAATTTGTATTTTTGGAATCTTCATTCCTTAACGAAGAAACCATATAAATATCACCAACGTCAGATGATATTCATGATTTTGACTGAAATTGTCAAATATTTTCTTCAAACTCCATCCATTAAATCTGACGTTGATTGAAAAATAATTGCGTTTAGCTTACATATGATAGCTTAGTTGATGCAATTTGACTTATAACCTTGTATTTCAACGAATTACCGAAAAATCCATATTGTACATATGTTTTCATTAAGATATACTTACTTATCATATACATTTTACCACTTGTATATCAAATTCATTTGAAATTTAATTTGTATCAAACAAAAAATACTAATTTAAGCTGTAGATCCAACAACTTCGAAAATAGTATCTACACGAGTGTTTTAGGTAATTTATGAAAATGTAGGTACTAATTGAATAGTTGGTGTAAACTATAGGAATTAAATAAGTATTTATTATAGATTGCTTAATAAAAACTAACATTACTATATGTTAACCATTCACCAATATATACGTTTCTTAACAATCACCATGATGTAGTTGAGATGATTAAATTTTTTATGTTAAAAATAAGAGTTTTGCGGTGTGAATCTCACCGACATTAGTGGGTAAGAGATTTAAATGAAAGTAAAATATAATAAAATTTCATAATAATTAGACGAGGAGATTTGAACTGCTCGTATGTTGGACTTCAAAGTTATCCAGGTGAATGACAGGTAAATTTTGGAAAAAAAATAAATAAATAAATTTTGTGATACAAAAAGATAGGCGAAAAGATATGCGAGTGGGAAAGGAAATTTTGGGAACGGGGCCGACGTGGTAAGAGTGACATCCAGCTCAGATTTCTTAGGATCTCCGATGACAAGATTAGTGGTCCTGGTTGGCTTCGCTGCGGGCCCATCCGTGTCATTATATACGGAGAGCCATGTTTAGGGCAAACGTGGAACTGAATTATGTTTTAATGCACCCAGAACCATTTGTAATTAATAGATGAGAAATCATTTGCTGCGCACAGTTTTACACTGTAAGATTTGGAAGAATCAAGAGATGGCTTTCTCTCGTAAACTCTTGACACGCACACAATAGCACATTATAAGACGTGCAACTTAACTATTCGTGCCCGGACAAAATCTATTAATTCATGGACAAAATCCAGGCACAAATAGTACAAATAATTCACTTAAAACATACAAAATTTATCAACCGAAAATAGAATGATTTCATTTCATGTGCGTGATATTGATATTAAATTTTATTATAAATATTACACATATAATTATTAATTGTATTATTTCCGATATATCATTAATTATTTCCTCCCTATTTAAGGTACAGTTTTTGATCCATCTTCCACTCATTTAAAAAAAAAAAAAAAAAAAAAAAAAAGAGGCTTGTCAACATCATGGCCTAGCTAGAATTTGACACTTTTCTGAATCCTGATGGTCCATTTCCAGAGCCTTCTGATACGAGGAGGCCCCTTCTGGGCCCGGCCTGCTTTTTCAATGTCATTGAGAAATCTTATTGATTACACGTTTTTTTTTTTTTTTTTTTGAGGAATTTCGACTACTCGTACAAACTTATAGATTCCAAAGCTAAAAACATTTTATTCTAAAGGAAAAAAAAAAAACAAAGAGAGGACGAAGGAGAGGAAAAGAGAGTGTATTATCCAGAGTTTATCAAAGCTTAATCTAAATATGTTTTTTATAAGAGTCGCCGGACACGTCATCCTTTTCCAGATATGTCCGTACGTAACAACGGAAATGTTTTGATCATGACGGAAAAATGAGTCACATGAACATGTATCCTTCAGAAGTCTGAAATCTGAATCGTTGAAAGTCAAAGGAACAACGGGGAGTGCAATTTAACTTAATTGACAGCCATAAAGTTGAAAATTACTCTCAAACTTTTACAAGCTGACCCAAAAGTGAGAGAAAAAAATAAAATTTCCTTCCACACGTAAACTCTTAATGATCATCAGTAATTTTTAGAAAATAATTAAATTTACGCGAATGGGTTTCAATGGCATTGTTGTTGCGAGGGAATCCATTATTTCGATCACATTTGCAGATAAGTAGTTTAACCTCGGATGTAAAGTAGACCTATAGGAATGTGGCACGATTTGCTGTATCCACGTGAATAATTAGTAACACTTATTTTGAATTATTAGGCGAGAAAAGGGCATTGAAGAATCAAGACCCATCACCCCACAAAACCCCAAGCTATAATCATCAATTGTGGCCAGAAAAATTGTACTGATTATTAACTGGACAGATGCTCGCTCGTCAATTTGCTTTTGAATTCTCTCCCTTAAGCGCACATGCAATCCTTGGATGTAAAAATGCCTCATAATCTTCGATAAATAAAAGGAAAATGCTAAATATCAATAAAGTTGAGAGAAAAATGAAAGAAACATGTGTTTTTATTAATTTTTTAAATTATTAAAGACTGACAGATAGTGGGAGAGAGATATGCTACCATTTCTCTCACCTTTCTCTTAGTCTTCTCTGTGTTTAGCAGTAATCAGTATATATTTACCCTTCTCTTAGTCTTCTCTGTGTTTAGCAGTAATCAGTATATATTTTATCATATTAGTGTGATGATTCAATACAATGCAGCAACCCTAGCTTCTCCTCCACCTTTTCCTAAATAGCAGCTCGCATCTAACTGTGGTATCTGAGAAGGATTGATAAGTATCTTGAAAGTGATTGTATATGTATATCAAGGGTCACAATTGATCCAGTTTTATCTGATCAGCGATCCCACGTATGTTATAGCTTAATGTTCTATGCTGCAAACGGTAAACACGTGTAAAGGCATTTACCCAAGATATATATATGCCAATGGTCAAGCATAGATAGCATAAATTAATTTCTCATGCATTTGTGCACTATCCAAATTTCACTACTATATGCATATATAAGAATGTCGCATTCTTTGTTAGTCTCGCTCTCCATTATTGTCACGTGCACTATCACAGGCCAAACAATATATATGAAGTAAAAAGTCGTTATCGACACATAAGCATGATGAGTTGGTTTGCTCTTTCTTAGAACATGGCATCCTTTTCAACGTAAAATGAAAGGAAGTTAGAACTTGTTTCGACCAGGGCCAGCTGAGACGTGTCGAACTTCTGAGTGTTTCTTATTCGATTTAAATTCGACACCTGCCTAATGCTGATTTGATTTCGATGCCTCCACGTGAAAAGAATATCTAGACAAAGATACTGTAGTTATCAATTGCATGGGCAGGTGTCCTCTGCTTACGGGTACGACAGAAGACGAAGTTAGCTTATACTCTCCGATGCTGTTGATGCTCCTTCCATTAGTAAATAATACAGCAAAGCTTCGATCACTTGGCGTTAATCGCATATGTGCATGCATCTTCCTAATTGATCGCAATAGAAGTTTGGAATATTATACTAGGTCTTGAAAAGCTGCTTTATTTTTTTTGTAATGAAAATTACACTATTTGATCCTCCATTCAACTTCCGAAAGATATGATCCAATATTTAGATTGAGTTGTCCTCAAGTCAAGTGGGTGCAGTGTCCACTTAGCCTTGCACACGGTAAGGGTACGTGCATTCGTGAAGGGCGAAAAGAATTAAAAGTAGCTCTTCTCCGCCGCTGTATGGTTATATTGATTGCCCACGTAGTCTCTAATTATTGATCATCAAAATATTGTTGCCATCTTTGTCTTCCGGATGAGCAACATATTATAAAAAATTACATATTATCGCGTTAAGGGAAAATTCTCATAGACTAAGAATATATATATATAAGCTTGAGACAACGCTTAACTCTTGAGTTAGCTTTTGAGATAAGTGAGGATACTGTAATCACTTGACTTGAGTACAACTCAATCCAAATATCGAAGAATGAAGTATATTGGCCGCAGGTTGTACATACTTCGGAAGCACACAAGCTTTTCTCATACTTTAGAATTTAGATCATAGTGGTGCGTTTAGGATATAGGATATAGATTTCCGCTCTAATACCGCAGGAGATCAATTGATGCGTTATACTAGCTTGCAAGTTTCAGTGATATCGAATCCTTAACTCGAGGAGTCTCTCCCAGGAAATTCATGAAGATGAATTTTTGAATAAATCAAGAAATTGTTTACTGCCATAATTGAGTCAACCTTCGCTGTACATAGCTTAACATCAGTTTAGGAGAATATTACGCTTTAATTTTCCGTTTATTTTCGCTACAAAGTCTCTCTAGTCTTTTACCAAATATAAACCACACTTGTGTCTGAATAAAATTATCTCTACTACAATCTCTGCAATTTTTCAATTTCTACATTAATAAGCCTAGCAAGCAAGATGCTATTGCGATGAAATATAATGGTAAATATACCTTGCGTTGTGCATGCAGCATGACTAATTAAGGGCCTTTTGGTACTGCGGTAGGTTTTAAAATAATTAATAATTACCTGTGAAAAGATCAATCAGTTAAATTTATCTTTAAAATCAAAAGCATTCCTTTGTGTTTGGTATAGGGGTGGGCACAAACCGAACCGAAATCGAAAAAAATCAGTTCGGTTCGGTTTTTTTCAGTTTCGGTTCGGTTTTTTTAAAGTTAAAAAACCGTATTTATAAATACCGAACCGAATGGTTCGGTTCGGTTCGGTTTTCAGATTAAAAATTATAAAAACCGAACCGAACCGTTATTAGGTATTTTTGTAATTTTACTATCACATATATATACACAAAATCAGAAATCATTTTTTTTTCCTGGATCTCTCTAGTCTCTAACTCTCTAGTCTCTCCCATCTGCCCTCTACTTCTTCTCTGTGGCCGGAACTACCCACCGTTGCTGCCAACTTGCCGCCGCCGTTCCTTCCATCCCTCCATCGCCAGCCACCCAGCCAAGTAACTTACGCTTGCTCTTGCTCTGCTTTCCTTTTTTTTTTTTTTTTTGAAAATAAATCTGAGAAGTTTTACTCTTGCTCTTTACTTTTGTTATTTTATATTTTTTTAATTATTATTACATAAGATTATTGGTAATATTTAGATTTATTATGCATATTAAGATGTGTGTATGTTACTGTAATTTTTTTAGATTTTTTATTTTTTGATTTTTGTAAGTGCTGCAGCTTGGTGCTTGCTGTGCGAAGAAAGAGAGAGAGACGAAATGTTGAAGATGATGAAGGGGTATTATCATTTAAATCCCTCTATTTTTTAAAATTTTATTACAACCCACTATTTAGAAATATTTGCATATAAAATTCTGTTGTGGCCTAATTTGTTTGTAAAGTTTTTAAAATGGTCCTTGACCGAAAGTCAATGCCATGAAATATCATTTTGGTCTCTAGACTTTTTTGAAATTATGATATACCACAGAAACTTATTTTATTTTATTTATAGTTTGGGCCAAAACTTTTGATATTAAAACAGTAACTATAATTCTGAAAAATTTCATTTTAGTCCAAAATTCCTGCAAATTTTTTTTTTTTTTTTTGTGAATACAAATTTGTTAATTATTTTATTTTATTTATTATACATTGATTATGGTAGCCCTTGTGTGCAGAATGGAAGAAAATAACAATGTTGTAGAAGAGATTATGAAAGAAGAGTTTGAGGAGGCTATTCCGAATGAAAAAACAGGCCGACGTTTGAGATCGGATGTTTGAGAATCATTTTCCGAACTACCTGGAGGAAACAAAGCAAAGTGTAACTATTGTAAGAAGGAGTATGTATGTGAAAGTATTAAAGGAACTTGTATTTTTTTTTTATGTTGTCATTGACTAATGGATTATGTTAAGTTAATTTGGTGATGATGATAAATGATTTGGTAATGGTAGTAATAGACTATAGTATATTTTGATGATGTAGTAGTAATTGACGAATTGTGGATTAATTGATGAAATCGTAGATTTTACATGCTCTGAATATATTATATAAGTACTAAAAATGAAAAAATTATTGTACAAGTTTGAAATAGAAAAAGATCCGAAAAATCGAATTAAGAGCTGAAGCGTAATTAGAACAGAAACCGAATTGCTAAAGTGAACCGAAACCGAATTGAAACCGATTGCTTAAATAAAACCGTTAAGAGAACTGAAACCAAACCGAAACCGAACGGTTTTTTTTAATTTCCGAAACCGAACCCGAAAATTTATTCCGAAACCGAACCGAACCGATGCCCACCCCTAGTTTGGTGAATCATATTATTAAACTGTCGTCAGAATGTCAATGACTAAATTAGATATAATGTTTTACACATTTATAAACATGTGTGTGTGAGTGTATTGTTGTATATATAATAATTGACATCTAAAATAAATAATTTTGTGTTATTAATTTTATTTTTTTGTTTTATTATCTCAATATAATTAGCAATGATAATCTCTTTAAATTTAATGATTTTATTTCTTAATTAATAAGGATAATTTTGAATTTTCATAATTATATAAGAATATATATGAAATAGTATTAAGTATAAAATTAATTTTTAAAATCATATTTTCAAAAGCTACCCATTCCCTACTTTTTTAAAATCTATTGTAGGGTAGAATGATTTTGCCAAAAGATATTTATAATATATATATATATATATATCAAACATCAAAATTAGTTTTTATCTCTCGTAAGCTTAGTTAAAGTCAAAATATACCTTATGACTTATGGGGCCATCTCATCTGTGAAAAAAGTCGAATCGCGCCCCCTCCTTTTGTGTCTTATTCGTATATACACCTTTGAAGACTACTTTTATTTGCAACAAAATTATCTCCTAGATTCTATCCTCGGCGTACCGAACGGAATCTGAAATGATGCTCTCTTTTCTGATGTCAGCACATATTTGAGCATTCAGATTTAAGATAAATTTTTGCAATACAGCCTGGCATACAAGTGAACAATGAATGACCCCCCCCCGCGCCGCCCCCCACACTTATTGTTGCATAATGATTATTTACGCTGTTTTTTTTTTTTTTTCTTTTTTTTTGTGGGCAAGAGAATAATTTGTCTGAAAAAGAGATTGAAAGAAACTAACGATCGCAATTAAAGTCGCATTTGAATTCCTCATCAATTCATTGTTCGATCCATGCATATTGCGGAGCCAACGGCCGGTGGGGACTATCATCGCATCGCAACTTGTATCCATCAGCCCCTACCAATATAATTTTTCAAAAAAGATTGACGTACCAAATAGTCAAAAAGAATCCCACGAATTAATTAAAAGCTAGGGAAAAAAAGAATATGCGTTCTATAGTTTTTTTTTTTCAAAAAAAATTATTTTCTGAACTATATTATTCTTTATGTTCGCGTAGGCTTTATCATCTCTTTCATCGATCGGAAACCCAATCTTCAAGCACCTCGTCAAGTTTCTCTAACATTTGTAGCTTTTGTCTTGTTCAAGAATATCCTATGTGCTGGCACGGCATTTTTATTAAATGCGAGCACGACAATCCAGCGGGTGACCATCAAAAAAAGAAGAAATTAAATAATGCATATATAATGTTAATTAGCCGATCGAGCTCCATGAGCTAACAAACGAAATGAACGATAGAGAATTTAAGATTAGGTTAGACATTTTTTCTGCTAAATGATTGCGAAAATGAGTGGAAATAAAGGGGGAGAAAAAGCAAACACAAGAAAAGAGAGATAAGCCACTGCCCGCTGGATACTTTAGTTTTGTGATTACTGATTACATACATAGAGGTGAAGATAGCGACGCGTGCGACTGGATTGACTAGCGAAAAAGAGAGATACAGATTCTATGTGGCTAGCTGTTCGTCATTAATGTTTATTGCATGTACATATATACATGCACATATATGCAGTCAAATTAATAAAGAAAAGAAAAGAAAAGAAAAGGAAAGAAAAGAAATTAGTGGTCGAGGGTGAAATTGGGCAGTGAGAGAGACGACGGATCGACGTTAACAAAACTATCAACACAGCTGGAGGATCTCCAAAAGCGCTTCAATTATTGGTTATAGGGTCGAGGTAATGAACAAAAACAAATTAACGAGAATCTTACAAGATCGCGACAGGTCTTCAGTCCACTTATTCCATCATCGATTACTATGTAAAGCAAGTGTTCCATGACTCTGCGGCGAGGGCTCATGCTCCATGCATGCGTACACAAATCATTGTTGTATTATCTCTTAATTTTTTTATTATACGAATGTATTTGTTTCCCCGGGAGCACTCTTGCGCAGTATTTTATATAAGTTTTTAGAAATTATAGGTACGCAGTATATACAGACATACGTATTATTCGATTCTCACTGTCATGAATTGGCTGACAGTTTCATGGCATCATGCAACGGTAATGTTGCATGGTGATGGCCGGATTCTGGGCTCCTCCTTCCACTTTTCTTTTTGGCCTGCTCAATGGTCAATTGGTCATCATCAATTATGTACAATTTATCTTCAGCCGCGGCCGCCTTCTTTTTGCCTTTCTACTTGCATCCTCCAGAAATGAACTAAACCGTGTTACTTTCATGCACCAACAAGAAGACGCACTTACGTACCCATCAACCATCATTTCGTTTGATTAAACTGCACTAATCTCCCGCGTCACCCCACCCCCCCCAAAAAAAATCGACAACTAATTTGATATTTTTAAACTCATTTTGATAAATTGCATGTTGTTGTGGCTCTATCTTATGCTTGAAAATCTTGCAAATTATTCTTAAAATTGAGATTAGCCACCGAAAAATCATTTTCTTGCAAGGCATTTGAAAATCTTGCAGATTATTTGTTAAAAAATAAATTTAAAAAAAAAAAACTAATTGACGCCTCTAATAAAAAAAATTACCTCGATTTACATTAAAAGTTTAAATTTTAGAAAGGACACACAACCTAAGCAATTCGTAAAGTAAATGAGATTTATTAAAAATCGAGACTTGTAATATAAGAGCCACATATCACACTACTCGATTTTCTTAACATCTTATAACGAAGCTTTGGTCCATGCCAACGTAAACATCATAGGCCTGAACTCCAGAAAGCATCGGTACCTATCGTTGGGCCATCTACACCGGCCCAACGCCACTAATCCCAACCCATCTGGCCACATAAGCTGTGAAGGGTTGTTGACTCCTCTCTTCTTAACAAGTTTAAGCACAACACAACCATGACTGTTGCACTGATTCATGAGACATCGCGCGTCCCGTATGCGATATCGACTCGCTCTGCACTAACATGATCCTTTGAAATAGAACTACTAGGACAACCAAAATTCAACGATATTATACATGGAAGAAGAATTTCTGTTGAGGTAATTGGACACTCCACCATGTTATGTAATTACGGCAATATTTCACAGGCATACCATATTAAACGATTCAAGGGAAATACCCAATATTATCACATCAACATTCAAAGCCTCATTTATGCAACAATTAATACTTCAATATTAATTGATAAAAACCCGACTAAGCAGGGTTTACCGTAGCATATATCAAGACGCCGCGTCTAAGCTCTTAGTAAAAGGTGGATTGAAAATGGGTAAAATAGAAATGACTGATTAAGAGCCATTTATGACCATTAAAAGATCAATAGCTGGGCAGAATACAACCATTAAAAGATCAATAGCTGGGTAGAACACAAAACAAAAACCACCCAGTGCCCGTTTCACATTGTCAGATCATTTTTTGTTTGATCTCACCAGCATTTGGAATGCTCTTTGGAGGATGGCATTTGATCAGCAGCAACCTGATTGAATGGGAAAACCAATCTTCATACCCTCTGTTCATAAGAGTTTTCAAGGATTGGGACCCCTGGCCCATAAATCAACCGACAGCGTTCACTGAAAGAGCCAACCAATCTAGAGACGACCTCCTTGAAGAACATAGACGCTGCCTGTTAAGCAGAGCCTTCAGCAAAATTAGAATCCTTCATGCTTCTCTTCATAAGTATAATAAAAACTTCAACAATGCCAATATCCATTCAAGTTACAAGAGGGGTTGAACAAAGTTTCCACACAACCAGAATAAACTGACTGGACTGAATTGAACTGGTAGCTCCATTTGGTTTTTCCCCAGAAATTGGTTAACATTTTGTTTCCATTTTTTATGAAGCAATTGGTTTGCCTCCGGTTTCAGTTCATTCCAAACCACCACCGATTGAAAAAAAAAAAAAAGAATAATAGAGAGAGAGAGAGACAGAGAGAGATTATTCCTAACTTGTATCCCATGAACTCCTTTAAAAGAGCCCACAATTGTTTTCAATTTTTTGTAAAAACTATGGAATTTTAGTAATTCATATCCCCTCTACAAGTTAAATTGCTGAATTGCCTACCAACTTAGTTCCTCAATATTGGCAAAGCATGATATAAATAACCAAATGAAGGACCATTACCTGACGATAAAGTGGTGAGTGAAACTTAAAATCCACCAAAAAGTACAGGTTGCAAGTTCCAGGAGCAGGTCCAGGATTGAATTCCCAAATATTTATTAGATGGTCAAAAAGGGAACTGTCTGATGCGGTTGTCTGTAAAATAAAGCAGAACAAAAATTTAAGACCACCAAAATTCAACAGCCAAAAAGAGAAAACATTTGGAAAGCAGAATCACAAATATGAAATATGACACACAAATGACTCCACTATGGCCCCTACTGGCTCGGAATAGATGTCACATTTCATCTTTTATTCCATTTCATAATAAAGCTAGCAGCAATATCCCACATTGAAGACTTTCATCTCGATATTAATTCAAAACAGCATAGAGCAAGAATTCCACAGTTAACAAGAAGTTTGAACTAAAGCAGTAATACACAAAAAGAACTCCAATTGATACACCATGTTCACAGCCCTTAATTGCGTATCCTGTTGGCTTGAAATAGAGCATTTATATAAATACAAGAATGAACAATCAGTATATTATGGCACAACAGTCTACTGGAACCAAAGTTAAATTAATGAGAAGTTTGGACTTAAGCAGCCGCTATGCAAGAAGCAATCATTTGAACACCGTGTTCACAGGTCTGAAATGCATGTCCTGTTTGTCTTGAAATGGCTCATTTTCTCTAAAGACAAGAATGAACACTCTGTGCATGACAAAAATGGAGCCCAAGAAAAAGGAAAGAAGAAAACCATAGTACAAATCTGAAAACCCACTAAAGAGTTTCACATCTTCTTACCTTAACGAACTTTGGTCTGTTTAACTCCACGTGGGAAACATAACTTTCAACAAGAAATTTAAACCCAATCTCCAACTCGGCATCAAAAGATCCATCTGGGTAGTGTTTCAGTATCTCCGACCGCTGACACCAGGGGACAAACCCGTGATACAAGTCAACAGCAGCAACTACATCAAATAACTGCTCTGGAGAGTAGCTGGAACCGAAAAGATGTATCAGCTAATGAAAGTCCAATACAAAAACTCATTAAGGGGCAGAAAAAATGATATGCTGCAACCATGAGGAAGTAGATTCAAGAATTCTCTTTTCACGATTATGCATGCTGAAGAAGTAAACATGGGAAATGAATAATGAACAAGGAAATTCAAGTTGATTACCAGAAACAAGAACAAAAGGGTTCCAAGCAAAATTACCCTAAGACACGTCGCTCTTCATAAACTTTGGATAAGACATCACCCTCCTCCCCGTCTCCAACACCAAGAAACCGCCTCCTTTGCAAAACATTACCATTATTTTGGCTAAAACTAGCTAATGAGGAATTAGTATTTTGGTGAATACCAATCAATTTATGGACTGACGATGTTTCGATCCCCGTTATTCCACACAATCGTCGGAACTGATTGAGCTTACGTAGCTGCCCATCGCTTTTGGCAGAACTAATCAAATGTCTACGGCCCGTTGTACGTGAAACAAAGGAACCCAATGCTTTTGAGACCGGCATGAATGGCGGCATTGTAATATCTCACAATTTCTAAGCCCTACTCCAACAATTGGTTATAATTACAGATAGAGCCGGGATTCCACAAATCTCGGAAACAAGCAAGCTATAACTATTGAATAAACAGAAATATCAATTAGTTAGCAAATCGAACAAATATAAAAAGGGAAAAATCGAAACCCTAGAGATCGAGTCGAGATAATCAAGGAAAGCGCGGAGCATAGCCTACCTTTTAAAACCAGCGAGACGACTTTCCGAGAAACGAAAAAAATTGGACAACGAGCGGAATCTGAGGAGATCCCTGTCGTCTTTCTTTAAAAACAAGAAAGTTATGAAGAAGAAAAAGAAAATGTTTTTTTTAAAAAAAAAAAAAATTCGTGTACTAATAATAATAAATATTAAGTATGTAACTAATCAATATATATATATATATATATATATATATATATATATATATATATATATATATATATATATATATATATATATATATATATATATATATATATATATATTAAGTACGTATCACGTCGCCTTAAATTTTCTCGCCATGATTTTTGTCTTCCTGCCGAGATAACAGCTGTACGGCTGTTCCGGTACCTTTATTCAGACGTGTATTTTATTATTGTTATTTTTATTTTTATTTTTCAAATAACGCTCCCTCTATTAAAACACGAACTAATATTTAGTATTCTTTTTTATATCGTTTATATATCATATAAAGTACAAAAATACCGAATCGAGACAAGGGTATAGGAATATCCAACTTTTCTGGATTTGCCAGCAATATGATCTTTAACCTAATACAACAGAATTAAAAATGTTTCATCAATCCTACAATTATTCAAATTTTTAACGTCACAAGATTATTCAAGCTCCTTTTCTTTCTCAGATCATTTTGACTTATTTTCCATGTATGAATGTTCTTCATTTGGAGCCGATGGATGGCTTCATTTTGTATGCATTGATTTTTCGGAAGACGTCTCTAATGCTGAACTGATACAACCAAATGATCTTTAATGATGCCCATCCGCAAAAATGAAACATAGAATGTAAATGAAAATGGACTCGATGCAATTTCTAGCATTTCCAATTTATCTTAATATTTAAAAGAAGTGAAAACAAAAAGAAAATCTGATATTTCGGCAAACATAATTATGAATCGTGAAAAAAAAAGCCAAAAAAAAAAAAAACAACAACATCATCATAGTAGTAGGCTTTAGGCTTAGATGCAGAAAGTACAGTAGATGGAAATAGCAAGTCATTTCTCGCCAGCAATGCACAAATGCTCTTCTAAACTCCGGTTAAGTCAGCATAATTGGTGTGCACAGAGTCCCCCGCAAGCACTCCTTTTGTCTGAGAAAGAATAGATAAGCAAGCCATTTGGCATTCTTGATCTTCATTTCATCTGGCTGGAAAAACACACTTCTCAGGACAGTTTTCTGTCATGGTACACTTGCTTTGCTGGCGTGGGACGACCTAAAGGAGCATGGCAGAGATGGACAAATGTTGAAACTAAGATCGCCCAGACAACATCATAATCTTAATTCTTAACTCTCACAAACGAAAACTGCTTATGAATTAAGTTTACATGTTACCTGATCATCATGGCTTGAAGCATCAGGTTTCTCAGTTTTCATCTTTTTTGAGCTACATACACGGCTTGCTTTCTCACCTTTACTATCTTCATCAATGAAGTTCTGATCTGACACCTCTGCAAGAAACCAAAGCATCGTCACAGAGCTGGTAAACTATATGCAGCATAGGCCATGAACCCTCTGGCTCTGGCAATGAATTAAAGAACCTTCTAATTTGTAACAGCAACACGAATCATATTGTAAAAAATAAAATTTCTCATGAAATCAAATCTTGCTCTTCTTCCTATAACTCTGTACTCAACTCGATCACACTTTAGACTAGACTAAATGAGGTTGGCTGCATGAGAACTTTTAATCCCCCATGACTAAATCTTTATCTTATTCATTTAAGTGGATACCAGATATATCTATTACCGAACTCTTGTGAACCCATATTTATCAATGCATATTGCCAACTTCAGCCTCTTAAGAACTTTTATATGATTGACGAATTAGAAGAGAACGGTACCCAAAATTAACCATAGAATAAATCAAAGAAGCAGATCATCTCATATAATTAACTGATAATTTCACATTGTGGAATGGGTGAAAAATTTTACTTCACTCATGTGATAACACTAAACAAGGAAAATGCAGGAAAAAGGAAAGTACGAAGCAATGGATGTAAAGTAACAAATATTTGCCCTTAGATTAAAGTATAGCTGTCAGCACCTGCACTACTGCCAGACAAATCATGATGAAACAAATGAGATGTATCAAGGTGTTCAGATCTAGTAGCTGCTTCATAGGACACTGCCTTCTTCCCCCTAAGATTGATTACTATTTTTGATCCAGCTATACCTGGAGGATATGGAGACACAAATGTTTTCGGCTTGCGGTCAGATTTAAAATGCCGGATCCATGGATTTGCTGAAAGACCATGAGAACTGCATGTCTTATTAGGTTGAAATTCAGGTCTCTCTAAGTTGAGCTTCTGCCAGCAGCCACGTCGAAGAACCTTAAACTAGAATAATAATAGAAAGAAACAATAAAAATAACAAAAAGACCACACTTTTGTAAGCACATAACGTGTACAAAACCAGTGGAGTCGACAAAAGAGATGTATTCAAGCAACCTGGCCAGAAGGAGCACAATGCATTTGCCCAGATGATGTAACACCGCTCCAAGCAGGAATATCCGCACAACTATATAACTGGTTAACAAATGATGCTTCCATGGATTTAAGGTACAAACTATGCTTCTCATCTGTCCATTCTGTTACTCGTGAATCCTGATTTGCAATTAACATTGTGATCAGAAACCCTTAAACAAACAAAGTAGATTTCAACTGAGAACATGGAAAGGAGAAGCACTTTTAAGAAATACATGTAAAGTTTTAACATCATAAATTGATTTTGGCACTTAAAATACATTTTTATTTATATATTTTCTTCTAAACAAAGCTTAAAGCCCATTCGGAAGTGTTGTTGAGAAGCCACAATTCTAAAATATTTAGTAAACACGTACTATAATTTCAAAGCTAAGTTAAATTTTTCCACACTAAGCATAATGAAAAGCCTATATTATTATTTGTAGCAAAGTTATCATTTAAAAATTATATTAACTTTTTTTTTTATTATATAAGACTATTGCTCAAATTACAACTTATATTACATAAGGCTAGAACTGATATTTACAAATCAGACTATTATTGAAATTAAACATCAATTTTTATAAAGTACTGCCTAAATTTTTAACGCTCCCTAATATTCCTAATATTCGAGGGACATCTACTCTACTCACACTTGAGTAAGGAAGAAGATTATCTTCACTCAATAATTAATTGATGAATAAATTACCCGGATTCAAACTACTACCCTCACATCACATTTGGAGGGCTGCAGCCCTAACCACCAGCCAAAGGCCGAGCGGCAAAAATTATATTTACCCTACATTGTCAATTTTTATCTCAAAACTACAACTTTTTTCTTTTCTTTTTCCCCACGACAGACCTTAATACTAAACTGGCCTTAGGGCCTTAACATGGTGACGTTATCAAACTACTTTCATTGACCTAATCTGATAACCCTTATGAAAATAAACCAACCAGCCTTACCGATTCCTTCAGGTAACCCCAATTCAATCATAATTAGTTCACTAAAGAAACCACATATATCACGAAGGAAAATTGACAAAATATTCAAAATTGTTGGTCTTTCTTAATATTGTGTGATTCTATTAGCTCTTGCAAAGGACATCAAAGGAAGAAGAGATATGTGATACCATACCAGGCCCCAAGTCTCTTTATCGCCTGATTTGTCAGGACCCAATTGATCAGATGTATGAGGAGTCGTCTGAGTTTCATTTCTCCCTAAACCATCCATGCAAACACACAATTTTAAAAGCCCGCCCTTTATTCAGAAGATAAAAGGAGTATTCTTTCTTTCTTTTCTTTTATTTTTCCTAGATTTATTTTATAGAATAAAGAATTTCACAAACAGAGTGAGAAAAAGAGAAGAAGAAGAAGAAGGGGGAGGAAAGTAGAGGAGGTGGCGTTCGGTGAGATCAAAGAACGTTACAGTTGTCACCACTTTTACACGTGTCATGGGCCATCATGTTGCCACGTCAATGCCCGAGCTCATTCGAACTCGATCGCAAGCAGATATTTTTGGGAATGTCCAAAATATCTCTTGCGTTTCCTTTCAACTCCTTGACAGTTAAGAGATACCGGCGGCAGTATTTCTGATTTTTTTTTTTTATTTTACTTAATAATATATATTTATTTAGTTTTTATTATTTTAATTAAAGAATTTTAAAACAAAAAAGAAAAAAACCTAATGTTAATACTACCTGCATTACGCAAAACCGATTCCTTTGGCTTTGTTTAATGTGAACAGTGTGGTATTATGGTATATTACCATGCACTATAATGCAGTATTAATTATTTACCAGACATGAAACTGCAAGTCTACTTGTTCAAAAACTTACCCGACTTTTATTCAACTTATTCAAAAATTTACCTTACTTCTACTTGACTTGTTCAAAAGACTTACACAACTCGTATTCAACTTATTCAAGAATTTATCCGACTCTTACTCAACTTGTTCTTACTTGACTCTTACTTGACTTCTTCAAGATACTTACTCAACTCATACTCAATTTGTTTAAAAAACTTATTAAACTAATTATCTAAATCATCCTATACTACTCAATTTACTATTAGAATTATTCAACTTACTATTACCCTTACATGATGTAATACTTGATTTTATAATTGACTCATTTCACTTATTGCTTAAACTACTCGAGTCACTTCACTTTACTTCTTACTCAACTTCCACGACTTATTTACTTTATTTCTTACTTCTTACTCAACTTCCACGACTTATTTCCTTTATTTCTATTCAACTAAATATTCAACTGACTCAACTTGTTATTTAATGAATACTTTTTTAGCCTATTTTTTTATTTTTTCTCTTTCTTAAAGCATATCTATGTAATGGGGATATAGATTTAACATTTTGAGATAAATGAGATATATTTAAATAAAAGAAACCTTGCTTTAACAGTGACTGTTCATTACGACGTCTAACGCCGTTACACCCACTCGCTCTTCTTTTTATCTCTTTCCTGCTCATGTCCCACTCCTTTGCCAACGATTTTATTTAAAAAAATAGAAATTTCATTTCCACTGAAATGGAAGTGGAATAGAAGGACCCCATCAATATAATTAATAATTTAGTTGAAAACGCAAGTAATCCAAAAGGAAAATATCTCCGCAACAAAAAGATCAGCAGAATATTTCCAAGAAAGGGGCAGGCGAAGGAAACTGAACAAATTTGTCCTGCCACACCTGATTGACAGTGTGATAAAGACAAGTGGGGACTGCAGTTAATAACGTGCCTTTCTGTTTCACGTATCAAAGTCATCAGCAAACACGTGCATACATACACTCTCCAATAGGCGTTGAAAATAAAAATGGCCGCTTGTGTTCGTAAAGTCATAGCTTCCCATCACAAATGCTATTGAATACTTAACAAAGGGGGGGGATCTCACACTCACCGTAGTGGATCAAATGCTGAGCGCATTCATGTAGGTAGTAGCCAGCTGAAAATTCTATTGCACAACATTAATAAAACTATATGAACTTGTATTTCAAATGAGATTTTTGTTCGCAAAATTGGCATTGACAAGGAATTGAGCTTAATTTAGGCTTTACATTAGCTCTTATTTATCACATCAATATAAGAAAGAATTGAACATATTTCGGGCTTCACAGTAGCTCTGATACATGACATTCGCGGTACGAAAAAAAGAATTACGCTTGAGATCACATCAACATTTAGGCTGACATCCTTATTCTCGTGTTGCTACTCCCCACAGTTGTTTGCCATATTCGGTTTTTATATAAAACCTCCTCTTGAAGGTTATACACGCAATGGAATAAAAATAGGGACATATACTCCCGAATAGGTACAACAGAATGATTCACTCAGGTTTCCTGCTTCTGCTGATCACACTCTGAAATGGCAGCTTCCTGCATGTCAATCCTACCTGCATCAGCCAGAAAAAATAAATAAACAACTATAAAAAAAGTGGATAGTCGCCAGCGTTCCGCTTGGACTATATCACGATGGACCTGGCTTAAAATGGTAAACTCTTAAGTTTGTCAGGTGCGCAAGATGCAAGGCACGCAACTTTCGAGAACCATTCCCCATGAAGAAAGTTAAAGAAAAAGTGATACAGGAGAATATTTTCTTCAAACATAGAAAAAGGAGTTCCCATATGGAGCAGACAAAAAGTCTAAAGATGCTTGAACTAACTAGAAACTATATAACTCCTATGTGAAGCATTCAAAGAAACATGTTTACAAGGCCTGAAATCAAAAAGAACATGCACATTTGGTATGCAGATCTGAAATTTGTGGTGCATATATTCCACTAAAATAGTTATAGGAAAACTTCAATGTACATGTTTTTGTTGTTACCTAATTCCTGCTTAACAAGGAACTGTTATTATTATTGTTATTTTTTAAATAGGAATTGTTTATTAATTTAACAAAATTGTTTTAAATTCTCCTCTCAAACTGCGGTGCACGTATGCTAATATGATAAATAGTTCCACAATCAGCTGTGGACAGATAGTAAATCTAGGGAACTAGATTCCTCTGCTCTGATTTCTAGATAATTTGTCATGAAAAATGGTGTAGCATCTCCCGTCACAGCCAAGATAGTAGTGCAACCGTACCCACTATCAAAAAGTGCTATGGTAAAAAATAAAGTATTTCATACCTAACAAAGAAATCAAAGATGGAACTTTTGATGATCCATTCGATCTCATGTCCGTACCTGTAAACCACATTTAAATTAATAAATATAGTGCTGTTATCTTAGACAATGCAAGATAAAACATAAACATTATATACTATCATCAGCATAATTTCATATTGTGCAGGCAACTTCCTCCCCCACCACCCCAAAAAATAGAGCCACACGGTTCATCATTCAGTCAAAACTGGGATTGTCTACTAATATGGTTTAATAAATAAGAAGAAGATATGAAAACGGTCTCCAGAAAGCTATTAAACAGCAGAAGCCGCCTACCTGAATTTTCAAGTGATGTAAGGACGTCAGATTTCTTAAATGTATATCCGATAAAATTGGTATCTTTTGATGTCAGCATCTGCAAATCAAATGGGCAAACGAACTAGAAATTTAGTATTGTATCTAATGTAAAACAATCATGCAAAACCCAAGAAGACTGAAGATAGAAGGATATCAAATATTTCAAGATTCATCAGCTAGTTAATTTAACACTTATCAGGTTCTAGAATAAAGATTATTCCCACACTTTAATGCCAGGAAGCACTAAACCAAGGGAGAGCATTTCGTACACCAGGTGTTTAACTAATACAATTTCAAGATTTCAATCAGAGATGTTCAAGGATATTTGAACGTCTTATGACTTATCTGCATGAAACATAACTGCAGCCAGATTTAACAAGATATTCAGCTTGTTTCAGCATGTAAACCAATAATCAGAATAATATGGAACTCATTATTGATCAAAACACCACCACCGTAACTCCATCACAGCTTAGAGCGAAGACAGGGAAAGAAACAACAAACATGCTTCAAAGTGACAAGCATGCTTCTAATCAAAGAACCACTGTGTGGTATAGTCTGAAACCTCAAATGTTTCATGCTTGCAATTCCAGTTACAAATTTATGCCAGCAAATTAAGTTAGCCTTCTTTGTGATCATAATAACATAGGAAGAATATCAGAGGAAATAAGAGTTGTTACCTTTCTCCAAGGTCCCACACTTGGTATCTCTGATGGTGGGCCGTCTACCTGCCGAAAATGTGGAGGCTCAGAATAGAATTACTTTTACAAGATATAAAACTGAAACAATGGTCAAAATGTGGCATTGCATAAGGAGATTTGGGTGATTAGAATATGTGTTGACGATCCTTGACTTGCAATAAATGTTTCAACAGTAGAATGAGCTTCAAAACTGCAAATATGCCACTCACTTATTATTCTAAACGATTAATTTAAACCTAAATAAGTTCTAATCTACTTACCTCTGGAAACTTTTCAAAATTCTGAGTATCGAGCTCCCCATTGACTTTAGGCTTATAAGCAGCTTCCATTTCATACAACTTGTCCCACTGGATTCCTCCGAACCATGGATGTTCCTGAAAAACATTTGATGACTTAAAATCACAAATACTAGTAGCACAAATCAATCCACCAAGCATAAGTATTTGGCCTGCATATTCTTATTACTGGAATTAAAGGGATATACATCTACTATTAGCTGATGAACGGTGCCATGATATCAACAAGGTAAACTGAAAGCAAAAGTTTCCGAAGTTCAATAAGTAAAGTTTAATGGGGACACTGTTACATATTGTAAAGATGATTACCTTCAATTCTTCAACTCCCCTGGTTCCAAGCCTTGTTTCAACATCACAGAGCAAGTAACAAATCAGATCCCTAGCCTCATCTGATATTTTTGGTTCTTCAGGGAATTTCAGGCATGTTTTCCAATTGACTATCTGAACAAGATAGAAAGAATATTTAGCACATTTGAAGGATGTTGATGGTGAAACTAAAATCCTGAACTTAGATCTTACCTTGCGGCATGTGATCCTTGGATCATCAGAACAGAAGGGAGGATAGCCTATCAGCATCTCATACATGATTGCACCCAGGGACCACCAATCACACTCCATTCCATATCCCTTCTTAAGCAAAACTTCAGGTGCCATATAATCGAGAGTTCCAACAGTTGAATAAGCCTACAGAACATAGATATAATGTGTTTGATAACTTTCAAAGGTAAACATGACCACTCCAGAAGAATGAGAAGAGAAAGATATGGGAACTGCAGAATGTTTCCATACAAAAGAAAGCCATTGCACGATTAGTCAAATCATACCTAATATATAACATGAGGTTTAGAAAATGAGAATAATGAAAATACCAATGCACGGCGATTACGTTTCCACTGCTGTAAACGTTCTTTTGGCATCATCCAATGTCCTTCAGCTTCGCTCACAGTTTCCTGGTTTATAATGTCTTCATCTTCCAACAGAATCGATGAATATTTGTCCTCTAGAGGCTTGCACAAACCAAAGTCTGAGAGCTTCAAATGGCCATTTTTGTCTAGTATCAGGTTATCTGGTTTTATATCCCTACAAATCAGAACAACCTCAGGGCTAAAGATCTGGAAAAGCTGAATATCATTCATTGCTGTTCAATTAATGGTAGGAAGTATATTTTCAGGGGAAAAAATGTCAGGCCTTTTAATTAAGCAACATCACTAATTCAGCTGCTTGGGTCAAGCATAAACTTTGAAAAACTTGTATATTTTTTAGTCTCTCCTGACCAAATAATCAGGTTCTGCAGTGAACTTGCGCTATGGCAAAGAGTTTTTACTAGGTTGAGACCATGCATCTCCACAAAAATAAAACATGCCTACGAACTTCAGCCTACCAAGACTCAGTAAAAGAAAAAGGAAAAGAAAAGGAAAGGAAAGAACTTTGGCACAGCACTACTTGGGCCTGAAATTTTAACCAACCATGGCATACAGCAGTATGGCTAGGCGGATCACAGAAGCTTGCTAAAAGTTGCCACCATATCCAAAACACAGGTGCCCTTTCACTTTCTGCGGATGAAAGTCTATTGAATCCTTAAAAATTAGTGACACCCTCCGACCCACCAATTTTTCTATAGCACCAACATGTGCATAAATCTTTATACTGCCAATAATATAAGCAGCCATATAAGTGCCATACCTATGAACATAGTTATGTTGGTGAATTGAATGAATCGCCAGAATGCTCTCTGCTATGTAGAAACGTGCAACATCCTCGGAAAGAATATCTTCTCTCATTAGTAATGTCATAATGTCACCACCAGGTAAATACTCCATGATGAGATATAAGAAATCAGAATCTTGAAAAGAGTAGAAAAGCTGTACTATGCACCGACTATCAACCTCCGCAAGTAAGTTCCTCTCTGATCGAACATGCTCAACCTGGTATGCGGAAACAAAATAAAGAAGAAAATTAATGAATATTAAGAGGTACAAAGAAAGTATAAAAGTTAATCTCATTTTCAAATTGAATTATACATAAATATTATTTCTCAACAGCAAATCCATTGATTTGAAAAGTTGAGAAATTCATTGATTTCAAACTTTACAGTTATGACACTTTATCCGAGTCTTCTGATTAATTCTAGTTTATCAACCTAATATCCATTGATGGTAATGATCATAGCATGTAAATAGCAATACTACTATGGTGGTGTTACCTGTCCTCGTTTAAGCATCTCCGACTTCTTCAATTTCTTCATGGCAAAGATCTCTCCAGTAGTTTTAGCACGACATAACCTAACCTGTGTTGATAAACACAATTTTGGACAAGTGTGATGTTAACAGAATTTGATATTACTACGCTCTGTCTATGTACATGGTAACTAATGGTATGTTCAATTAAACATACCTCACCAAATGCACCTTTTCCAATTAAAGTAAATTGCTCAAAGTCATCAATCCCAATTTTACGCCTCTGCAGCCTCATATATTCAGTTTCTCTGCGCTCCAAATTCCGCAGCATCTCCTCTTGTTCCTCACTTGAGACCGCAGCTTGTTGTGCTCTCATTTGAAGGGCTCTACGCCTAAAATATGTTCAGATTGATAAAGCTTCATTGTTATATATTTCCGAATTAGATCAAATAAATTCAATTTGCAGGTTCTAGTGTTCTATATCTCATATGCATGCAAAGATACGCATCGCTACTCTCAAACTATCACCAGATAAACAATTAATTAACATTCTAGCCTTAATTAAGTGTCAAGTGATCAATCATGCCAGTTACGAATGTGACATCAATATATGAAGAACTGCATCTACTCTCAATTTGGCAGATCAATCCATAAAATAAATGCAGCTCACATACACATAATAAGTAACAAAACCGCATGCATTAAAACCGATTCTAGTTCTCCGGCCTCACATATGATTCTAGGCGACACACATCAAATTCCAACAGAAACAAAAACCAATAAGAAAAAAATCAATAAAAAAATTAAAGAACAGAACCTCTCTTTACGATCTTGCAGTCCTTGCAGGTAGTTCTTGTAATGATTCTCAATGAACTGCTTCGCGGCAGCAGCTTTCTGTCTCGTCACCGGCGATGAAACAGACACATCTGGATCCAAATCGAATCCACGAGCAGCCGACTTCAAGTTTAAAGCACCTAATCTAACCGAATCATCACGACCGTCCATTTTCGCCGAAATCAGATCAGTTTTTTCAATTATCCTAAATCAGAGATACATTTGTTGCGAAGCTTAGGAGGAAGCGAAGAGTTTCGAAGGGAGATCTTAGGAGTCAGTGTCAGTCTGTGCTTGTGAAAATGACTGAAAGAAAGAGAGAAATGAACTGTCCATGTAACGCCATTTGTTGATAATTTATATGGCACGCAGGGCCGTCTTATCTGTTATCTCACTTCGCTGTTTTTCTTTTTGTTAAGATTTTAATTTGTCATTTCATTCCTTTTCTTTTAATTTATAGGGAATGGAGTGTGATCAACGCCAGCGATTTTTAGACTTTCGTTTTCTCGCATGAACTGGAATCTCTGGAGCACATTGAAAAAAATAAATAAATAAATCATTTACTTATTTCTGACTTTTTAACGAAACTAGCTGAGTGGCTTGTCTCTCGGCTGGTGTCGGCGGTGATGTATAGAAAATTAGAAATAAGTCTGAGCTGGCTTTCCCCACGATCGAATTACGTGCGTAGCTTAGAACGATTCCACGTGGCGTTTCAAGTAGTCCAGTCGGTGTCAAAGGTGTTCTGTGAAGCAAGATTTAATTAATTGACTCACGGAATTTTGCGTGGTCCGGGGATCAGAATGGCGGAATCAAGAAGTGGACACTGAAATCGTGGAGTGGTAAGTGGTTCGTGAATCACGCTGCGAAAGACGTTGGTATTCATTCAGCAAGGCCGCCGGCTTGGATTGGAGGCAGCGAGGGCATGCCACGTGGGTTCTAGAAAAAGGTCCATTGATTTCATAATCTATCAAGTAATTATGTGATCCATGTGCTAAGCTGTAAAACACATTAAATGGGACAGCTATTGTAAGATGTGGTATTTCATCTAGAACATGACCCATTACTTGATTACTTCCAATTATAGTGACATAGATGAACCTTTTTTTTTTCTCAATTTCATTCCTACTATCAAAGATTCAATATGATTTGGGAACTCCTACCCCATCAGTACTCTTTGAAAAAGCAATTTTTTTTTGTATTTTTTGATAAGTTGAAAAAGCAATTATTGCCAATGCATTTAATGGTGTTCTTAATTAGACCGAAGTCTAATTGCCTAACCCATTTCAACTTTGTAACTTGTACGACGCCAGAGAATGCTAATCCAACCTGTTCCATTATTATCAGTAGATAATGCCTTTGTTATAGTTGTTTTACCTTGTACGGAAACATATTACTACATATGCTTCAACGATCCAACAGGTTACATCTGAATTGAGATACAAGTGAAAGGTATTTACAATACGGTAGACGAGGGAAGCGTTGGTCTTAGTCATGCAGCAAAACTCCTCAAGTGAATTTGAATGTGGGCTGATTTGAAACGTCCAACAATTATTGTTCTTTTGCCATATATCATAACATCAAAATTAAACTATCAAACACTGAAATGCAATATTTAGGCAGCAATGAGCCGTCTCCAAACCCCTCAAGTGCGAAGTCAAGAATTGGCATTTCTTTTTCCCTTTCCGCCAGACGAAAAATGATAATCAAGAATGCCAGGCCAATCACTCATGTCGGTTGAAGAGGAACATTTAGACGAGGAGAGCATGTAATCTTCTGATTGCTCAATTTCTCCGCTCTCTGTCGGTTTAAGGATTGCTTCTGAATGTCAAGTGCCAAAGGAGAACCTCTTGGGAAAACCTAAGACCGAAAATTAATGCTCAAATAAGATCTTTAATTAGATCAAAAAATGGACAGAGATATAGTGAAAATGCAAATGAGCAGAGGATAAGCACTTACAAATCCAAATCCTCCAAGCTTTTGGGCTCTCCCTGCTCCAATGTAGCCTTTGCAGAACTTAGTTACGAAGGGCAAAGAAAGCTGCAGCAATATCACCACTCGCAAAGGCCATTGGGTACGATTACGAAGGTTCGAAAACCTTCAATTATCCGGACTCTTGTAATTAAAAGAGAGCAAGTGATAAAATTATACCTGTTCAATCAACTAGCTTGAATATCAATCCTTTATTCTTGAGAATCTTCACAAACTGGACCTGCTAAAGGTACTTGGATACTTTTGTTAGTATTTGTGTTTAGAGAATTTATGAATCTAGATTTTGAGTTTCCCTTGACCTTCATTAGAATTAGTCAAAAAAATCATTTCTTGATCTTTTTTGCTCTATTTATAGATAGAGAAATACAGTGTTGTTAGGACAACTTATTGTTGATATTTTCGATTTTGATCGTTGATCATCTCCGGACTTTTTGTATAAGTTATTCATCTCAGTTAGATTTTTCAGAGGCGAAGAACAATAATATGCAGAGCAACTAGTTATTGAATTCCAGAAAAATATCTCAATCATTTACAAATGCTGATATTGACCTTATTTATACAAGCTTCTAGAACCATCTATTAATCACACGCATTACTCAATTGAATCTACAGTAATAACAGAAAATAACAACCTATCTAACTAACTGCAGTGAATGGTGTGTGTGAGCTTAACTAATCAATCCACTAATGCATGAATCAGTTTCAAAGGTATCTCCTCATAACAATTTTGCCATCTGGAATATTCTGGATCCTCACGTGCTATCTCTGATTTCATTCCCAAATGAGCTTCAGCTGGTACTCCCACATGTGATGCACCTGGTTCAGCTTCATCAGTTATTTCAACACCCCTTCTCAGACTTAAGTCTTTTGGGAAGACCTTAAGTTTGTTCCTGAAGAAGCTGAACTTAGGATATGTAAGAGGTTTGGTCAGTGTATCAGCAATTTGATCATTGGTAGATACAAAAGCAATCTCGATCTCTTTCTTATCAACTTTATCGCGAACAAAGTGAATGTCTATTTCAATGTGCTTTGTTTTGGAATGCAGTACTGGATTTGTGGCAATTGCAGCTGCACTAGTGCTGTCACTTAGTATCAGAGGAGTGTTCTGAAGTTTTACATTCAGCTCCTTGAGAATTGAGCAGATCCATGTTAACTCTGAACATGCTAATGCCATTGCTCTATATTCAGACTCAGCAGATGATTTAGAAATAATGCTCTGCTTCTTTGAGCTCCAGCTGATCAGATTACCTCCTAAATATACACAATAACCACTGGTTGATCTTCTGTCATCAATGTCACTCCCCCAGTCAGCATCAGAGTATACTGCAAGGTCAAGAAATTCAGATTTCTTGAATACCAATCCATAATCTACAGTTTCCTTAAGATATCTGAGTACTCGTTTACAAGCAATCCAATGAGGCTGTAAAGGGTTAGCCATGAATTGACTCAATTTATTGACTGCATAAGCAATTTCTGGTCTGGTGAGAACTGCATATTGTAAGCCTCCAATGGCTTTTCTGTATTGAGTTGCATTTGCAGTTGTCTCACTCATGTTCTTGCTGAGCTTATCTGTTGTGGCCATTGGAGTATCTGCTCCCTTACAATTCTTCATATCAAATCTGGTCAGCAAATCCTTTATGTACTTAGCTTGTGACAAAACCAAGGTATCTTTATTCCTGGTGACTTCTATCCCAAGAAAGAAATTGAGATGTCCCAAGTCTTTGAGGGCAAATGTTCTGCTTAGACCACTGATAAGCTGTTCCACTTCATCAGTATCACTTCCAGTAACAATTATATCATCAACATATATCAGCAAGATAATAAGTTTATTTCCATTTCTTCTGAAGAATAGAGATGTGTCTGATTTGGCTCTAATAAACTGCCATGATTCCAAGACTGATCTGAGTTTGTCGAACCAAGCTCTTGGAGCTTGTTTCAATCCATAAAGAGCCTTTTTCAGTTTACAGATATAATTTGGATGAGTTGAGTCTTTAAACCCTTCTGGTTGAGGCATGTATACAGTTTCATTTAGCTCCCCATTTAGAAATGCATTGTTAATATCTACCTGCCTCAACTTCCATTCATTCATAACAGCTAGACCGATGATGATTCTTATTGCGGCAGCCTTTACAACTGGACTGAAGGTTTCTTGATAGTCAACCCCTTCTGTTTGTAAGAAACCCTTTGCTACCAACCGAGCCTTGTATTTGTTGATTGAACCATCTGAGTTCTGTTTTACTTTGAAAATCCATTTGTTCCCTACAATTTTCATGTTCTGTTCTGGGGGAACTAGACACCAGGTCTGATTTTTCAATAATGCATTAAACTCTTCCTGCATTGCTTGTTTCCATCTATGATCATGCAGTGCTTCAGTAACACTTGAAGGTGTATCAGATGACAAAGGTTTTTCAGTGTGATAGATTTTGGGTTTGAAAATGCCATTCTTTGCTCTAGTGGTCATAGGATGTGTTGAAATAGGATGAGGTGGTGAGTGAGACATTTCAGGTGTTTGGCTTTCTAATTCGGGCAAACTGGAGGAGGTAGGTTGGTTTGATTCATGTGCAGTAGACAGGTTGTCATCCATTGAATTTGTTTGAATATTTATGTTATCAGGAACATGTTCAGAGTTAAGATTGTTTATTCTAAGTGTGGCTTCTGATGAATTTAGACCAGCTGCTGATGCCTCATTGTTTTGACTTACTGAAGGAAATGATACTGACATGAACTGATTTAGTGTGTTTGTTGGTTCTGGTGGGTGAACAGAATTGGAATTCATGAAGTTTGGATCACTTTTGAAAGGAAAAGACTCTTCATTGAAGTTTACATGAGCAGCAATATAAATTCTTCCATTAGGATGTAAGCATAGATAGCCTTTGTGTAGATTGCTGAAACCTAAGTTAACACACTTAGAAGTGTGAAACTCAAACTTGTGTTTGTTATAAGGCCTCAAAAAACGGATAACACTCACATCCATATATTCTAATGAGTGAGTAAGTTGGTTTCTTTGAATAAAGAGCTTCAAAAGGTGTTTTGTTTCTTAATGTTGGGGTACTGATTCTGTTAATAAGGTAAGTAGCATTGTAGAAAGCCTCCCACCAGAACTTAAGAGGTATTTCAACCTGAGCCAGAAGAGTGAGACCAGTTTCAACCAGGTGTCTGTGTTTCCTTTCAACCTTTCCGTTTTGATGATATGTGTATGGACAGGAATATCTAATGGCTATTCCTTCATTTCTAAGATAGGGTTCAAAGGTTTTGTATTCTCCCCCCATGTCACACTGAAGGGTTTTAATTTTCAACTCCAAACTCCTCTCTATTTGGTTTTTGAAGGTCATGAAGGCTGACAGGGCTTGTGATTTATGGGTGAGACCATATATCCAAGTGTAACTTGTTTTGTCATCAACAAAAGCTATGTAGTACTTGAAACCTTGATTAGAGGTTATTGGAGCTGGACCCCAAAGATCACTGTGAA
The DNA here is from genome assembly GCA_030449075.1 of Murraya paniculata. Taxonomy (NCBI): domain Eukaryota; kingdom Viridiplantae; phylum Streptophyta; class Magnoliopsida; order Sapindales; family Rutaceae; genus Murraya; species Murraya paniculata. The sequence continues at coordinate 8,534,967 of JAEVFN010000001.1, read as the reverse complement.
TGATTTCAAGTGCAGTGGATGATTTGGATTCACTGCTCTTGAATGACAGTCTATGTAGTTTTCCATATTGACATGCATTGCAGAAAGACAACTCAGAATTTTTATTTCCAAAGGAGATATTACAAGCTGATAGTGTTTTTCTAAGATCATTGGCATTTGGATGACCTAGTCTCATATGCCACAGATCAAACATCTTGTTTTTGTTGCTTGTACTACCTATACTTGTATTTGCAGACATCATAGATTCGGGTTTGGTTATTTTGCAGACTGATAACACACTTTGAGATGAGAGTAAATTTGACAACTTGGATTTGACTGTACTTTGATTAAGAGGCAGACTCAGCAGCTTGTACAATCCATCTTTAGCCACACATTTCATAAGAACAATCCCCCTTTTCTTGTCCTTGACAACACAAGATTCTTTATTAAACTCAATGAAGACATTATTATCATGCAAGAGTTTGGATATACTTATCAGGTTTTTAGTTATGGCAGGTACATAAAGAATATGATTTAGGTTGATGAATTGTAAAACATGTGGTTCAAGTGTACTAAGCAATGTATGACCAATAGAAGCTATTTTCAGTTTAGAGCCATTACCTACTGCAAGCTGATTTGTGCCTTTGTATTCAGTGCTGATGCTGAGATTGTTAAAATCATTTGAGACATGATCCGTTGCTCCACTATCAAGATACCAACCTCCATCTCTGACTTCTCTTCCATCTGCCACATATGCATTCTTCTTGTTTCCTGAAAAATTTGGCACAAAGTTCTTCTTGAATCTATACCAACAATCAACAGCAGTGTGATTCTTTCTGAAACAGATCTGACATGGTCCTTTGGGTGCTTCTTCATCAGATGGAGGTTTGATTTTTGCTCTGTCTTGAGCTTGATTAACAAAACCTCCTCCAGATTGTCTTCCACCAGAATTATTTCCAATCTGTCTTCCATTATAGTTGATTGAATTTCCATTGTTAACGTTCGATTGCCAGTTTCTTCTCTGATTTCCTCTATGATAGGCTACATTGGCTTGATGATCAATGCTGGTGACAGAGTGTTGATATTCAATTCTATTTTCATGGCTTAGCAGTAAGCCATAGACATCAGATGGAGTTATAGTTTCTGGACTTGCATTAATTGTGGCTACAATTGCATCATATTCTGATCCAAGACCAGCAAGTAAACACAGCACAAAATCATCATCACTCATATTATTTCCAGCAGCTCTTAATGCATCCAGTGTCATCTTCATCCTTGTATAGTACTCGTGAATATTCATTGAACATTTTCTTGTTGTTTGAATCTGAGTTCTCAAGTGGAGAACTCTAGATCTGGATCTGGCGCCAAACTGTGTGGAAAGGATCTGCCAAACATCCAGCGAAGATTTTGCTCCAACAGTAGCACTCAGAACATCCTCACTCAAGGTTGATAGCAGCCAGCTCATTAGCTGTTGGTCATTTCTTCTCCAAATCTGATATTGAGGATTTGGTGAAGTGACAACATTCTGATCATCATTGACATTGGTTAACATTCGACTTGGAGGAGTCTTTGCATTATCAATCAAATCTTCAAGTTCGTTTGCATTGATTGTTGCTATGACTTGAGATTTCCATAACAGGTAATTGTTTTGAGTGAGTTTAATTGGTGTATTGAATGTGAATGAATTGAGAATGAAAGAGTTGCTGTTTGGATTATGAACAGAATTTATGGTGGAGCTTGAAGCTCGATTGCTGGTTGCTTGATACTCATTTGCAGCCATGGATACAAAGCTCTGATACCAAGTTAGATTTTTCAGAGGCGAAGAACAATAATATGCAGAGCAACTGGTTATTGAATTCCAGAAAAATATCTCAATCATTTACAAATGCTGATATTGACCTTATTTATACAAGCTTCTAGAACCATCTATTAATCACACGCATTACTCAATTGAATCTACAGTAATAACAGAAAATAACAACCTATCTAACTAACTGCAGTGAATGGTGTGTGTGAGCTTAACTAATCAATCCACTAATGCATGAATCAGTTTCAAAGGTATCTCCTCATAACAATTTTGCCATCTGGAATATTCTGGATCCTCACGTGCTATCTCTGATTTCATTCCCAAATGAGCTTCAGCTGGTACTCCCACATGTGATGCACCTGGTTCAGCTTCATCAGTTATTTCAACAATCTCTAACTCATGATATATATTTATGATGATTGTTGGACACGCGATGCAGTGTAAGTGGCTATATTTTTTTAACACTTACAGGGTACTCACTTGTTAAGTTAATCTTCTTAATACTCTCTGGCTTGAAAGCATTTTTCTCTGAAGTGTCTCAATATCTACAACGGATGGTTGGAGGCGTGAGACAGTCAACACTGAGGTGAGACTTGCTGTAAAGCTTGCCGTTACAATCAGAATCACAAACAGCCATGGTGCTAGCACTACTCGAGACGAGTTGTGCCGATGTGGTTCTCCTGCATCAATTTGGAAATTCCTGGTGACTAAAAGAAAAATTTTACACAAAAGAATCATGAAAGGAGGGATTGTTGATTCACTTTGTGCAAAAAATATAACGGTGACAGAAAACCACAGCATTGTTCCAAATCCCTTGAGATCGGGGTTGTCTTCACTTTCAATTAACCACATGACAAAGCCTGTGAACAGGTGCATACCTGCTATTAGCAGCCATGTTTCTTTTGTTTTATCTGGTTTTACAGGGACTGCCATCTCAGGTCCGGATTCAATATATGGCTGCGTTAAACTCTGCATATTGATATCGATCGACATCATCTCTGTATCACCAGCTGCTGCATCCAAGCCCTATATTTCAAAAAAGGAAAAACAAAAAAAAAATTTCCATAGATGAGTTAGTTGCACCACCAGGACTGACAAAATGCTGTGTCTCATTATGGAATTGTGTTATTAGCAATGAAATTAGCCAAGGAGAAGAATAGATATGACCTGATCATTAGCTTGCTTTACCATCTCACATATGAGACATAGAAGGGACTAACTTGTAAGCTTAGTGACAAGGCAGACGTTTCACAGCTGATTCAAACATCTCGACAGAAAATCCTGAGAAATATGTTCGGTTAAGGACCTGATCAGAGCTCACTCTCAAAAACTGGTTGAAGGTACCCCTGGCAGGAACTCCTATCCTCAATGGTTTCTCCTTATCGCGTCAAGTTCATCCCTTCACGCCTGCAGGCCAATAAATTGGGCTCAATTCCTTCACTAAACTGTTGCCAAAGCTAGTCTCAGAGAGCCCAAACTACGGTGCCCAGAACGATACCTCTCTGTGGCTTTTACCCACAGCGTTAATGATATGAATGGTTGGATTTTGTGCTAATATTCTATTTTTGAATCTAATATTCCCACCTAGACCTTCAAAATTGCTGGATAATATGTTCTTGGATAAGGTTTCTGAGGTGAGTTTTGTTTGTGATTTCTCCAATGCTTTGGCAACAGTCCAAATTGCATCGTAAGCTCGGAGAGTAAAAATACTTGGGTTGGGATACTCCCCTTCTCCAGGGTACTTCAGTTCATACATTCTTCGAAACTTAGTTTTAAACTGTTTAAAAGACTTGGTAGAATCAATAAATTTGGTTCTGAATCCCAGCACACCTCGCATGTTGTAAAAAGTGGAAGAATCAAGCAGGCTTGCAATCTCGTCAGTGACAATCCGGACATAGCCTTTTTACATCATACCCATTTGCTTTGCCTTAAAAAAAGTCAAGTTAGCTAACTCTAGAGATGATTTTAAAATTATGAAGACCCTATTTCTGTCTTCTCTGCTCCTTTAGCTCTTCTTTAATTGCAGCTTTTGGTTTTGACAGAGAAGATATTGAAGGGAAAGCTATGTGACTTTCTCCTTCAAAATTGACAGTCCGAAGTGAATCGGAGAGTAGGGTAACGAGTCCAGGATCAGTTAAATCATTGCTGTTGTCATACACTGCTGTCACTTTTCGCCATCTGAACTTACCTAGGATAGCAGCGAGACATTTCACGTGGAGAGTGATATCGCTGGCCATTTGGATAAATATGGCCATTCTTGAAGCATTTGTTTTCACATCATGGCAGGAGAAGACAACGATATGATGGGGAATTGGCTAGAGGTTTTATCGAAAGCAGAGACTGGAGCTGCTTCAGGCTGTGTCATTGTTCCGATGATGGCCATCACTTTGTTGTTGTCAATGAGCTCCATTGCTGATTTGGATATTGTAAGACATCCATTGTATACTTAATGTAGCTAGAAGTAAGAATTAGAAATTAGTAAGGTGTATTGTGCAAAAAAGCTTGGGGCAAAATTGCGTAGCGTGATCTTGAGAAGACGTATTCGGTAAATAGCGACGCTATTGGCACCCCTCTGTCTCTTGTGAAACCTCTCTAGTTTTGTATGTACAAATTTATTCTCTATATTTAAATTATATTAAAAAATAAAATTTATCTAATTAAACCCACCTACGTTTTCTTATTTTTTCTCCATTACAAACTCAATAAATCTATAAAATTTGAAAAAACAATGAATTGTCAAAGAATAAGAATTTGATATAAATAGAAACTAAGTTTCCATACGAAAGATAATTTTGTGAAGTTTATTTACTTAAATTAAGTTTTTCTTTCAGATTCGCACACGTCTTTATGTATATAACAAGGTTATTAACTACTAAATAAAAAAGAGAGATAGAGATAAAAATCAGAATTTCATGAATATTATAATCAAGAAGAAATTGAAAGTTGTTTGAAATGGGAGAAGGATGGGAGAGAGCGCCCAACAATTTTTTTTTTTTAAGTATTGACACATAGGTTTATTAAGAAAGTACAACAAATGAAGGTTGTTTTAGGAATTAATAAGAGTATATACAAAAAAAAGGGGTTTGAAAATAATGTTAGAGGTGTGCCAATAGTCCATCTCTTCAGTAAAATCATTTATGCATGTTACACTGTTACTAAATCGATAATTGTAAAAGTAGTTTAAGTCTCTGAGATTATTGGAAAGAAGTAACAACGTCTACCACGCACCCATAAGGCCATAATCTACCACTATCACGATTGGCACATGAGGCGGTGTCTAAGGAAAAAAATCCTCTCCTTACTTGATGAACGATCAAAGTTGAGTATTGTAGGACAGTCAAGTTAAATTTTTTCACTAAATTAAGAGGGCAAGGAAAGATAAGAAGGAAGGCAAATGAGGAAATGATCATAATCCGGTGTATATAACCATTTATATAGAATTCGTAAGTCTTGTAATTAGAGTCAATAATTTAATAAATTAAGAAAAACAAAATTCGCAAGTTTATGCTTATGTCGACTTTATTTTCAATGTTTTAACTAATAAGCCTCTTAAGTCATAAAGCTCAGGAATCAACTGTTAAAAACCTCTAATATATGAGCGTGGTTAGAATAACATGCCAGTTTGAGGGGAGAATAAAACTTTACCAACAGAGGCTGCTCGAGCTGAACACCATTAGAATCTTTGAAATGCAAAACAAGCTGCTTAGAACAGGTGGTCGAGTGATGGAAATCTTGGACAGCTATTTCCATGGCTGATTTCTGCTCCCTGCCCAATCGAGGACGACTGTCAATCCCCACCAGCAGGCCCCGGTATTTTTGGAGTCATCGTCACTGGACGTTCATTCTCTCTGTCATTGGCCACAGCTTTGGATCCCACGAACAATAACAGAAGCAAGAGGAAAGAGAGAACATGAACCGACATTTTGCTCTACGTTAAACTTTCACCTGAATGACTTGACTCTGTGATCTATGGAAATAAATATTATTCAACTTATGCAAATGAGTTGCAAGTTGCACAGTCCTAGTCACTTCTAGCCTTCAAAGAGTTGAAATGAAGTGAGTTTTGAAAAACCAAACAAATCAAACAAAAATTCTAACTTATTCTTTTAAGAGTGATAAACTAACAACTGTCATATTAAGTAACCTTATAATTTCTCTTTTTTTTTTTCATCTTCTTCTTGTTGAAAATGATGCTACAAGTTCACGACAATTTATCACATATATATCCCATTTAACTTTAAGTGATGAATTACACATAGTTTGAGATTAAAAAAAAAGATCAGTTATAATGTTATTATTATTCCTTTTTACTTCGTTAGTTAAGGTGAATACAACACACTTTTTTCTTATTTTTGGGTAGTTGTGATGCAATCACCCTGGAATGGATAGCACCGGAATGTATTATTTAGATATTCACATTTAATAATAGTGATGAGTGAAGGTCCAATGGGCCTGGATTGGATCCACCAAGGCCCAAATGGCAAAACAAACAGGTGGACAACCCACAATCACAACCGTGGCTCAGGGGTCAGTCTCGGTCACGAAACGCCACGAAACGCAGCGCAGAGGCAAAATTATCTGGTAAGATTGGCGTTTCCTTTTCCATTTCCATGGCACTACTTCACTGCACTTGAGTAACCGTTAACTGCTTCTTCTTCCATTGCCAAAAGCTTCACCAAAAACCTAGATGCAATGAGCGAGAACTAACGATTGAAACAGGCAGAGCAGCAAAATACTCTAGTTACTAGCATGAGCATGGCTTCCCTTATTAAACCAACGCCGTTGGTTCACCGTCGCTCCCACAACCACTCAAACCCTACCTCGACCTCGCTCTTTCTATCTCCCGTTATCTTATCCTTTCCATTCTATCGAACGACTTCGTTTCTTCACCTACGTGTCTCTGCAGCCTTAAGATCGGACGGTGATAAAATTGGGAGCCAGGAATCGCAGGGCTCTAATTTGCTCAGGAAACCGGTAGTTTTGCCAGCGAGTAGGGACTTGGATGGAAATTCGGAGAAAGACGAAGGGGAGAGCGAAGACGAGGAGGGATGGATTGATTGGGAGGATAAGATTTTGGAGGACACGGTTCCACTCGTAGGCTTTGTTAGGATGATTCTTCATTCTGGAAGGTAAGTATGGCCATTATTGAATGGAAACTGAAGGATTCCCATCTTGTGAAGTAATGTTTAATTATTTGTGTTTATGTTGCTGAAGTTGGATATTTTTGTTGCAGATATGAAAGTGGAGTTAGATTGAGTCCAGAGCACGAAAGGACAATACTTGAGAGGTTACTTCCATATCATCCAGAGTTCGAAAAAAAGATTGGCTGTGGAATTGATTACATTACAGTATGTTTCCTTGCCAAGATCACATTCTATTTATAGGCTAAAGTGCTATTTTGTTTGATTTACTTTATGCTGCCCTACCCATCAGAATGTTGGTCTTCTGGATGCCTTGTGTTACTAGTATCAGCAATGACGGTATGGTATCAAGTGTGTTACTGTATGCCTTGGCTTCAAATTTCCTGTATTGCTTGTGTAAAAGTACTCGTTAGTTTTCTTTAGTGCAGAAACAACATACAGATACGGCAATAATGGTAGTGTCAAGTGTCTGTAGTTGAAAATTTGGGCAAAGTTTTTAGCTTGCTGTCAAATGTTTTGAGAAGAATGAAGTGTTATTTAATAAAGGCTGGAAGCACTTATTCTCGCAATGTTAAAATGAATTGACTTATGCTTCATGAAAAATGGTATCTAGGAAACCTATTGGAACATCTTTCACAATCCGTGGAGAGATAGTTCACTAATAGACCAAGGGATAAGTAATTCAACTCATTCACATTCAGATCATGAATGTTTGGAAACCGATTGAGGTTGGGGATGCAAGGGTCTTGCTTAGACTTGATCCAGCAAATCCATGCCACATGGTATTACAACTTGTGAGCCCTCTACAGCTGCAGCATTTGTTTTTTCATATGCGTAACAATTTCTTCTGAGTTAAAATGTCAGCTTCTTCTACTTAATGCAATTGAAGGAATTGTGTTAGATCTCTAAAGTTCCTATTTCCGGTTGACAGATTGGATATCATCCTGATTTTGAAAACTCAAGATGTTTGTTCATAGTTCGCAAAGATGGAGAATTGGTTGATTTTTCATATTGGAAGTGCATAAAGGGCTTGATCAGGAAGAACTACCCTCTTTATGCAGATAGTTTTATTCTCAGACATTTCAGACGGCATAGGCAGGGTGGGCGACGGTATTAGTCTAAACTTGTACCATCCCCAATCAATTTTTCTTATTGTTTGAAGTATGTAATGTCTATGAGCTCAAATAGTATTGCTGAAATTAGAAGCAAAGATTTAAAGTTCTTAAAACTGAATTGCTGGAGGAAGTTTTTAGGTATCTATGTCCAGAGGCTGGAAGTGAACACTGGAGAATAACTTGATTGGAAATTGGTCTATTTCTTTCACACTAAATGTTTATATGCTCTTGATCCATAGTATATTGTGCTGGGCACAATTCATATTCTAGATTTTCATTTGTTTGGAATGGGCACTCCCTCTCTCTCTTAGATTTTTCCAAACTGGAATGCATTATTTTTTGGCTTTTGATATAGTTATGCTTAAGATACCTACAAAGGAGGGTGCCCGGGTGCATCAAGTTTCATGCCTTGAGGCAGTTGGTAGAGTTAACAGTTACAAAAAGAATTGTCCTATTGTCAATTGTTTGTCCTTCAGCGAGCTCATCCTGGTTGCTGCAAGGAAAAACCAAACTAAAAAATGAAAACTGAACTACAGCTATAAGTTTATGATTCTACAATATTCTTCATATAAGAAGTTTGAAAACTATGTCCGCATCGTTTGTTTGTCGGCAACTGATGAACCTACCTATTACCACACCTAGCCATAAGCATGGTTTCTCTGATTAGCAATTAGCTAGATTTAAATCCAGAGTTGTTAAAATGCAAATGCTGTTACAGATTATTAGAGCGGGGAAGTTATTACTTGTGGGCCTCTTTGCCCTGTGCTTCTCTTCCCCGCACCGCACGCGTTGTGCAAAGAAATTTTTCTAAAGCTGTTTGGGTTTCATCAAGCGGAGGTAATTAAATTTAAAGAATTTCCTTTGATTAAGTTTAACAAAATTTTGATGAAATTAAGGATTTGAGAGCTGGTAAAAGCGTAAAATGATAGAAAGCAAAATAGGTTTGGTTCTTTCAGGAGGATCATTCGGACTTGTCAGTGTAATTGGTAGCATATTTTTTCCCTTTTGAAAATTGGTTGTATTGGAAAACGTATTCACAAATTACAAATCGATCCAGTGTGATTGGATTTTTAATAATTCAATACTATCAAGTGACTGAAGCAATGAATTAACGTTTCATAAAGCGTTTGTTGGGCATTTCTTGGGCCGGGCAAAAGTTCACGCTATTCATTAACTCGACACGAATTCACACGATAAAAATAATTATTGGGTCATCATGTCAGTCAGTTAGTTAGTATGTTAACTCATTAAAACTTATTACATAATGAGTTGGATTAACGTCCAAGATCAAAAACTCATTTCATCTGTTACCGAGTAATATTTAATAAATTTTATAATTTAAACTTTAAATTTTTAAAGCATAAATAAATTGACTTTAAATAGGCTATTTAAGTAAAATTATAACAAATCCTTAAATTTCTACGCATTTATTGCAAGATTTCAAGTCATTATTGTATATTTACATCTTTTTATGTAACGTAATTCTCTTTTTATAAATTTTTTTCTCCTAAGATTTTAATCAATGATACCCATACCTAGAACTTAATAGTTGACTTTTTGTATATTATTTGATGATCCTATACATGAAGAACATTAATATTTTTTTTTATTAGGTATTATATTCTTAAAGAGCTTTGTTTTAAAAATATTTATTTTTGCTTTAAACTAAACATATAATACCAAAAATTAGGGAGCCAAATGGGTCGATTCGGATAATACAATAATGATAACGATTGGGTTGGAATTTTTATTTTTCGACCACCCGATGAATTACTAGGTGATACGAATATGTGTAATTTAATACAATACTGTAAAAATAAAATACGAAACTACTTACATACGCTCTATTGCCAGACCTAGCATTTGCACGCGGGCTAAGTTTCGTACACTTGTTGGCTCTCCTCGGTGGAAAATTGATAGTTTCCCTCGGTGGAAACTGAAATTATGTTCCACAGGGCCTTTATCTTCATCAATATTTAATATCACATTATCCCAACAATAACATAACTTTATGAGAAATTTACGGGAAATTCGTGAGTATTTAATTTTTCTTTATTAAAGAGAGAGGGATCGAAAGCAAGTGCAGATGCTGGGATTACCGGATTAGGATGCTGAGAATCCAGAAACTCACCACGTGTGAGGAAGCGACAACGCGGTTATTGGTTGGACGGCTATAGAATTAATTTTAAGGGCACCAAGTCCACTTATTTGGTTTCTATGAGACCATAACTCGACACGTGACCCTCGCATCTCACGGACCCGAACCCACTAACCTATTAATGAAGAGCCGAGGCGCCCAATTTTCTAGAACAAATTTTGAGTCATTTTGATGTCCATGCGAGCAAAATGATTAACCAAATTTAGGGAAGTGGCGATGTCACTTTAGGCTTTTGTCTTGCTGTTACATGGTGTTACCTTATATAATTGTTTTGAATTATCTGACAGTACCTTTCATGGATATTTTAGATCCTAAGGACTTTCATCTATTGTGGTAAAATGTGTGCAGCGCGCGTAATGAGCGATTTCATTAGGAGAATTTTGTTGTGGGCTCAAGACATTCGGTGAGAACTCGCCACGCATCTGACTGCTTCATTTCATTGACAATTATTTGTGGTATTAATTCTCAAAAAAAAAAAAAAAATTAATTTCAGATTAGGTGAGAAGGCCCGGAATGGCAACTTTTTCCCTGTTTGGTCTTTTTGGGCTGCTGGCTTTTGGCGAAAAGGACTAACTAACTTCAAAATCGGGGCAAGTTCAACAAATTGGATATTTTGCATTTTCTCTAACGTAAATTATCGATCACTCCAATTTTGTAATATTGACTTAATCGCTTGGAAACTAGAGACCATACAACCGCAAGTCTAACATACTGCACCGTCCTTTATTTATTTATAATTAACAATTAGACTTGTTAAGTAGCATGCACAATCAGCTTCTGAATTCCCACATTTGCCCGAATGAAATTGGAACCATTCGATTGGGACACTATTACTTCTTTACCTCTATGGCGTGACCGTGTAAGAAACAATTTAAACATCTAGAAACAATGAAATGGACCAGTAAATAAGAGAGTTCTAATATTGTTTTTAAATTTTGATATGTCTTCACAAAAAGAGGAAGGTAGTGGATTTTTAGAATGGAAATGTCGTCGGGATTTGACAATATCAAGGACAACAATGTCACAAAATATATTGCAGGGGCTTTGACTTGGACATTAGAATCCTAATCCTCTTCATCGATGGAAATTAGGTGAGACAATTGATAGGCCTTGGTCATGGGCTTTGGATCACCATCATCATCGTCTCTCATAGTCACGCATGCTGGTCAGTCAAGCAAATTCCAACACTCATCTTCCTCCCACTCATTATTCAATTGCGTGCGTCGCACGGCCTTCTTAAAATTACAGAAAGTGACCTCCACGACCGCAAGCAGATCTATTATTAAGAACGCGTGACCACTGTTCCCCATCCCAATGAGGAACGGGGCACTGGGTAATAACATTGGTTGGCCTGGTGTTTAAAAGTATTACAAATTCAGAGTATAGGTTTATATTTTTTATTCACATGAGTCCCGGCATTATGGGTATTAATGAAACGCTCAAATATTTAATGGGCAAAGGAGGAAAATTATACTTATACTTCTCTCTCCTTTTTATTTTTAAATTTTTGTTTCAATAGAGTGTAGTAGTCGTTGATAGTTAAAGAAGTGTCTCTTTGCTATGACTTATCTAATTGTTATAAGCGTTTATTTAATTCTATAAACTTTTATTAAAATTTTTATTATTTTTTAGTTGTTTTTAGTGAAAGTTTTGAAGATTAAATAAGTTATTTTATTTTTATTAATAAAAATTTAAATTTTAAGTTTTTGAGCATAGAAGTTAAAAATTTTTTATATTAAAATATTTAAAATATCATTTATTTATTTGACAATCTTATTTTATTTTTTTATAATATAATTTTAAAAAAATTTATTTATTAAAATAATTTTATAATTTTTAATAAAAACTCTTATTGATAACTAACTAACTTAAAAATTTTAGGGTAAAAATTTTATTTATAAATTTTCTATTAACAAAAGTTATACTCAAATAAATTTTAATTAAAAAACTATATCAAAAAGAGCCGAAAACGGAAAATTAAAAATCCTTAGATGCTCTATTTTAGGTAATGTTTTGTCTATAATATTGTCCAATAATCGATGTTGGATGTTCTCACGGGTCTCTACCATTTAAAGACAAATGGATAAGGATCCTAATTCCCTAATTTAACGATAAGTGATTATAACTGGTGGTTATCGTTTTTTGGGAAACTGCAATTTTAGTGCGTGGACTTGTGGATACCGACTTGGGTTGCAACATACCCCTATTTTGTTTTCGCCGCTAAATAGACTGGAAGAAAAATCCAATGGCTGTAATGAGATGGGTGGTAAAAATAGTTGGCCACGTGTAAAAAAAAAATCGTTTGGGATTATAATTATATCACCGGTTTCTCTTTATTTGCATTCCTTTTTTTTTTTACCCTGGCTCTCATCATCACGCCACCAACATTCACCCGCCATCATAAATTTCTGTCGAGTGTCAAAATCAATTTGAGACCGCCAATTTTTGGCTTTTGAAAAATATAAACAATAACAACTTCTTTAATTACTAATTTTAGCGGAGAAACCTCTGAACAAGCATCGGTGGTAAAACCTGCTGATGATATCAAGATTGAAGAAAATGATCTCTTCAGCTCATTGTATTTTAAATTATCTAATCACACCATCTATATTTTTAAATAAGTTGCTCAAAATTTAAAAACTTACCTGTTGATGGGAGTGAATAAACCAATCGAATCTAGCTAATAGATTCAACCCAATCAAACTCAATGCAATTAAATTTAGATGAGTTGATTGAATTAATTTTTTTCAACCCAATTGATATTTGAATTGAGTTGGTTTCATGTTAATGAACTTATATGACCAAACAAAACATAAGAATAATGAAAATAATAGTAAAATTAATGCCAACAGTCGAACCTCCCTTTTTATTTTTTTTTTACAAAAAGATTATTTTTAAATTTAATCACTATTAAATGACTCGAAATATAAATTAAGGGTTGCAAGGTAACCATACCCATTGAGGGATCATGTACAAATGTCAAAGCCAGTTGGAATTTTTTTTTTTTGAAAAAAAAGCCAGTTGGATTATAAACATAGTTGACGAAAAGAGTTTGCGTTTGCTTAATTTTTTCTTTTCAACTTTGAATTTTCTTTTGGATATTTTATTTTCGCGTTTTCTTCATAAAATTAATGCAACTTATCATTAATTACTCAAATTCTAATAATTATTCTTTAAAAAAAAAAAAAAGGCAGGCCAGTAGACTTCCCCGTAGATATCATGTTCCTCGTGTCAGATAACAGTAAAGCTAACGAACTTAGTAGGGGCGGCCAGTAAATGTTCCAAAGCGGAAAACGTGAAATTCAATCAAATGGACCCAAAAAAATCGGGACGCCTTCGACCAATAACGCTGGTTCTAATTCGTTTGGGCCAATCGGACGCGCAGTGGTAATATCTCAAGACTTTTGTCCCGTCGTCTCTACCGTTTTCACGTGCGAGATTCGGATAGACAATAGGCCTCACATAAAGTTCGTTATTCAGACGAAAATGGCCCCGACTCGCCTCTGACTCTGAGTGCGCACTACACTCCCTGCGCGCGTTTTGCTCCACAGCTCCAGTCAGTGCACTATCAAACCAACGGCCACTACAGTACAAAGTCATACAAAAGAGCAGGATCCAACTGCTCATTTCTCGCTACGTGGACCGTTCAGATGCTCCCATCTAGCAAAATATTATTGGCTGGACGTCAAATCAGTAATCCCTACCGCATCCTCATTGGTCCACGTCGTAAACGCCAGCTGGCCCACTACAAATGTAATTATAAACATAAGCTGATATAAAATGATTAAAAATCCAATCCGCATGTCTTAAAAGCAAAAAAATAGGTAGAGACAATCGACACTTGGCGCTTACAGCAAGCCCTTACACGCCAAGAAGAAGGAAGCAAGACGCAGCCAAGGAAGCCACTGGACTTACCCCCGAAAAAGAAAAAAGGGAAAAAAAAAGGGTTTCATTAATTAAATTAAAATCACTGAGAAAAAAAGCGCAAAAATCCAGAAGGTAATTGAACTCCTCTCTCTTCTTTTTATTGTTTGTTTACTTGTTTAATTTTGAAATAAGAATGTTATTAAGCAGTTCGTTTGACTAATCAGCTACAGATTTGCTCTTCTAAATATGCTGCATGGTTTGATCTCCTATAATCTGTTCTTTGTCAAATTTTGCTCGATTTGCTATGTAATCCAGTTAGGGTTCTGAACTGCGTTTTCATATATTAGTTGTCTATGTTTTGAATTCTGAAATTGAGTTGAAAAGGGGACTAGAAGTGTGAAGTGCATCAGATTCATTTTCATTGAGGTATAAGATTCTTACCTTTTAATCAATGTTCGATTCAGATACCTAGCAAATGGGGAGTAACATCAACTTCAAGAACTTCAGTAACGAACCACCAAATGACGGTAGTAAACCGCCGGGGAATATTCTGTTAACTAGGCAGTCATCGGTGTATTCGTTAACATTTGATGAGTTCCAAAATAGTGTAGGTGGGATGGGTAAAGATTTTGGGTCAATGAATATGGATGAGTTGTTAAAGAATATATGGAGTGCTGAAGAAACACAGAGCATGGTAGCCTCTTCTAGTGGAAACCAACCAGATTGTACTAATGGTTTGCAGAGACAAGGTTCATTAACCTTGCCGAGAACTTTGAGTCAGAAGACTGTGGATGAGGTGTGGAGAGATATTTCTAAGGAGTATAGTTTGAAGGATGGGATTGCTGGAGGCAGTGGTGGTGGTGGTGGTGGTCAAGGATTGAATAATATGCCGCAGGCACAGAGGCAGCAGACTTTGGGGGAAATGACATTGGAGGAGTTTTTAGTGAGAGCTGGTGTTGTTAGGGAGGATTTACAGTTTGGTGGTGGCGTTGGTGGCAAGGTTAATAGTAACAGTGGGCTTTTTGGTGATTTATCGCTGTCGGCTAATAATACTGGAATGGGAATTGGGTTTCAGCAGATGGGTAAGGGTGCAAGTTTGATGGGAAATCGTAACTTAGAGACTGGTAATCAGATTAATATTCAGTCTTCAAATTTGCCTTTGAATGTTAATGGGGCTAGAATGAATCAGCATCCCCTAGCTCAGGAGCAGCATAACCGGCAGACACTGCAACAGCCACAACAGCCACAAATATTTCCCAAGCAGCCTGCTATGGCGTATGCCACTCAGATGCCTTTACAGAGTAGTCCAGGAATTAAGAGCGGAATTGTGGGAGTAGGTGATCAGGCAATGAATAGTAATTTGATTCAGGGTGGTGCACTGCAGGCTGGAGGGATGGGAATGGTTGGTTTAGGAGCTCCTGCTGTAGGTATATCTTCGGGGTCTCCTGTAAACCAGATGTCATCAGATGGGATTGGGAAGAGTAATGGGGATACTTCTTCGGTGTCGCCGGTTCCTTACATGTTTAATGGAAGTTTAAGGGGGAGGAGATTCAATGGGAATGTGGAGAAGGTTGTTGAGAGGAGGCAGAGGAGAATGATAAAAAATAGAGAGTCAGCTGCAAGGTCTCGGGCTCGCAAGCAGGTAAAATTTTGTTAGATATATTTATATTCTACTGTTTGTTTATGCATATGGCTTCAAATCTGAGTGATTTGGTGTTTGTTGCTGTACCTTTTTATGCTGGTAGTGCTGTCTGTTAATTCAATAGAGCATTTCAATAGTCCATGATGCATGATTAAATTAAATGAACATTTGAAAATGATTACTTATTGGTTTGTTTCGACAATCCCTTGAGTTTTGACTTGATGTTCTCATGGTCATGCAATTACAGAGATATCCATCATATGCACTGGGAGTTGCTGCTGAAAAAATAGTTGGTGTCTGTTTAAATTCATTTTTGATAATCTCGTACTGCCTAACAGCCTAACTTTATCAACTTTAGGTTTATAACAGTTGAGAAACTTGTCTGTCTTTAAAGAGTTACTTCGAGGTCAGGATTAAATAATTATTGAAGAATGAAAGAAACACAAATAAATGACGCCAAGATCATAAAAAGTGATTGACAAGTTTCCTTTCCTTGCCGCTCCATAAATTTTGCTAGCCATTAACCTTCTGCTTTTATCATCTATGGACATGCTGCATTCTAAACTTCATGAAAGATTATGCGGTAGAATGGCAATGTGATAGCGACCTGACATGATCAGAGATGAAAGATTATGAGAAGTCAAGGTCATGAGAAGTTTTAAGGATACAGGTTGTTGCAAGGTAATGGAACATTGTTTAAGGAACATAAAATCCGGTAATAGTTGTATCATGTCGGCATCAGTTAAGAGGATGATTAACTTTTGAACGTTTTACCTGATTGCTCCTTTGGATAAAGCAAAGCTGAGTGTCAACAGAAATTACTTTATTCAATGTTGAAACTATTTGTATTCTTTTGTTGTCTCAGGATATGTGATGAATGCTTTTCATATTTTCTCTTTAATTTTTGTGCTAGGCTTATACCATGGAATTAGAAGCAGAAGTTGCAAAGTTAAAAGAAGAGAATGAAGAATTACGGAAGAAACAGGTAGGCTTCAGTTTCATATGTACACAATGTGCACACACCACGCACATGGAAGTAATGGCTCTGGTAAGTTGTCTGCTAATTCTTATTTACTGTACTTCCGTTACTGCAGGAAGAAATGATGGAAATGCAGAAAAATCAGGTAAAGAAGTTATTTCCCTTGGTTTTTTTTCCATTTATCAGAAAAATCTCTCTTGTAAACACACACACACAAACTTTCCGCCTTTGTTTCTCTCTTTCTCAGTTAAGAGAACAATGCAGTTTCTTGGTATTCTTTAATGAATTTACGAATCTGAAGTTGAGTGATTCTATAAGTTTGTAAAGTTTGTATCCGTTCAATGGCAGGTCTTGGAGATGATTAATATGCAACAGGGAGGCAAGAGACGGTGCTTGAGACGGACGCAGACTGGTCCATGGTAAAGAGGAAAGGGCAGGATTGGGATTTTGTGATTGAAGATAATGTATGCTAGTGGTTGGCTGTACATATTTTGAGACAGACACTTGGTTCAGTTGTAGATTAAAGGGAATAACAATATTGTGGTGTGCTGTCGATTTTATATCTTCCAATAGTAGCCTCTCTTCTGAGCATCATGATTAGCTAGGGGAAGAGAAGCAAAATATTTAGGCCCGTAGTTATCTATCATTTGACATATATTTCAGAGCTTGTCCAGATCCTTGTCTTATCATTTCTAGAAACATTTATCTGTGTTGCAGCTTCTTGTTTACTGTCACTAGGAATGTTTGCGATTTCTTTGGATCGACATATGCCCTTAGACAGGTCGATGTGAAGCGGTACATCAGAGAACATTTCTAAGTTTTCTTATTTTATTCTTTTTCCGAAATTCTTTCAAATTGAAGTTCTAACCCGGAAACTTGGCGTCCATTTTGGTCGTCGTGGGCGACCTTATTACTCGCATTATTAAGAGTACAAATTTGCATTGTTAAGACTACGTTCCAGTGTAAAGTCGGCTCGGAGAATGTTATTCAAAGTGGGCTTTGCTAATGCTTTTACCGAAAGCGTTCATGTGGAACTGAATTAAAAACTTAAAATTGATAAAAAAAAAAAAAGGGGTAAAAACAGGAGCACGCAGATGGCATTATCTTAAGCTTCAGTAGGTAGGGGACTCTGGTACATATCTACCGTTCTAGCAAATGATTACAATTTCATGACTTGATCAGAAAGTGTAACGTGGTGGGATTCAACTAGGTACTCCTAACTTGATCGACGGAGGAATGAGAGATCCACAAGACCCATTAAACCTGCTCAAGAATCCTGTGCCTTTACCATCAAAGAAAGAATAGATGAGGGGCATAAATCATTGGCAATACAAGTTAGATCCTTAGCAATATGGGCTTACTAATGATACTAATACATAATTGTTTCAAGCTGACAAATCGAAAAACGTCATCTCTCTCTCCGAGATTTAGGATGATATGAAAACCTTTAGCTTTCTTACCAGGGCTATCGACCATATCCTCTCAACCATATAGTAATACAACTCCTTTTGTTGCCAAAGTACCAATTGTGCATGTCCATGAGTATTATACATATGCTTTACGACTCATGAGACCTCGGCAAACACTTAAATATATAATTTGTCCGATTCAGCCCTGAAAGTTCAACAACATTCAAGCACATCAACAGTATTGGTCTTGATAAACAACATCAAGTGGGAGATGTCAAGTTGTAGATTCACCACTAACATAGCAGGGGAAAAAAAAAACTCAAATAATTTGTTGCACAATGTCATTGCTCAACATAACTACAACAAGAGTATCTTCGAAAATTCTTCTAAACCCCAATGTAACATTAGTGGGAGCAGCATAAGTATTGTCATCTTCAGTTCCAAAACTGAACTACTAGTACGGATAGCCAGGAGTGCACTCCATATCCTTCCAGGATATCATCTTCCTCCTGTCCCTTCCTCTAAATGATCTGGAAAGAAGCCTACCATTAACAGGCTTACATAAACCAACGTCAACCACACAAGTACTTTTCCTCTTTTGGGAAGACAGGGACCCCTCATCCATGCAATAGTCAAACAACATAGCAAGACAATGGACTTGATGAGCTAAGATGTTATTTTGTTGATCAGGAGGTACCATCTTTACCATGTGAAGATTGACCTACATGATACAAAATTAAAATGTGAAAATATAGCAGAAAATTTTGCATGGGCTGTTTAAGAACATAGATATAAGTTGGTGCAAGCAAGGAAACGGATAACAATGATAGAATTCCATTGAAAAGGGATCATCTTCTCAGTTGAAAAGATTATTAACAAAAAGCTATGACGTCGGAGAAAACCAACTTATGGTACAGAGACATCACAGAACCCATCATAAACTACTGGATATAAGTGTTTTCACCAAAAGCTACACTCAATTAAATGGTTGAAAACAAGAATATTATAGTCTAATACTCTGATTCATCACTTGTCTGAAATTTACTGTTGATTAACTGCAATTAGTTTTAATACCATTCAATGAAAAAATTCCCACAAGCTATCATGTCTTAAATTTAGTGTTGACAGCTTTTCCTAGCTGATCACTCACTCACCTCTGCTTCCATGGCACGAAGCTCATTGAACCACTCACAATAATCATCCCCATGTCCATGTTCTCCAGCAGCGTTCTCAAGACTCACAGCAAAAAGAGGAGGCCTAAGAGGATACTCAGTGCTGATCTTGATCTGCCATTTAGCAGAAAAGCATCTTTAATTATTTATTTTTTTCAGAAGTCAAAAGAATGAGCAAAATGCAAGAAAAAAGATAATCTACAAACCTTAGCTTTTAAATTTACAATCTTCTCATTTGCATCCATTTTTCGGTTTAAAACAAGAGTGAATTCCTTAACCCCACAATCCACCCATGACTTTTCATTCGTCTCATGGTGTTGAACGGAAGCAGCATTATCTACTTCTGTCTCAATTTGTGCAGGTTCATCCAGTTCACTATCAATGTCAAGCAAGAGATCTGAATCATCATCGTGTTTTTTGAAACTTTGAGACCTTGCCTTACCAATGGGAGAAATAATGCTCTTAGAAATTAAAGCAAGCTGCCTGGAATGGTCTAAATTAGATCCTTTTGAATGTGTAAGTTTAACATCATTTCCAACAGATGCAGCTTGAACCAAAGAAGGAAGCTCCCCATCTTCCCTTGCACTCTCTAGGTCTTCTTTAGAAGTACCAGATCTTCCATCCATATTAACGTCTAGATATTCCTGAGCTGGCTCTGTATCAGTGGCGGGCAAAGAGGAAGTTCGTTCAGGTGGAGGGCCTACGGTAGACCAGCTATGCAAATTGCATAGTGGGGCATGCAAAGCCCATGGAACTCGTTCACAATTCAAAGTAGGCCATTTACGCTTCATAAGTGAATCAAGCTGCTCCCTGGAAGCCATAAAAGAATACCAAATTTTCAACATAAAGCTTACCTTACCACAAGGACAAACAACAAAAGAGAGCTCCCAGAAAAAGGGGAAAAGGTTCTCCCAATGACAATAAGCACACATACAATAAGCAGGCATACAAGATGGGTGTTCCAAGAAATGATATAATAAAAGTATTAGACACTTTGCATTATTTGAAAATTCGAATAGCAGTCCTAGCCAAGTAAACAAAACTTGAGAGCTAATACTCAGATTTGAACACAAGATGTTAAATTGTTTCCTATTGATTTTCTGGTTTTCCCTTCATGATACAAACTCCAATTTTACAGAACAGTGACTCACACAAGAGCCAGCTCAGCCTTTTTCCGAGAGCGAATTCGTTGCACAACTGTCCGTACCCTATTCTGTTGGCGATATAGTACTAGGCCAGATACAACTGCATCACTTTTAACAGTATCACTATTCGAAGTTTCACGACTAGCAAGCAATGGTGAGACTTCTGGTAAGAAATCGATTCCTGCCAAATGCTGGGCCCACTTGTATGGACGAGAAGTTCTCTTTTCATCAAATGCCAGGGTATCACCAACAGAGAGTTTGGCTGACTGCATCATCATCCAGAAAAAATAATATCTTACTAAGGGAAAATGTAATACGAGTGGTATGAAACATAAGTAGAAAGTTAGCTCATCGATAAATGATCAAGACTTCCAAGGCAAGCAAAAGAAACCTTCATACCTGGTGAGGAAGCTCAAGGCCAGTGTCATCAGGAAATAAATTGCACAAGATATCTTTCTCAGTTTCTTCATGTGACGCTTCGATTCCAACACATACAACATTCAATTTGAACAAGTACTCAAACTTCAGGGTGATGAGTTTTGCAGATTTGGGATCAGAGGCCTCATCATCATATATATGAAGGATTATTCTAAGTGGATGAACTTGATGTACTCCTGCCTGGTCAAGACTCTCTTTGCTTGGAACTCTCTTTGGCCGCTTTCTTCTTCTCTGGCCATCGTCCTCCTCATCTGGTACATCATCCTCTAACTTGGAGCTCTCAACATTAGTAGATATACCTGAACCATTATAATTAACGCTATTCAATTTTATTGCTAATGAAAAAGAATAGACAAGTCACAGTCAAAACATGGATGAAATGTAAAACTATCCCAGACACTAAGGTTGAAAGAAAATTCAAAAAGGCAAAGAAAGGATTAAAATTTTAGGATGATAAAAGCTTTCCAAGACAGCCACTGCGTGTTGGCTTTCTTGAAAACTTCTACAGTTAATACAGAAATGATTTTTTTTTTTTTTGCAGGCTTAAACTAAGAAATTAAATGGCATCATTTCACAGGTTTTATAACTACAATTTGAAATATAGGTTAATTTCATTAAAAAATTGCCAGGAAATTTTCCAGCTATTAACAGCTGAAGAATAGAACTATTGATTACCAGTGTCCTTAATTGCTTGTTGGCGGGCAAAAGCTTGAGCATCTTTCAAACTTCCGACTATCTCGAGATCAATATTCTCACCAAATGCTTCCTTCTGTGCTGTAAACTGCGAGTAAATCACATAGAGGGGTGGTGGAAGTAACTCAGCTGAGTTGAGTTGCTTTATTTTCTTTGTGTGCAAAACCCCTAATTGGCTCTGTACCGGCAATGATGCTTTCTTCAGAGACTTAAGATGTGAAGGAAGACTCGACAAGAACTTCTTACGATTTGCAATCGTCTCCTGTAAACTTTTCTTATGCTGTTCTAGCTTCTCATGAAGTTTGCAAAGTTCTTTCCGCTGATATTAAACAATACATCAGTGATAAGTACTTCTATTTTTCTTTTTTTGAAGTTGCCAAATTGTAGGGCTGAAAGTTACCTGGTGCAATTCATAATTGAGCCTCTTGAGCATGAGATCATGTGAGACGTCATTAGACAATTTGGAAGCTTTAATCTTCTCTGGTGCGTCACGATGAAATTCTTCTTCAGGCACGAGCTCAATGTCAGGATATTTAGACCTGAAGTCCTTGCACGCTTTAATTGCTTTAACGTAATGACTCTTTTCATACATCAAATTGTGCAGCTGCAGAGTCGTGGAATCCACCGGCGCCTTCGCGCGTTCCGTCTCGGCTTTCACACGGTCTTCTTCTACTAATAGCGTACGGTTCACCTACAAAGCATGAATAAAATCAAATAAATTAAGCTTAATTTTTTTTATTTTAATACATGAAAGAGCAAAACGCAAAACCCTAGGGGGAGATGACCTGGCGGAGAGTGACGAAATGGATAAACATTTGAGTGACGAGTTCTCTCAGTTGAGATTTTGGTTTGTTTTCGTTTTTTATTGTTAGCATCTCCGATACGATTTCTTCAATCGACGATTTGCTGTCTCTCAGCATTTCGTAAGTTGATATCTGTGTCTTGCTCGGCGAGTTTGTCAACGGTGCGTCTCCTCCTCCGTCACCATCTACCACCATTCCTTCCTCTTCTATCTCCCCGTCTTCCATTCTTTTCAGTTTCTACTTTCCCTCCCTAACGAATCCGGCTTACTGTTAGTGTCAGTGCTCGACGGCCCCGACTGCTGGTTTTTTCAACTGATCAGTAGCCTTGCCTAATTGCCTGCCGCTAATAACCGACATTTTTATTTTATGTTTAGTTGTCGAGCGATTACTATTATTATTATTATTATTATTATTATTATTATTATTATTATTATTATTATTATTAAAGTAATGATGGAGTTATAAATTATTATATAAATTTATTTTGTATAAATTAATATAATATGATTTAATTAATTAAATTAAATATTATTTTATTTATATAATTTATTTTTATTATTTTATATTTTTTAATTAATAAATTAATATTAAATTAATTTATATAAATTTAATTTATATAAAAATTTATGGTTGTATTATTATTTTTATTATTATTATTAATTATTATTGTGACAATATTTGTAGAAAAATAAAAATCACATGTGCACTTATAAATAATTATATAAATTATGTATCTAATAATAGAAAATTGCTAATTGGACAAAGATTGATTTGGGGTTTAATAAAAATAATTTATTAAGAAAAAAATATCAATACCTTTAAAAAAAAATAAAATACACATATCATCAATATTTTTTTAAAAAAAATACTGTTATATTTGGTGATATTTTTGTCACCACTCTTGGTGGAAAAACTTATCAATAAAACGGAGTCGTTTGGCGGTGCAGAAAACTAAGAAAAAGCGTGCGAAAGCGGGATTGAGGAGTCGTCCCGTTGGTTTTACTGAGTCTGACCAAAGAAGGGTTTGGCTTTCGCGGCTTCGCCAAATGGACAGTGTAGACTACGAAACTGAAGCTCCCGCTATTAAAACTCTCGGTTCTCTCTTCAAGCTCACCGAAGTTTATTTATGGTGTGTCTCTTTCTCTTTTGCTCTCTACCAAGCTTCGTGAAGACTGTATTTCGATTTCGTTATGCTCTTTAACCAATTGTGCATTTATTTGTTTCTTCTCTCAAAAGGGACGACGGTTGGCCGGAGACTCCAGAACCAGAACCTTCTGTAACTGTAAGCATCCCTGCTATAAAGTTTCATGTATTTACCTGATTAAAAGCCCTTTTAATTTGATAATAATTTGAAACTATTTTTGGTTTGTACACAGAAATTTTGTGAAGATGTTGATGATGCCAGCTCAAACATTGTTTCTACTGCTTTTGGCAAGTGTTTCATCAGTCCTCTGTTACATTTTGTTTTTGATCTCATGTCTTAATAACTTAAAGGTTATTCTCCGCTTTACATTTGCAGATTCTAATTATTCACCTGAGGATGTAGAATTGGTTGCACAGATGAATGAATTGGGTCTTCCCCTTTCCTTCCAAACTAACAAGGAGGTAAGCGGATATCTTACTTTCTTTGTTCTGCTTGAAGCAACATATTTGTAAGGCTTTGGGTTTGAGGTTTTGTCATGGATTGCACTTGTTCCATTGTGATTGACGCATCTATGTTTGTTTCATTTTGTTTAACCCTCTCTCCCTCTCTTCCCACCCACCTCCTTCTTGGAAAAATGATTGGCTGTGTCTCTGAAATGGTCTGCTAAGTAGTGTATGAAATAGTTGTGAATTCGGTCATGAACAATGGGGGCTGTCGATGTAGCTAATGGTATAGGATTATTGTTCCATTTATGGTTGCTGATAAATACAGTTATCATCAAACTGAGAGCTATTGTTTTATTTGCGAGATCAGAACACCTTTGTAGGGTTAGAGTTTGAGGTTAAGAATATTAGAATGTTGACATTTGAGTGCACTTACCCTTGTTTTCTTTCTTCTCTTTATAGAAGAGACATAGAAGTTGGTGATGTGAGAGTATAACTGCATAAGGGATATATCTCTAGATGATGGCAATAAGAGAAAAAAATAATAAAAGCAAAAAGGACTTCTATTTATTGAGTTGAAATATTGTGTTATTGTCCAATTTTTCAGTCTTTGACCTTTTTGTTTTTCCATTGACAATTTTTCAGAAGAGGAATGACATGACCAGAAAAAATAGGAAGGCTACACGCATCAACGATTCTTTCTGTGGTAATGAAACTAATCGTTCTTTCTGTCGTAATGAAACTACGGATGAAGTGGAAGAATTGTCCAAAGTGGGCGAGGTGGAGACGGTATTTCCTACTGTTTTTAATGATAGAACAAGAAGTTCTTTATGTTGCATGTCAATATTGGGCCAAAATGAATCATCTCCCTATGATGTTGCAGTGGATGTCAGTGGATCCAAACGCCCATTAGGTGAAGGAGAAGATTTGGAATGTTCAGGTTGGATTTCCTGTAGTACTCTCAAGAAAAAAATTGGTGATGAGATATCTGATCTTGTGTCTGATGATGACCGGTACTGTGACATTGTACACGATGGTGATGATACGTCCAAAGACATGGCGAGTTCAACTACATTAACAGCTGTAGCTCCAGGATGCTATTTGGAAACGGTACACACTCATAATGGTGACAAAGAGAATGGTGGACATTTTATGGACTACAACTGCCCAGAAGTGTTGTCACTGGCAGATTGTGATAAGCAAGGTGAGGGTTTCTGTAAAAATAACAGTGCTGAGCAGCCACTGGTACCTGATTCAGTTTTGGATTCCTCAAGCTGCGAATTGACCAACCATGATGAAGTTGGTAGTTATGATTGCATTGATGCTTTTGGGGATTGGAAGGTTTATTGGGACTCTTTCTACATGAGAAACTACTATTACAACATTAAAACTCTTGTATCTACTTGGAACCCACCCCCAGGCGCGGAACATCTTGCATTTATTGACAATACAGATAACTCTAGTGACATGACAAGTGAGGTGACTGCAATGATTGTTAGGCCTTCCATTTCTTGTGTCTGCTCTGAATCAGCAGATTTATGTGTTTCAGATAATAATGTGAAGTCCTTTGAGGTATCCTTCAACGGTAATAGACTAGTAGATCAACCACCAGAGAAGCCACTAGTGCAATGTGTACAAGCGGCTAATGACTTAATGTCAAACATAGCTGTACCAATGATAAGCCACACTTCAGATCACCCTGATGGAATTCATGTGGTCGCTGAAAGCTCAAGTGATCCCTTATGCTTGTCAGATGCTCAGGAGCATGCCCACAAGTAATTTGTCTTCCTTATGCTTACTTCACTCTCTCTTTCCTCTTTTCCTCAAAATGATTTTGTAGTTCTTTTTTAATTTCTTCACAGCCAGGAGAACAAAGTGAAGCTTGGTATTGGTGAGCTTAATAGCCACACGCAATGCAATTATGACGCAACCTTTCAGGTATCAGATGATAGAAGGTAGAACAAAGAAGCATGATCTTGGCTTCCCCATTTCAGACTCTCTGTGAGATGCCCAAATAAAACTTCATTGTTCTCGCTATTGACATTCGGCTCTTATTGCAGCTTGACCAGTGCACTCACTGAAGTAGTTACTGATGGTGATGCTATACAGCTAGGATCAATGGATTCTGTAATGGATAAATTGGATGTCCAACTCGACCCTTCCACAACCAAACCAAAAAAGAAAGCGAGACGAAGACGTGCACGAAGGAAATTGACTGACGCAAATGAAGGTTCATGTCCTCAATTTTCCTCTACTCTCATCTGTATATAGACCTGAAGTACTAAATATAAGCAGCAGTGAGTTGCTTACTTGTCTGGTATATTGCAAACCAAAAATTTAAACATGATTTTATACTGCTTTTGCAGAGCTTCAACTTCAAGGGTTGATCGAAGAGTTTCCTTCCAACATCAGCAAATACTGGTGTCAGAGATACTTATTATTTTCCAGATTTGATGATGGTATAAGAATGGATGAGGAAGGATGGTTTTCTGTCACACCCGAGCCCATAGCTCGGCATCATGCGGTCCGTTGCGGTTGTGGAATCATAGTCGATGGTTTTACTGGCGTTGGTGGGAATGCCATCCAATTTGCTCGGAGGTATGTTACTTGCACTCTATAATGTTACTTAACCACTCAGTATCTTGAATAAAACTGTATGATTGTAGTAGTTTTTAACATATATGGTCTTTTAGATGTTTATGCCTTTTACCACCCTCCCCAAAATTAATGTTGCATCTAGGAATATTCACTGCATAAATCTACCTTGCTTTATTTCATTGAATACTCTATTCTGACTGTGTCTTTCACTTCAACTGCTTGATCAGTCATATATGAACTTGTCTGATGGTCTTGCAGTAACTTGGCAACAGTTGAAACAATTTTAATGTCACTTGTAAGGATGCAGTTTATGAAGAATATTCAGCTTATGCTTATGTGAAAGGGAAACTTGTTTTATTTTCATTTCAAGTATGTTTAACCGTGGACATAGTGCTTTGGTGTATCGACCAAATGTCTGCACATGATGTTTGCTTTATTTTCTACCTCAGGAGCAAACATGTTGTTGCAATTGATGTTGATCCGAAGAAAATTGATTATGCATGTCATAACGCAACCATCTATGGAGTCCATGACCAGATAGATTTCATTCTGGGGAACTTTTTCACCTTAGCTCCAAAATTGAAGGTATCAAAGCTTTATTGTCACCATTGACAGTTTCTATGTTGTTGTTATCAGTGTTCTTTGGTTTTTGTTATTCTTGTATGTTGAGTGCCACAAAATCCTTTGAGCTAATATTTTTATCCTTTTCCCCTTCATCTGCAATCTGCTGTCTTATTTTTGGTTGGTTTGGTTTTTTGTGAACTTAAATTTTAAGTGGTTTTTAGAAATGTGTATGGTGCCATGGAGATTGAGAATTCACTTTAAATTTTCATATAATTCCATAGTATCAGTAGCATGTCTAGAATCATTCTTAGAAACGGGAAGGTTATAAATGATTATGATATTTTTGGTCTGAGAAAAGGATTGATCTACTGGTACCAGTGTACCAAAAATGAGGATCTTTTGCCTGAGAAAAGGATTGATCTACTTGATACCAGTGTACCAAAAATGAGTGTCACTAAAATATTTCTTTTATCTAATTTCTTCGGAATCTAAATTTTCAATGATGCAGGCTGACACAGTCTTTTTGTCTCCTCCTTGGGGTGGCCCTGATTATGCTAAAGTGAAGACATATGACATTCAGAGAATGCTTAAGCCTCATGATGGGTATATCCTTTTTATCTAAGCATTTTGTGTCGATGCTTTTTATTTCTTTCCGTATTTAGACCCCTTTCACAAAGCTTATGTCCATAACGCACTGATATGTGCTTGTGCAGATATTCTCTCTTTGACTGTGCAAAGGGCATTGCCTCAAGAGTTGTCATGTTTCTCCCAAGAAACGTGAATCTAAATCAATTGGCAGACTTGGCTTTATCTGCCGTTCCTTCATGGTCATTAGAGGTAGTATTACATTCATCATGGATTTTCTATATATTACCCAGAATTTTTTATTATCCTGGGCAAATTTATAAAACTATTATCAATATTTATATGAACGTTGGTGCATATAAAGAAATAAGAAATCACATATCAAAAAATGCAATATTAAAACTCTTCGTAATGTATATATATATATCTAATAAAAGATTGACAACAATGCAGCATATAAGCTTATAATATAAGCTATTAAAATTGCACCATGAAAAAATTATTTTTGAATTCCTTTTTAATTTTGTTGATTGAGAATGTGAAATCTTTAAATAGTTTGATATAATGGAAAGAAAATCTGTAAATAGTTTGATATAATGGAAAGAAAATGAGTAAGTATGATTGTGAAGGAAATAAACCATGAAATTATGAAAATGTTAATTGTTATTATATGTTTTTTTTTTTTAACTTTCATAGTAAAATCTCTCTATAGTCATAATATTGGGACTAATCTAATTTAGTTGCTATGAGGAGGTTATAATTTAATAGAGGTGTAGTTATTAGATTATTGTTTTGACTTGCATATTTAGTGCAAATGATATAAAGTATGCACTATACTAATAATTGAGGATATGAAATCCAATGTATAGATAATGATAAAAGAAATAGACATAATTTTAAGAAATTAATACATGTGTCTATGTAGTGTTGGGAATATATACAGTTATTTTAAAAGTTTAAATGTTTTCGTTTTCTTTAATATTTTTCTCTCAATGTAAATTCTATGAATATTGTATAAGGATTTGGTAACAACTCTAAATAATAAATCTTTGTCCCAAACAACTTTTGAAAAAATATTTATTCCATCTTAAACTTTAAATATAATATGTCATATATTTTTTTTTTTACAACATACAAATAATTATTACTAAGTAAAGGGCAGGTTTCTTAAAAGGGAATCTAGAAAACTTATTATAATGTGAAATTTATTCCTATTTATAACTAGCCCAAATTAAAACTAGAATTTTTTATAATTACATGGATGTTATTCTTATATAGAGTATCACTATAAAGAGGTTTTACTATAATATTGGTGATAATGTTATAATATATTGATAAACTTCACTTTTAATTAGAACTTTGTTGTAATAAATTAAAGTAGTAATAACATTTTAGTCGCCTAATGATTTTAATTTATTCAATAAATATATAATTTAATCATTTTACAAAATGAGTCACTAACTCCAATTGAAAAAAAATATAATTGAATTAGGTACATTCTTAAAAACAAAATAAAAAGTCTATTATCATAAAAAATGAATAAAACATAAGGAGGTATGAATATTTTTTCTGGGCTAGACTGGGCAGGCGTATGTCTGCTCTGTGTATACCTAGTATGTATTGCCAAAATTCAGACTGTAGTTATATCATTACTCACCAATAGATGGGTAATTGATGGGCTGGGAGTGTGCGGCGACCTGACCTAAAATATGATGCTTAGTTATCCATGAGACACCAATACTGGATCATATTTTGGATCAGTGAGAGGTGGTGGCATCACCCCCTTTGCATTACCCCATGTAAAATGGTAGTTAAGGTGAACTTTTTTTTTTTTAAAGAAAAAGTTAAGGTGTACCTTGAATATTTACGCTTCAGAGTTTTTAAGAACCCTCTAAACCTCTGAAATAGGAAACAATGCCTACCAGTTGATGCTTTGTTTATGTTTTAGTCATTTAGGCTGTAATACTTTTTGAGTACAGTAGTAACAGCATTTTTAACTCCTTAAACATCATTGTATTGAGATACACACTCCTCTCCTGGGCGTTCTTGAAGGGAAATCTACCAGTTCCTCTGATTGGACTCTTTTCTGTACGTATGGAAGGGCGGTTCTATATTCTCGAACTTCAAATGGTTCAAACTTGCCCCTTTACATTCAGGAAGCTCCAACCCTCAAGTCTGACAAAGAGCCTGCCAGAAACTTGCAAAGAATTTCAGTTATTAAGAAGGACTTAAAGTGTGCATTGCTTTTATCAGAATTTGAAATATCATTAATGTCGTTTTGTAATCATATTGCATTCTTATATCCTTCTCAGGTTGAGAAGAACTTTTTGAATGGTCGGCTGAAGGCAATAACTGCTTACTTCAATAGTACGGCAGTTAGAGAGCAATGCATCAGCTGACCTCACGTGGGGTGAGAGAAGGCATATAGAGGAACTGGGATCGGCATTTTGTGAATGTTGACCGTTGCTGTCGTCAATGGAGTTACTAGTGTACAGTTTAGCGTACTATTTCACATATCTTATGATTGGCTGGTTGTATCATCAAAGTATGATGAGCAAATGCTGTAGTTTTCGTATCAAGAGAGAATATAGATGTTTAACTGAAATGACCACAATCAAATTCTCTCTTTTTTCTTATCTTGTTACCAGATGTGACATAAACAAACAAGTTCTTTTAAAAACCGGGTGCGTATGCAAAATTAGCAAGGGCTCCACACAGTAGCCAGCGTGAATCTGTCAAAGTGACGGTGCATCAAGTTCATTGAAAGAGGTTATTTAGCTTGAATTGAATAGTAGTTGGGGGCTCAGCTGTGCTGTCAGTCCAGCTACCTTGAATTGGGTCTGTAGTTGTGCAACCACTACCCCGCTACCCCGCCTTTCTCTCAGTAAATTTTTCTTCTTTTTTTTTTTTTTCAAAATTGACAACGTTATGCACTTGTGAGCGCACTTGACTCATCTCATCTGTTCTTGTTAACAACTTTAGCGATAACAATCCAAACATACGAACTACGTGTGAACAAGTAGTAAGTTATCTAGAGATCTTACGTTTGAACATTGCATTCAGACAGGGAGTTCGTCTTTGATCTTGTGAGCATGGACTGTGGATAAAAAAATAATAATAATAAAATAAAACAAATGTAGAGTTTGTTCGGAGATGTGGAACTATGGAGTCCAAATATTAACTAAATATGATCGACAACCACTTATGACCAAAAGGGTCTCACATTCTTGGGATGATGATCAATGACGTTCATCCACCATCTTGTAGAACCATCGAATCATATTCGTTAGGATAAATTATACTCGTTATCTTCCAAGTTTAATTTCGGAAGTTGGACATATTTAAATACTGAAGGGTGTGTTTGGCAATGTATTTTTTCAATTGATGTTTTTGTATTTATTTTATAATATAGATATGATTAGTATTTGGTGAATTTGAAAATGGGTTTGGTAGTTTGTTTTTAAAATAGTATTTGAAAATTAAAAAAAAATGAAATATATATAAATATACACACACTAGCAATTATATTTCCACATAAATATAAGAAACAAATGAACAAGGGAGGAAAAGGGCATTACTAACAGAGCCGGACACACAATCGGCATGTAATTATATATAAAACTATAAAAGTGGTGATGGCTTCCATACACAAAGTGAACAAAAATTTTACGTTTTCTAACTTGTTTTTGTTAACATTGTAAAATGGGTATGATTTAATTTCTTAAAAATAAAAAATGTCTCTGTTACTGAGGCTTACCAAACACTCTTTTTTTTTAAAAAAAAAAATATTTTCTTGTTCCTGTAAAATGGAAAATGAGTGAGCCCCTTAATTGCAAAATAACATTGCATTGAGTGTTAAATAAATTGCTTTAAAAAGTCTTAACCAACAAAATAAAAATTTCCCATAATTTATCAGTTAAATCCAAAAATTTCACAATCACCCAGTAGCACATTGTTTTTTTTTTTCCTTTGAAATTAGTAGTAAATAAGAATTATGAAACAGAAAATTATGCAGATTAATTATGTAGTTTCACATTCCACCGTCGGCAACCCATTCCTACAAGAAACTGGTCCATATTTCGTTGAAAAAAAAAATTTGAAGATTATATTGAAGGCGTCGAGTGTCAGAACACTTAAAAGAAAATAAAAAACCCACAGTTGGGTTGGGTCCCCAAATCTACTCTAGAAAAACAAAACCAACCTAACATTAGATCTGAAATTAACTGCACGACGACTGTGTTTGATTCAGGTCACATGTGATGGAGGAGTAAAGGACACTCATTTCCTCATCTGACTAACATATTTAAGGCTCTTAGCTCAATTTACCAAAGCATTTATGAGTTCTCTCAATTTTTTTACTAATTTCATCGTATACTGTTATTTCAAAGCTGCACGTTAACATTATTATTAATTAGATGATTATCTCTACACCACTTCTATTTTATCATATGTATGTTAACATAAAAAATTTTGACATATTTTATACATAGCCTATGTTTTTAAATTTATATCAATCAATCACTTAACTACTAACACAGTAACACTATTAAAATTTGTTAAAATATCTAAGAAAAAATAATCATACATTGAAATGTAAAGAAATTTAAAATTATAAAAGAAGCATGACTTGTAGATAGACAAAGAAGTCAGTTGAATACAATTTTAATTTTTATGATGAATAATGGTCTTTTAATTAAATTTACAAATTTTGTAACTTTTAAAGGATAAAACAATCTTTTAACACATTTAAGGATAAAATAATTATTTTGTATAGATTCTTTGACATGCTGTAGTAGTGTTAGCGGCAAAGTGATTAATTGATAAATTTAAAAATATAATTGATGCATAGAACAAGCCAAAACTTTTTAAAAGTTACATACACCAAAACTTTTTAAAAAGTTACATATACGAGTCTAATTATATTAGAACTGTTTCATAGTTGATGACCGTACGATCATAAAAATAAATATTAAATTTAGGCTTTTATATACTTTAAAATTTCGAATCAAAAAGTTATTATATATATATATATATATATATGAATGATAAAACAGTAATAGTTGGATAAATAATTTTCACTATTAATTTACATGACTAATTTTTTTATTAATTGTTTATTGGCGTCGTCACCCGGTTTGACCGGCGTGAGGGCAGGCTCTCCAGCTGGCTGCATCTTTGTCGAGGGGCCATTACTTAGCACATATGATTTGTTAATTTTCAACAACTAGGACAAAAAGAAAGATTTGCCATTATCTCCTTTTTGTGATCAAATTTTCAGGATCTACTGTAGTTTGATTTCATACTTTTTTTGTGTTAATTTTATGTTATGATCACATGCGGGAGGATTCCTCTACATGTTTTGTACCGTCGTTATTAAGAAAAAATAATTATGCATTTGCATGGCGATGGTGGGCGTGGCAAGAAAATAGTAAGTAGATTGGATGGCGTTTTGAGTTTGAGCACCCGCCGCGGCACGTTTTATGGGGGACAGATGGATATGGTAAGCCACTCCTCGACTCTTTGTTGCTGTTTCTAGAGGGAACAGCGGACCACTTCACCACCGATTTCCTGTTATATTAATCAACCCTTGACAATTTGAAGGGCATGATTAACCATGACTAATGGATTTACGGAAGCACATTTTCTTTAAATTTTAATTTCAGCGCGAGTTTGCCTCAATTATGGTCATTATTATATTAACCCCGATAATGCACAAATGGAGTTAAACTATTCAGCTCATAAGGTTTTTATTAGATAATTATTTAATAGTTGATTTATAAATCAATTCTTTATATATATATATATATTTTACTATCATGGGTAATTATATTCTAATTTTTTTGTCTCAGGCTCTATTTCGTATAATTTTTAAAAAATAACTTATTTAAGTATAATTTTTGTCAATAGAACTTTTATAAATTTAGGTTTTACTAAAAAAAATTATTTTATTATCAATGAAAATTTTTATTAAAAATTATATAATTACTATAATAGATAAATTTTTTAAAGTTATGTTATAAAAAAATAAATAAAATAAAATTGTCAAATAATATTTTAAATATTTTAATATTTTAAAATTATTATTAAATAAATCATATTAAACAAATTCTTAATTGCTTCTATAAATTTTTTTGAGTGCACAAGAGCATGCACAATTGTTAAGCATTCTCGTAACTCATAATATTATTTTATTTTTCTGAACCAAGGCGGAATAATTGCTTTAAAATAATATTATGACTCAAAAATTGTTCGATTCGGTGGATGTAGCGGCACCATCAAATCCATTTGTAATATAATTTTCTGATAACGGTAAAATTACATCACACACACGTCATTTTCAGAAACGATACTTTTGTCTTTGATTGATGAAATTATTACCTTTTCTTTTTTCAAAAAAAAAAAAAACACACACACACAATTACCGCCCGCCCTTTAAAAAAAATGAACTTTTTTCTGGCCATGCACAATCATATCGAAAGTGATTCAATATTTTAAAAAGGCAACAATCTGAAATAGAATACAAGGGCCCCACATATAGTCAAATTGATAGTCAAGGCAATGATGGAGAGACCAAAACATTAAAAGCAGCAACCCCACTTACGACTCACTCATTCACTCCACTCCACCCCGTTAACAGAAGCAATTAAACAAACGAACCTCGCCGGTCCTTGTCCTTAATTCGTCTTTGAAAATTTCCTTGAAAATACTTTCATTTTAAACGAAAGAAAACAAAAGCCGAATCATACTGTCCTTTTCTCCGTTTTTATTTATTTAGTTATTATTATTACTTAAATATATATTAAAAAAAAGAGCCGGGAGAGGGAAGGGGAGTTTCCTTCTTTTATATACCCGCCATATTTTCATATTCTGTCAGAAAAATAGATTTTATAAGCTGAGAAGAGAGTCTCAGTCGCTACTCGTCTGGTGGCTGGACTGAGGTTACAGGTTGGACGTGAATGTGAACTCGAGTTTCAGAATGCCGGAGCTAGGATTTCAGGAGCAGAGGTCGGCGTACAGAGCACGTGACTCCAGCCCGGACTCTGTCATATTCACTCTTGAATCCAATTTCAGTTTGTTTTCTTCCGCTTCGGCGAGCGTCGATCGCTGCTCTTTTGCTTCCGACGCTCACGATCACGACTCTCTCGCTTCTGAAATATCTCTGGTAAGTGGTAACAAACATACAGATCACTCGGCATTGTCTCCGAGATCTGTCTCTCGCAGTCATAAAGCTATGCCATTATAGCATGCGGCCCGGCCGGCCGCCTTTGAAGCTCGCTACGTTTTTCAGTTATTAATTTGGTTCTGCTGCACTTTTTATTTCGGATGAGTGCAGCATTTGGGCGGACGTGAGCAGCGGGAGAGTTCAAGTGGAAGTGGTGGTCCAGATCGGGATCCAGATCCGAACAAAGTCGTCACAACAACACAACAACACAATAAGCACATTCGTCGTCTCTCTAGAAAAGCCGAACAAGTGAAAGGTACAGGTACTCGGATTATTATTATTATTATTATTATTTTCATTTTCATTTTAAAATTGAAGCTAAAAACACAAAAACAAAAAGAAAGTCACAACTCACAAGGCCCGCCTCCTTTCGTCTCACTGTTTTCCTTCAATTATAATTATAATTAGCATCTCACGCTCAAAAAGAAGACAACGTTGCTACTGCAGAAGACGATAATAGAACCTTAGATTCAGCCAGAAATTCATTTTCTCAGTCTCTCAAAGGTACCCCGATCGAAACGAATTCCTCTATATTTTAAATTAAAGTATTAACATTTTTACTTGTGGCTAATGAGATGATAATCTGCTTGTTTGTTTTTATAGAGTGCCAGGAGAGGAGATTGAGAGCTGAAGCTCTTTCGAGGAGAAGACCTGCTTCACTGGATCTGAACAATGCTACTATTATTTCTTCTCCACGCTTGGGGGCGATGAAGAAAAGCTCTAATTTGTCGCGCAAGACGGGTACATTTCCCAGTCCAGGAACACCGAATTACAGGAACGCAAGTGTTGCGATGCACAAGGGTTGGAGTTCGGAGAGAGTACCTTTGCATACAACTGGGACTAGGAGGCAAGCGGCTGCTGCACTGTTGCCTTTTAATAACGGAAGGACGTTGCCTTCGAAGTGGGAAGACGCTGAGAGGTGGATACTCAGCCCTGTTGCTGGTGATGGTGTTGCGAGACAATCTTATGTGGCTCCTCAAAGGAGGCCAAAATCTAAGAGTGGCCCCCTTGGTCCTCCTGGGCTTGCATATTATTCATTATATTCGCCTACAATGCCGATGTTTGATGGGGGCAATTTAGTCAACTTCATGGCGGGTTCTCCATTCTCGGCAGGTGTAGTAGCAGCTGATCGATTGGCAATTCATCCTGGCGCTCATGCCGGAAATTTTCCTGTGAGTATGGAGCCTTGCATGGCGCGCTCAGCCAGTGTTCACGGCTGCTCTGAGACTCTGAATCCACCATCATTGCCCCCGCAAGGTATATGAACTTAGACTTAATGATTTGAGCTTCGGCGTCCTCTAATTTGACATTATAGAGTTCTATTGGTTAATTTTTTCACCGTTAGCAGTAACTTATTGCGCAATTGTAATTGCTACAAAGTTATTGGATTATTGATCAATTAAATTGTCATAATAATTTAGGAACTGCTGTTAACATGCCTCTCTGTATAGCAACTGTGTGAAGAACTTTTTTATGTCCAGGCAAGCAGACAAGAGACAATTGGTATTTCATATTGCATGTTTGTTGGTTGTACTGGTTAATATTGAATTTTGGAACCAGTCATATACTCTGTTAACAGCTGAACCATTAGTCCTTAATATTGATATGAGCAAAATACCTTATCTGCGCCCTTACATATTATCTTGGAAAGTTGGGATAATTTACTGATCATTGGCGTTTCAATTTTATACCCATTGAAGTTTCAAATATCTGATATTAGAATCTTGGTGTTTAATCAAACATACAGATGAAAAGATTGATGGGCTCAAGGATGCTGCCACTGATGTTTCTCGTACTATTTCAAGAAGGGACATGGCGACTCAGATGAGCCCTGAGAGTGGCACTCACTCGCCTCCCAAAAGGATGTTGCTTTCTGCCGCCACTCCATCTGCCTTACCTATTGTGGAAATCCAGAGTCTTCATTCCTCTAAATCAGATGTGAGGGATGTGCAAGTAGATGAAAAGGTCACTGTCACTAGATGGTCCAAGAAACATCGATCTCGAACCTCTGGGAAGAGCTCAGAAATTGTTGATGACTGGAGAAAGAAAGCCGCGGATGCTCAAACTTCAGCTTGGGATATTACAGAATCGACGAAGACCATTTCAAAGTATGTTTTCCTGATTGAAGAAATACTTCTTGTTCCTTTGCATTTTTAAGTTAGTTGATGAGGATGACTGATTTGGAAGTTATTAAAGACATTGAAAATCAGTAACTGAAATCTAGTAGATAAGGAAGAGGGAATCCTCACCTTCATCAAGCACCATCAGCATTTAATCTGGAAAACGCAGTATTCCTGAATTATTAATAAAAATGTCTGCATTATTTTTTTCAAACTCAACCCCGTCCCTAGAAAGACCACTGTCAGATTATGTTTTTCGGCTTTTGACAGGATCAAAAGAGAGGAGCTTAGAATCACAGCATGGGAAAACCTGCAGAAAGCAAAAGCTGAGGCAGCAATTCGAAAACTGGAGGTTCTTCACTCTTTTTTCTTCCTTCTGTTTGTTTGTT
Organism: Murraya paniculata; assembly: GCA_030449075.1. Taxonomy (NCBI): domain Eukaryota; kingdom Viridiplantae; phylum Streptophyta; class Magnoliopsida; order Sapindales; family Rutaceae; genus Murraya; species Murraya paniculata. The sequence goes on along the minus strand of JAEVFN010000001.1, from coordinate 8,497,554 downwards.
ACTCTTGGAATGCACTTGACATATATTGCTAAGCATGAATCTTGTTTCTTTTAATGTTTATTAATAAAACTGTCTAAAAAAATTGTGTTAAATACATTCTTAAAACAAGTTGTTGTAATCTTATAGCCTTCTTAAGATTTTGTTTGGAATTTGTATTTGGAAAAATGGTCCTCCTTCAGATAAATAGCAGGCAATTGGATTTGAAAGAGCATTTGTGACGATCTCTTGAACCCAATGTTGCCCTACTGCAGTTTCAGTCGTTAATATTGTATATTGGAAAAATGATGTACCAAATGATGGAGGGCTTATATGAAGAATTCTATGAAAAACAAGTAGAAACAGAGAAAAAGTAACAAGAAGGGAAACGTTTCAAATTATGTGATTTTTTTTATATAAAATTTTTGTTTCCTTTATTTTCTTCCTTTGAATGATCATAACTGATATTGATCTATTTGATGTTCTTTGAATCGCTAATCTTTTATTTCCACAATTACTTTTTTTCTTTCCTTTTAAGAAATAGAAGACATTTCATGGTGACGTCTGGATTACAGATTGGTGCTTTAAAATTTTTTAAAAAATTCACAAGGCATGCATTTTTGGCCCTATGTTCTGCAAACCTGGGTTTTGCATGACATCAGCCTTTATGCTGTTGCTATGGTTGACTAAAAAATGATCTCAGATGAAGCTGGAAAAGAAGCGGTCATCATCTATGGATAAGATTATGAACAAGCTAAGATCAGCTCAAAAGAGAGCTCAAGAAATGAGGAGCTCGGTAGTTGCCAACCAAGACCATCAAGTTGCTAGGACTTCACACAAGGCTGTATCATTGCGTAGAACCGGCCAGAGGGGTTCCTTGAGTGGTTGCTTTACCTGCCATGCTTTCTAAGATGTTATCTATCCACCTGGTTCTCCACATTATCAGTCTGAAAAGCAGGTACCTATTACTTGCTTATTATTTCAGAACCGTAACTACAATTCTTTTGTTATTTTTCAAAGAACAAATGATCAACTGCGTTAATGTTAAACATGATGGGTTGATACTTACCAAAGTTTGTTTCATTTCGGGCCCGGTAGGATCTGGCAATTGGAATGCAAGAAGATCAACGGCACATAAAAGATGGCAACTGGTAACCACATCGTCACTAAATTAGTGTTGATGCAGTTCTGTAGGGACATGACAGTTTCTTGGTCAGAATTCTTATATGAGCTGCAACATCTCGGTTGCCACATTCCTGGGAATTCAATGTTCCAATGAAAGGAATTCCCGAATAAATCATGTATGAATGTATGTATGTACATCGGTCTTTGAACTTTCCTTATTGTGTTAACGTGTTTTTGCATTTGGAAGCAGTATCGTTAGTGCTAGGAAGTGGTGATGATAAGTAAATCCAGGGCAGGGGCACCTTAATTGTTGTGTGGATAGACGCTTTGAAATTCTTCAATTTCTATATATATATATATATAATTTTCTTATGACAATTTTAATTGCAATAACGCAACGTCGCCTTGCATCTAATGATCGCAGAATCCTGCCATGTTAATAATCAGTGAATAACATATGCAGATGTGCTATAGTGGCTGGACCATGCAAAATAAAGAAATTGCCACTAGGTGTACAACAATTTTGTCAATGTAAATTTATCTTCCCACAAGCTAAATCTCCTTAAATACAATAATAATTCAGTTCAAGAAACGAATGCAGAGGGAGGAATGCCAGTCAGGCAGAGATTGAATTAGTCCGTGTTAATAATGGAGGGAGTGTTACAGCCGCGAAGACAAAGGCAAGGAACCCAATCGTAAAGCATTATCATAATCTTGAGGAGAATGCGCTGATAGTCCAGGAATCACCAACCCAACTACCCTAGCCAATCTCAAAAGCCAACCTTCTCTGTAATCTGGGCCCTTTGTGTACGGCAGAATAAAGCCCCGAACCAGCTCCCAGGCGGCATTTACGATCTTGGGTGCGACCCATAACAAATTGAAATAGTTCTTGTTCGGCTCCTCCTCCATGACCTGAAATATCATCATCATTATTCATTACAGTGAGCGAACAAAACCCATTAATTAGGAGAGTTACGTTGTTTCTAAATAAAACAGCATAAATTAGTAATGAATAAGTACATGGTTTAACATAGTAATTATATTATATTATATTAAGAGAGCACCTACTCACCTTGCCTTGGTAGCAGCTATTGAAATAGAGGCAGTGTCCAAAGTGCTTAAAAAAGAGGGTCTTGTCATCGTAGGGCAATCTAGGCACCATGTCATTGCAATAAACATACCTCCAATAATTAACATCATACTTGTTTAAATTCTCCGTCATAAACTCTCCAAATTGCTCGTCTCCAACCCTTGGTTGCCCAAATGTGTAAACTCCTTCCAATCTATCCAACAACAATGTCTCCTCATGTAACACCAGCACAGACACAAACAGTATTGCCAATGCGCCTCCCAAGCTGTGTCCAGTCAATATAAACTTGGCTTCCTCGTTTTTTTCCAATATTTCTTTCAACATTTGTCTGATACTATAGTAAGCAAATGGTGGGTGGTCACTTAATCTGTCAACTTCCTCTGGCCAACCAAGATTTTCTTGCAACCCTAGGGCTTTCATGAACCCTGCATGCACTTTACCAACGTTCGTAACCTTGTACCACGAAAGGTCGAGATCTGCGCACCAGTCGTCTGCATTGAATGGTTCAGTGCCTCTAAATGCCACCACGATCACATTAGGGTTAGCTTTTGTATCTCGAAGCAAGAAGGCTTGTGTTGAGAAGCTCTTCTGGAAATCTATGAAATTAATAAATTAAGCAGAGGCGGGAATTACTCAACCACTAAGCAATTCTCACTAATGGATCGAATCTATTTTAGGTTTATAAGTCACAAATAATAAGTTAATTTTTAAAAGTAAATAACAGAATATATCTCTAAATTAAACCCGATCCTCGGTGATCCATCAAATTTAATTACATCTTAGCTTATAACATTTACAATATATATATATATATATGAGATCATCATGTCTACGTTAGAGAACTCAGACCCAATCAAATTTTTTAAAAACGACGTAAATATCAGAGTTGAACTGACAAGGTTTCTGTGTTTTTTATTTGTTCAACTTTCGCATGCTAATATGAGTAAGCTGTCTTATTCTCTTACTCGAGTTGAAGATTTTATTTTCCAGAATTCGTGTTAGGCACGTAATTGGAAAATAATTCTTATTCATCTATATCAGACCTCCAGACTTTTAGTAATCGCACCATGTTAGGTCAGAAATTAGTAGCTAGAGTTGGTGAGATCTCTCTTATAATGTGATTATTACTTTATAATGGATCGCGGCCATCCACGTGTAATTGGACCTGTCCATTTACTTCTGGGATTTTACATCTGAGACCGTAAATGAAGGGATCTACAAGCATCATTAATAAAATAATTTTTAATTACTAGCACTTTCAACGAGATGCCAGTGCTCCTATCTGGCCACTTTGCATAATGTTTTAAAAATTATTATATGTTTGTCGGTCATTAATTATATAATGCTTTGGAATGAGCTAGGTTGCGTCTTAGTTCTTACCATTCCAAAAGTCAAAGAACCCCAAGAATTCCATCTGCCAAAAAATAATAATAAAAATAAAAATAAAAAATAAATGAAAATCGTTAATAGCATGCAAGTATGAGGTATGAAGAACGCTTTTAAATAAATCGATTTGGGGGCGGCGGAGCATTGATTGTGGGATGTGATGAATTGAAACTTACCTCCCAGTGGTCTTCGACAATGTTATTGATGAAGGCTTCATTTTCATATGACAATTTAGCAGCCATCAGGGACAATGATGGGTAATATCTTCTGTCGTTAGATTGAATGCTTCTGTCTAACTCAACTCGTCTGTCAATGTTCCCCAAGAAAGATGTGAACGTTGCCGACGATCTCTCTGGTATCACGAGGTTTCCTAATAGATAATCCCATTTTAATTTCTTCATTAACATTTAATTAAGATCTGCTATAAGCACTACATGCAATTAACAATACACGTACACCATATTGCTACGCATAAGCAAGCTAGAAATTAAGCTATATATTCAGACAGATGGCCGCATGTCTAAGGAAAAGAAACCCTGATAATACTTCTTCTAAATACCTTAGCTTTTAAATTTCATTTATTTAATGAAATATATGCTTATATTGTTGTCATGAAATTCATGGTGCATGTATTAATGAAGACAAACATTTATAAACTAATTAACAGATGATGTTAACGTACTGATTTATCTACTGGTTTCTTAATTGTGGTACGTAGAAGAAGCAAGAACAACTAAATTATTACCTTGTAAAAGATTGATCGAAAGCATGAGAAGACCGCCGTTGCTGGACAAAAGATTGAGCCACAGCTCGATCAAATATCCTACCGCCGCCATTGGTTTCCTCGAGAAACCAAGAACTTTCTGTGCGACAACGGAGACGAATATAAGCCATCGGCGACGGAAATTCTTGTGCCTGCGGCCTTCTGGGCACTCTATGAATCTACTTTTTTCCAAATTAGAAGAAAATAATAGGAGAATTAGGTCGACAAAACCTGCTTCTTTTGGCTTAAGAGACAGATAATCGCGACAGAACTGTTGCTCATTAGCCATGACTTGGAAGCAATAAAGATGATGACGATGAAAAATGAGTTGCTGCTGCGTCAACGTCTCAACTGAATACACATTTGCATACTTAGTAAAGTTCATCTCCATCTTATATATATATATATATTTCTATATAGATGCTTAACAAAGTGACTGACCAATTAGAAAAAAAGAAAAAGAAAAAGGCATTTATTAGTTGGTGTTGCGTGCTAACTTTGTTAATTAATTAATCTTTTAATTACTCATAAGGGTTTTTTCTTATAATACAATTAATACTACTTTATGGTTTGGTCGTGCAGAAATTTTAAAATACATTAAGAGTATTATATCAATCATTTAATAAATAAATAATGTTATGGATGTGTGTATTTATTTTAAAAATTATTATGTAAATAATAATTATATTAAATTAAATTACACATATTATATATACATTTTTTTATTGTATTATTTCTAATATATTTTAGAATTACTCTTTACTAATGGTTTTGTTTAATTAATTTCGAATTTGTACGACTGTCACTTGACAAATTGGTTTCAATTTTTTAATTAGCTCCGAGAGACAAGACCTAGACCATTAAAATTCCAATACTGCCGCCCACGAGGATGTTATGGTATCATTCAGAGGCGGATACAATGTAGGCCCCACTGGAAAAAAAAAACCCTTTTTTATTTAAAAGAAAAATTAATAAATTTCTAAATAATCCGTACGAAATTATTAGATAGTCTCATTTTTCAAAATTTAAACTATTATTTTAATAATTTTAAAGTCATAATTTGATTTAAAAAAAAAAAAAAGCCCACAGCCCAAAATATTTTTTATAATCCCAATACCGAACCGTGAGTGCCGCACTTGTAATTAGGGATTGCCTTAAACGAAAAGGGCAAGTTGCAAGTAGCAGTCCTTCATTCTTTTTTCTCGGAATCTCAGTGAAGAAAGCAAAAAAAAAGGAGAAAGAGGGTGTGATTTATTGATTGTTGTGTGGTAGGGTTGGTGGGACGTGGGACCGGCAAGTGAGTTTGCCTTTACATAAATTTGGCATAAGGTAAACATGTTCTTTTCGTTTTTTTTTTTTTTTCTAAAATTAAGTTAATAATTTAGTATTTCACTCCTTTTCACATGTCAATACATCTCTGTGCAAATTGTAATTGTTCAAGTGACTAATTTTAGTCTTCACATTTTTGTTGTGTTCTGGTTTATAGCTATTAGTAAATCAATCTTTTTCAATTGTAATTAATTTATTTTTATTTAAGAACTCACATATATAATTTTAAAACAGATAAGTAAAAATATTTTAAAAGAAAACCAGTGATGCTGCCATTTCTAGAGAGAGGTGAAAGTGATCCAGAAAAATGAAATAAGTTTAATTTAGAATTGTCAGAACTTCCTATTGATCCTGGACAACAAACCCCAATTTCTTCTTACAATTTTAATGTTCGAGATGAAGTTCGTATATCATATTTACAAATGGGTCCTTGCCAACTTAAATTCCATAATTTTTGTAAGTTTAAATTTGGGCAACAACAGTGGCGGTTCAATCCTGCTTGGTTTAATAAATATGAAAATTGGTTACAATATAATATATCAAAGAATGCTGCATATTATTTATGTTGTTATCTTTTCAAACCAGAAATTAGTGAGCAAGCAAGTGGTGAGACATTTACAAAAAATGGGTTCTAAAATTGGAAGAAACCAGAAAGATTAGAAGAACATGTTGGAGGTCCTAATAATGCTTACAACAAGGCCATGGGTTATTGTGAAGATTTAATGAAATAGGAGCAGCATGTTCGAATATTTTTTAACAAATATTCTAATCAAGATCGAAAAGATTATCGAACTCGCCTGTTTGCATCCATTGATGTTGTTTGACTTCTTTTAAAATGAGGACTTGCATTTCGTGATCATGATGAATTTGATAATTTGAAGTAACTGAAAAATTTATCTTTGAATTTTGAGATTTCTTGCCAATTGCAATGAAGATATCAAAAGAGTTACTTTGAAGAACGCTCCTGGAAACAACATTAAGGTTCAAAAAGATATTACATGTGTCCACGTAATGCATAAAATGGACAAGCTAGTAAAAGTCAAGTTCGCCAAATATGACGAGGCGGCTTAGTTTAGTTATTGTCATGGATGTGGTCATTAATAAATGGAAACCACTCGGGTGGCATTATCGTAATCTTGAATAGCATGGGACAGGTACTTGAAATAATTCTTGTTCGGCTCCTCTGCCGGAACCTGACGATAATAAATATTAATTAACTAATGCTAATAATTAGTTAAAAAAATAATTTAACAAAAATTAAAAGGGAATTTTTAATTTCACAATCATGCTAACGTCATGCATGCATGCATGCAGGTATTTATGTTGCCATGCACGTACGAACAGGAGATGTAGCTATAGAGAGCAATTAATAGTGATTAACTAATAACGCTCACCTCGCCTTGGTAGAAAACTTTGCGGCCATCAGGGCCAAGAATGCATAGCATTTTCTCGTATTAACCCCTGTAATTTATATTTTCATCATAAGATTAATGTACTTAACTGTATATATGTTATGCATACGCGCCGTGCATGTGTATGCATACATATATCAAATAGTTAGTTAAATTATGGCATGTACGGAGAAATTACTGTACTTTCCAAAATATTGTTTACAAGCTTGACAAGGCCACCATTGATTGATATTAGATTGAGCCACTGCTCCAGCGCATTTCCAAACTTGGCCATAGGTTCTCTCACGGAAGTAAGCAATTTCTGTATGAGCCCGCAGATGAATATAACCCATCGTTGAGGAAAGCTTCTGCACGACTGTACCCCACCCCTTATGAGCACTCAATAAACTTTCTTTTTCCTAAATCAGAGGACAATAGTAGAAGCATCAGGTCAATCCATGTTGCATCTTTTGGCTTCAGAACCAGATAACTGTCAAAGAATTGTGCCTCTCGTTAGCCATTACGTACTTGCAAGCAAATTAAGACGATAGCTAGAGATGTGATGCCTGGACAATTGCATCTCTATTTGCAGCTTAACCAAGGTTGTCGGTTCGAGACTTAGGAATGCAGGTGTATTAAATACTTGTTGGGAAAGCTTTGTTGTCCTAGTGATCCTACTCGGTTCGAATTTGGATTAGTCGATGATTACTTGTTATTTGTTTTCTATATATATATTTTTAAGAGGTAGTCGATTAAATTTTCTGTGTCACTTATTGGCATAATGGTTTCACGAGTAGATATTATGATCATCACATCAGATAAAGCTAATGGATACTAATTACATCGCTGCTGTATTATATATTAACATTGTCCCGCCACCCATGCAAAGTCAAAACAGACGGAATTATTCGCTTGTGGTAACTAATATTATCGCATCATCAATTAATATACAATATTAGCAAATTATTCTAAGTGGCATGGAATGATATTTGGGTAATAAATACCGATTAAAGACCAATATACATGTGTTTAATTAATTAAGCTGCTAATTGTGTCGTTCCGCTGATAGACGAAAAAGGGAACTTATTAACTTACATCAAACCTAAAATCAGTCCTTCACTGTGAGTAGGACTGAAACGGTATGACTACTGTAACTGTAATAAATTTCTGTGTTTGATCTTCATGGGTGACAAATCTGTCATTGTAGTATTGTTGTGATCGTGTGAATGAAGTCTATTTATTTAAAAAAAAAAATAATGTTGACAAAAAGCTGCGGTTGTCATTTATCTAAACATATTGCACGAAATTGGGCTACGTACACTATCCGCGTGGGTTGGCCTTAAGAGAGAATTTTGAGCCACTTTAGGCCCGCAATCTAACCAACAGCTTTTTTCTGGCCCAAATAGGGTCCAATATGGTACGTGAATGGAACAGATCATTGAAAGGAGCTGGGCCGATTCCACGTGACAACTTCTAAGACTGCCGCGTGCATATTAGTTAGGATAAATCGCTGGAGTGAAGCTCCGAACAGCCGTTTAAAAAACTCTTATCAAAGCCTGTTGATATCAAAATCATAGAAAGAACAAAAAATTATAGTAGAGTTAAATTAATTTAAATAATTAATAAAAGCTTATCATTATATGGTTTATTGCTTTATTGCCTCAAAATTATTTTAAAATTAAAATAATTTTTACATCATTTAAGGATGGGTGGTTCATGATTTATAAGTATAAAAACATTTTAATTTAGATAAACTCATATTTGTCCTTTTGTGTGATTTCCTCTAGTAATAGAACTTTGATCATAAATATGGGGTTTTATAAAGATTTTAAAAGGTTGTGAAAAGCACTATTCAAAATATTGATCATTTATGATAAAACAAATGTAGTTTGTCATAACTAGGATTAACTGATACAATTTTTTGTTTTTTTCCTGATTATATAAGAACTTAGTAGAAGACTCCTCCTCCTCAACTAAAAGTATTTATTAATTGAGACTGTGAATGAAAATAAAAGAATGAGATTTATTAACTTATTTATTTTCAAAATAAAGAGAGGAACTGTAATTAAATTGGTGGACCTCAAACTAATTTAAAAATAATTACTGAAATTCTTATTCTTAAAGGGAAGTTGAGAATCAGAACCCATTCATGTGACTGGTTATAACACCCCCAACCAAAATTTAAAATTCCCAACTTGTCCTCAATTAAGATACAAAAATATAAAAATGCAAAATGGGAGAAGATCACCAAATCCCTAATCCATTTCAACGCAAAATCGAACCAACTGCAGCCATTGATTGCACCATTGGACTCGCGTCAGTAGTCGTGAGCCTCACGCCAGAGCAGATATTCGCAATCGAGCATTATATTGTTGAATATCAAATAATACATTTTTTTATTGTGATTGATTTGATTATAATAGCTAATTTGATTGAACCAAAAAACAAGAGAATACCAAAACAATTATCGCCATTATCATCATTTTTAACAGTATTTTTTTAATAATAAACACAATTATTATAACAAATAATAATGATAAACAGAATAAGTAACTAAGGGCATATTTAATAACCTGTAATAATCTATTTCGATTATAAAGAAAAGTAGATACACTTATGGGGATACAACATATACCGATCTTGATTTCTACGGATTAAGTAAACATTTTGTTCTAATTTTTATTCTCATTCACATTTCAATTCATTTCAATTTTAACCCATTCCGATTATTAATTGGTAAATACACCATGAGCGTGAATTTAATTCCATTCAACTTTCAATGTAGTCTCTTAAATTATAAGTCCATGAAATTTATCTATTACCTCCTAGAAGGAAAAGCAATTCACATTTTCTTCACAACTGTGATTGGCAGAGACCGAGCTTGAAATCATTTTTTTATTAGAATTTAAGAAAGCAAAATGTGAAGAACAAATCGTCCACCGAAAATATAAAAGACATGTCATGAATGCACCACCGAAAATATATTCATTTTGGAAGTCAATAAAAGAAAACAATGGCGTGTAGTTGCCGTCTAGCAGTTGATCATGTGCAAAATGATCGTTTTTATTTGTTCTTTTTTTTTTCCCTATTAGTTTGCTTCACCTTTATCGAATGGGTACGACAAATATTAAATTGCTGGTCTGGCTAGTGATTCTAGAAGCAAAAAGGGGACAAAGTTTCCAAGATTTTTTGCGATGATATTCATCTCCTCCGTCAAAAAGGACAGATTGGGGAAGAATATCGGGTTAATAGATTAGATTGTGTTCTTCTCCAAGACTCAAGCGGCTAGGTTACCACCCAGTATCCAATACCCAATCCCAAACAACCAACCAACCAATCTTTTATAATTTTTTCTTACTTAATATTATATTCATGTGATTGGTTTCCTCCATATCTTATCATTTTCTCTGTTTTCTCCTCCTTTTCTTTTTCCTCTACTAAAACAAAGCATAAAGGTCTCATCAATAAATACCAGATTGGAATTAGATACAGTATGTTAAAATTGAAGAATGATAGCATAAGATTCCCTTGTGTTCTGCAAATAACGAGTATTAAAACTTACATATAACGTCCGTGACATGTCGTATTTATAAAATCGAACATAGAATCCTTAAAAGTATATAAATTTATATCAGAATTTAACAAAGTTCAAGCAAGTTAGTACTGTTGTGATAACGTCGTAAAGGTTCCAAAATGGGAACTTATTGTTGTTTTCAGGATGTGGCGATGGCTGTAGAATTCTCTAATGAGATTTATTTTATTTTCCGAACTCCCCAATGCGAAAAGGATTCGTCATTGAGCAGGAAGAGAATGAGATTTGTGCCTTATTTGTTAAATGTTTGGAATCTAAAAATTTATTAATTTATTATTTTTTTTTTAAATTTACTTGAATGTCTGATTCTTAGGCATTTATATATGGATAAAAAAAATAAATTTTTGTGACTTTTGTCTGAATAAAAAAAAAAAAATGAATGAGAAGTAAATATTATATTTCAAATATATATATTTAATATACTTATTTTCTAACTGTCAAATAATCATGTATAATTTTTTTTAATTTATAAAAAATAAATTTAAAAAAAAAATGTCATCGGATATTTGTATTTAAACCCATTAAAACTTCAAAAAATTTTCCACTCCCCCCAAAAAAAAAAATACTACCTTGGATTTTTGTGGATAGTTAAAGCATGTCCAAAGAAATACAATGAACTTGTGGGGGGGGAAAAGGACAATGTCCCGTATTTACAGGACAAGAGGGCTCCCCTTATTCAAAATGGAAGAACCATTAATGTTCGGATGTTCGAGCCTTTGTAGCAACTCTCACATGGGTTTTCTGATGATTTTTTTGACTTTGTCTCGCCTGTTTCATATTCATTTTTTCCTTTTAATCCCTGGTAAAGTAGTGTATGCTTTTTATATGCATCTTTACCTGTTGATTGAATGGGATAGGGATTCGCGTTGGAAAGAATAAATTGTTCATCTTCCTTGAAATTGAGACGAACAGTTTCTATTCCGTCCAGCATTGGGAGGCAACTTACCTTCTTTTTATTTATTTATTTTTTATTTTATTGATAAACCAACAATATAATATTCAGCATTGCATTTTAGCCTGATATAATAATGCCCAATTCTGAATGGTTGTATACTTGTATTGCATGAAATCTTCACGTTAGTTGTATTTTCCTCCACCAACCTAAAATTATCAGAAGTTTTCTTTGATGGCTGGGGTCAAATTTCTCACCACGAATTACTAATCCAGATATGTCTAAGCTGGCTAAGCCCGGTCCATTTATAGTCCGCATTTAGAGACGGGAGACCACAACCATGGACGTATGAATCATTAAATACAGGGCATGGTTTTTGTAATTTGAAATAAAGTTGTCACACTCTCCGAATATATATCAATCTTCGAGTTTTATTGGAGTTTGAATTCATATATCATAGCACAGCCGAGAGAGACGTATGAGCATAGCTCGGAAATCTGTGTTAATTGGAGGCGAGATCTTTACCCGCACATATGGAAGATTTATTTACTGCCACTAATATTTATGGTCGAACAAATTGATATATTTACTTTAAAACAGAAGCTAAGTTACTACATACGTAACTTATATCAACCCATAAATAATTTTTTATAACCCTTTAGTTGTTTGATTGACGACAATTGAGCCATACCAAAAAAAAAAATACTGATGAGTTGATAGCTTAGCAAGATTCTTATTTTAAATAAAGCTATGCTTGTCCTATTATTCATGGCTAATTGTATTAACTAGGTTATGAACAAAAAATTTCCAAAATAAACAATTCATTCGAGTGTGGCACATTTTGACTTAAGAGCACTGGTAATTTTTACAAGCTTGTCAATTTATCTTGTTAATATTTGTCTTAAATATTATTGCAGGGCCTTGTCTATCAACTTAAGATTTTCGGTAAAACAGTTTCTCTAACATAGTAACAGAGCCGAAGTCTTTAGTTCAATCGATTCCCCTATGTGTAGTAAACTCTTTCACTTGTAGGCTCTTGTCTTCCAACTCATCTATGAGTTTTTGGCTCGTCAAATCCTAGTCCACATTACATGAGGCATGCTAGTAAAACTTGGCATAAATATTATTTTTGGACGCGTATTACTATGGAGTAATTACCAATCATCTTAAGCTTTTGAGTCAAACTTTTTCTCCAGCATATCCAATCACTTCAATATGGAGATGAGTTGTTTAAACTAGTAAAACCTCTTGAATGATGCAAGATGCTTAGGATTTGAAATCCCCTCATGTCCCTGGTAAGAGTGTAATTTAAATATTATATAACATTTAAAACGTGGTTTTGTTTATGAGAACAAATCTACTCCAAAAAGAAAATGATTCATGAATGGGGGAGTTTTTTTTTTTTTTTTTTTTTTCATTTTTTCCTTAAAGTTATTTTGGGAAATGGATATGCAACTAATCGCTGAAAAGGGTAGCAAGCATGTCCTTATTGGAGGATGTAGGCCATCAGCAAGAGCTGCCAAACTGAGTTTGGATAATCATTTACTAAGGATTGATTTGAAGTTGGAATACTTAACAATTCAAATGAGGTTCCTTTTGTGTAATCTGATATCTTCAAGTTAAAAGTTTTGGAAGTTATGAAACTGCAGCAATCTGCAGTCCACAAAACTGCAAAAAATACATGGTACTTAACAATCTGCATGCACTCTCTTCCACTGACAAAATATATATAATGTCCAATATATATAAGTGTTTCTCTTATCAATGCTGTAACATAAAAACTCTTGTAATATAAAAGGACGATCTTTAATTCCTTGGGGAAACGAATTATTGAAAGATGATGAAACAGAGAAAACTTTGTAGCAATCATCTGTGACACGAACATCTCGATTGCTGCTATGTTCCGAACATAACCACTTGAAGTTCACGTGAATCTCTTGGAATAAAATGATACATGTTTATAAAATAATAAATGGTTTAATTACTTTCTAAAAGTCGAACACGCTTGACTGCTCTCACTACAACAATCTTTCTATTTTAACTTCAACACGCACGTTCCTTAGACAGGTGACTAAATCGATGCTCATAAATAATACAAAATAACTTGCCTGTAAATTTCTGGAAATAATAGAACATAATATTTATTAATGACATTTTTAGGAAATTCAAAAGTTGATTCAACTGACAGTTTCACGAGATAATTGATATTATATATTAATTGATGGTAAGTTTTAAGTTTTTGGTTAGAAGGAAAAATAAATGAGAAAATCTGACGTGGACTGCCACATCAGACCGAGTTGACCAAGCAGATTGAGTTTCACGTGTCGAAGTGGTCGACGGACAAAGACGTCATCACGGTGCCACATTGGAAAAGAGCCCATCACCGCATTTGTCAGTCCTTCACGTGGACTTCCCATGCATTTTTCTCACTCTCACTCTTGTCACTATTACGCCCTCATTTTGCCCTTCCGTTCTTTCTTTGCCTCTTTACCCTTTCTATGGTTGAATGTGACATGGAGGAAATCATCGCGAAAGGGTAACACGCTCACCAAAAGTTGCACAAAATTTCTGTACAACTCATCTCCTGTATCCCAGCGTGTCTCACCTACTACACAGTTGGATTCAGCACCTGTCACGTCTAACCAGACAACTGTACTTTAATTGTCTTTCATTTTTCTTCCATGATGTTTGTACCCGTACTAGAGTTTTGCCGTGGATCATGTGTCATCATTTGACCTCAAGAGCATGGAGCTTTTGTTCACCAATGGTCTCAAGTTTACACACAAGTCTATCAACAAAGAAGCTTCTCTCTCTAGTTTTTGTTCCCATTCAATTTAATTAAAAAAAAATTCATATTTTAGCCTCGGATTCCGAAGATCAAATGTGCTGCTGCTGTCCAGGTTATTCATTCTGTCAATAACTCGGCATCTCTGATGATAGGTTCTTGATTAATTTCTGTCATTGGAATTGCGTGAATTTTAGACTTCCTCAGACAAGGTGGCCACTTAGTCCTTGCATATAAAGGCATGATAAATGAAAATGGAAGAGATAGAGATTCTCTAGAATTAAACTCTTAATTATGAGCTATCTATGTTTCAAGCGACTCTTAATTAATAATTATTTCATAACAATTCAACAGGCATATTAATTGATGATCATTACAAACTCTAAATATATCAAGAGATTTATGACAGTCATGCATGCATGATGATCAGTTTAATCTTTACAGCCCCATATATAATAATTAATTAAGCTAACACATCAGTTCAGCGCTACATATAGACTGCATTTGGTTAAACTCCAGCTAGCTAAGCATCTCCATAATGCAGAGCACCATTTTTAACTGCAGGTTGCTGATATGCTTTTCCAATAATAGGAGGATAATTTCCAGTAGTGAGTGTTGCAGGGAACCCTATTCCAGCAGGCCTACTAGCCGCAGCTCTCTCCAGTGACTGCACTTGAGTCTTCAAGAACTTGACATAATGAATTGCTTCGTCTAACATAGAAGCAGTGTCCATTTTGGTTCCTCCAGGGACAAGTCTTTGAAGTATTCTTATTCTCTCACTTATCCTCTCTCTCCTATGCCTTGCTGCAACACTTTGAGGATCCTTTGATATCTTCACGTTCCTTCTCTTCGGTGGCTTCACCGAATCTGGGTCAATATGAATTGGTTGCATAGCTGCAATTCTGAATATCGTTTCTCTCATCGCCGCCATTGAGTTCTGTTTCTGTGATAATGGTACTCCGGTAGAATTATTTGAATCTCCAGCTCCTCCTCTCCAAAATCTTTCATTGGGCGAAAAAGATAAATAAGTTGGTATAGAAGTGTCTTGAGCTGCGGTGATACTGGTGCCATTTAACGACATGTTACTATTAGATGGCATGTTTGGGAAAGAAGGTGATGAAGCAATATGTGGGTTGTTGTCATCAACGAAATGTGGCATGGAACTAGCAATGTTGTTGTTGGCGGTGATGGCGGCAGTAGTGTGATCAGCTGGGAGCAATTCAGCAACATCGTCGTTGGTGTAGGCCCCGTAAAACTCAGGGAACTTGTCCATCTGCATCATCATCATCATCATCATCTCCATCTGATCTTCTGTTGCAGCTGACTTTAACCGGTCAACTTCCATTGCTGGCTTTTTGGTTGGCTGGCTAGCTGCTAGCTTTATTTCACGCTCTCTCTCTCTCTCTCTCTCTTCTAATTAAAGAAAATGGTTTTTATATAAGTGTGAGAGAGCAACTGAAAAATGAAACTGATGGATAGGACAGACAGAGGAATGGGGAAGATAAAAGAGAGGAGTGTAGACTAGGAGTTTTATCAGAATGTGCAGCGATGAGAATTGAGAAGGAAATAGACACAGAGGGTAAGGAGAACAAGTAAAGAAAGAAAAATGAATATAATAGTGATATCGGGACGGGAACAGGCTTATCATTATACTGAGAGAACGCTATATATAACAAGTGGTTCAATTTATTACTATATATGTAATAGTATAAATGCTCTTCCAATCTTTTTAACCTTTTTTTATAAAAATAATAATAATAATAATAATAAATTAAAGTTGTTGAGTTTGTTTTCCCTTTTTCTTCAGGTGTATATATTCTGAAGCAATAATTAAGTTTCAAGATGGGATATATATAGTAGAAAGTGAAAATTCAATTATGGTGATTGGTACCTTGAAATTCAAAGCATATGATGATGTAGCCATAGCATGCTCATTTTGATCAGGACCATTGAAATTTTGGACCACCAATCTTCAAGAAGAGAAGCAGACTTACATATAGTCAAATTTTGTTTAAGCAGTTGTTAAAAGATCGATTGGTGTTTAGCAATACTAATCTCAAGTCTTCTAATTAAATTTTCAAAAATCCGTTGTCTTGTGTACACTCTTGTTTGTGTACCGTCAAAATTTACAACATAAATCAACTGTATTTTCAAAACCAACGTAGAAAATTCCCATTGTGAAGAATTACGTAATTAAAGAAGGGGTTCGAATTAAAATTTTTTCTCAAAATTTTTTTTTTCACATGCGTTGAGACGAGATGAAATTTGTTTCTGCAGGTCCACCAAACTTGAAGTTGAAGGGCTCAGATCTACCAACTGTACTTCCAGGGAGTATCATATCATAAGTGCTAGTGTTGGTGCATGAATCATTATTTTTCTCTGATGAAAGCTATATTATACAACACTGAGTTGGGGTCTAACTTTTGCCTCAAAATTCACTATCTTTTAAGAACCCCAAAACCCCACTCTCACGTGACAGGTGTCAGAAATCCCACCAGACACCTTTAATATGAGTTGCTTTTCCCGGTACCGGCCGCTTACCGGTGGCTAACTTGTGCCATTGGATCCATCGCAGATTTACACGTGTCAATGGTCCAGTGGAATATGTATATAAATACATACATATATGGACCCTAGCTATATATATCCTGTTATAATCTTACAAGTTGCAGTATTATCTTGATATGCTGCTGCTGCTACAGCCTAAACCACCTCTCAATATCGCAGCAGGAACGCTTTTCGAGACGGATCAGGTCGCTGTTGCAACTGCTTCATGTGCTGGGATTGCTTCGTCAACCAACTTTACCTAATTCGTCAAAAACTCCAACTCCATCGCATTACCTTTATCAATTATACTGGCTGCCTTTGTCACGATCGTTAAACTTTGTGAATACTGGAAGCATTTTGTTTTTAATAATTAGCTTAGTTTAAATTACACTGCCAAACGAAAAAAAAAAAAACGCCACAAGCATCACTAAAGCACAATTACCACTATTGGGAAGGATATTCGCAATACATATATATATATATATATTATTACCTTTAAAAGCTAAGAATATTAATCTGAGCTGCTACAGAAAACTTATTGAAAAACCACTTGACCAAGCTTCTAATGGTAATGCATATTCATTTAAAATAAAGAGTCACGGCAGGGGGAACAAAAAGTCAGGGCAATTACAGCAAATAATTCAAATTCCCATTTATGGATACGCAGATTAAGTTCGAGTTTGGCAGATAACGTCCTTCAAAACATAACGATCGAGGAAGCGTTTATGGCAAAATAAGACCCCGAGGAAAATATTTTAAAGAACTTGTGTTTGTTTTTACTAATTCTGTTTAAGCAAACTGGAGAGACAATTCAGGAAGAGTCATGATCTCATTCTCTAAACTCGTATCACAACATGAAACTAGCACGATCAAATGTAATATTATATTCTCACCAAAGATCACAGTAAATATTTAAAATTTTGAGCTATTTTAGTTTGTTTTACTACCTTCATCAGAAAAACTGCCTACTTTGATAGCAATTAGTGGGCCTACTGCTGGACCACCGACTCAGCTCATAATGATAAGATATAGACATTAGCAAGGAGACATCCAGTGCTATTAATAAGGATGCTAAGAGTCAGGGCCTGTATAGTGCGACAAATTCGATGTTTGCCGTTTTGGCAAGAGACAACGCCGTGGTTTCAAATTCAATTATCTTCGTGTCCAGTAATTTAATTTGTTTATTGGTGGCAAACTGCAGTTCTTGATTTAGTTTCAATATTATTGAAAGATCATTTTTATCCTTTCTTTTTTTTTTTTTTGCCTTTCTGCAAATAAACCGTAGCCGGTGAATCCTAAATGTGAAACGTGAATACACAACTAATCTTAACATTCGAGATTAATTAAGAACATTCAATGGACGCGACCTATCTCTGTAAAATTGAAACAAATAAATATTCCATGCATCTACCACCTTTGGCACTTGGACATGCACGTTATGTAACATCATTTTTCTTTAACTTCAGTGATTGAAGATCACGTTGTTAATAATTAGAAGAAAAATGGTGAATTCAGCCTCATCGCGACAGTTGTACTTAGCAGATGTGCAAGGTGCTAAAATGATTTTTTTTTTTAATTGAAAAAAAATGAGAAAAAGATAAAAGAAGAAAGAAGAAAGAAACATAAGTGGTTTTGTTGAGTTGTTTGTTGCTCGTTTTTATTTTCGGCAACACCAATCCAAAACACTAAAAAACGCTCCGAGCACCGTCCAGACCAGAATGACAAGTGCCATTCTATTTCTCTCTCACTTACAATTACGAAGAAACTCTAATTTTGAAGTATTAAATAAAATTAATAGAAAAGAAAAGGACATGAATAAATGAATGAATGAATGAATAAAGGGACATATTCTCTGCAAGAAGAGACCCAATTGGATAAAAAGAATCCAGGGTTAGAGATTTTGCTGTTGGGTTGGCATTTTTTCTTTTCTTTTTCTTTTTTTCAACTTAGCATTATCGCGCTTGCATTGCACCACCTTATCTTCTCTTCCCCACATCCTATTAATTTATATTATCAACTATAATGCCTTTGCATTCAACATTATTAATAAAGTAATATCAGAAAATGAGCACTTATTATTATACTATTATATTAACTCTTGTATCTCCCACTTTCTTTCTTTTCTCACCCTTCCTTCCTCATCGGGAACTGCAGGCAAAGGCTCTCAGAATTAAAGAAATCTTATTTTATTTAATATGATATTATTCAATAAGAAATGGTCCCACTCTCTCTCTCTACATGATTTTCAACAGATGAATTTGGGATCATTTTCTTGTTGCCAAATTGCAATTTGCAACAGCCCGTCAGTCAAAGCATACATCTTGGCTTTGGGGTTTGCTTGGCCAACCTTTTTTGCGTTTTTACAAGTCACAATATTGCACGCCAACTCCTATCTCTGAAAGAATAAAGTGTTGAAGGGAGTTGGGCTCAGCAATCACCACTCTAAAATTTTTTGGTTATTTTGCTTTGCTGGTGCTAGCTAGCTGTTCTCTATTCGTCATTATATGTTTGATGATCTGACGGCATTTTTCCCACCTTTGCATTAGTTTTTTTTGTTTATTAAAATTATAGTTAAGGATAAATATAAATAGAATTAACTGTGTATGATTTTTTTCTCTCTTCAATCTTTATAATTGGTTTGCAGAAATTTGTTTATATATTAAATAATCTTTCTGTATTTTTTTTTCTCTTTTCATGTTGATTGCATTTATTTTTTAGATGTTAGTGTGTTTCAATTTTATAGAGAGGGAAAGTTTGAAAAGAAGAATGGAAATATCAAGACTACAAAAAAAAAAAAAAAAAAATTGAAGAGTAAGAAAACTTCTAGAAATTAGAAAGATTTATAAAAGAGAAAAAATCTGCGTTATTTAGTAGAGTATAATTGGAAAAGAGGCTTTAAGAGGATTTTGAGGA
Organism: Murraya paniculata; assembly: GCA_030449075.1. Lineage (NCBI taxonomy): Eukaryota > Viridiplantae > Streptophyta > Magnoliopsida > Sapindales > Rutaceae > Murraya > Murraya paniculata. Next base: position 8,477,765 of record JAEVFN010000001.1, on the reverse strand, counting down.
TGCCAATAGTCCAACTCATTAGCTAAAAGCCATGCCCATGCATGTGTCCTAAAACGAAGCAGTAAGCGGCAGCTCCTCAGCTGTGGGTTTACGTATGATCAATCGAGCAAGAGGGTGGAAGCGCCCGATATGTATCAAACAAGAACAATTGAACAATTAGCATTTACACTTCGCCTGAACGCTTTTAATGCAGCCATAGAGCCATAGCCCCCATTCAGATTGATGGTACTTCGGCATTTTTGTTATCAATTTGGGTAAAAGCTTATGAAGTTTAAGGAGACATTGATAGTTTCAACCGTATTGATTTTTTCCCCACCCCACCCTAAAATTCAAAAGAAATTGGCGGCATGGTGCCGTAGACAAACAATATATATGAATGTAATAATTCAATGGTATGGTTTCATTTTCTCGGCCCAAACCAGCTGCACGATGTTTCTTGCTGGTGCCGGCCCAACTTAAAGGACGTTAAAGTGAATGTAGTTAAATTAAATAGAACCAATTTCAAAACCAGAAGCCCGTCATGTCAATTTTGTTTGTCATCCACGGAATGATGAGAGAAAATATAGAACGCGTCAATCCATTGCCTGTAAAACAAAGCCAAGTTTTCAGACTCAGGACAGGAGCATCACTGGAAAACCTTCCAAACCCAACAAAAACTGTAGTTTTCATAGCATAAAACCCCAAAAAAAAAAAAAAAAATTTCTGAAATAAAAGCAGCAAATGAATACCAAGAAATATCCTTCAAAAGGTGGAGCGTAGAGTTCGTCCCTCCAACCACTAGCAAAACTGCTAAACCAGTAAAGCTGTTTGTACAAGGAGAACAGCCTTCTCAGACAACAATTCGTTTGCTGCCATCCACTTGATCTCCATCCAAGAGCTCATTAACACAGAATTCATGCAAGTTCTCATACATTTTCTTCCACTGCTGAACCATTTGCAATGTTCGATTACACTCATGCTTCAGCCTTTCCACCTCCATTTCTGTCGCAGCAGAAGAACCTTGTTGCTGCAGAACGTAAAGAGAGTATTGTAAGACAAGGGTTTCAGGAGGATCTAATATGCTGTTACCTATCTGCAAAAATAGGGTCAACATAGGGAGCTACGAACGGTACATTAAATTAACAATATGAAAAAACATAATCAAACCTAGGATAATAAATATGATCCAGAATATTCAACATAAAGCAATTAAAAACCTGGAGTTCTTTTATATGATTCTCAATCGTGCGATGACTAATGTACGAGGCATCTCGAGGAGCACAGTAAAGAGAGGGAAGACGTATGACACCCTTATTGTCCACATCTTCATCCACCGAAGTCACATACCTATCCAGTGGAGGAGGTAACCGTGAACCATGCCTTCTTGAGGAAGTATGTGGATTTGAAAATGTTCCCAAATTAAGGTACGGTGGTCGTCTAACAACAAGAATATTGTTCACAGGTCCTGTAAAGCACAGAACCAAGTAGCTCTAGTGAGATACTGGAAAAACGAGGGAAAATATTAACTCCAGAAAAAATGGTGACAACCATGGCAACAATACAACCCAACAATGCCAGCCAAAACCAAGGAAGAGTTTTATGTAACAAGAATGCCTGTATGTAACAGACAAGAAGCAATTTGCATCCATGAAGAAGTTTAACTCTTTAAACTGATAGGAAAAATATACAAGCACCTGAAATAAGAGATACCAAATGAACCATTTGGAATTATCATATAAGTTTCAATTGGGAAAAGAATTCTACAGAACTTTTAATACGATGTAAAAACATAACAAAATCTAAGGAAAAAATGCGCCCATTACAATAGTAAATAAAGATAAGGAAAAAATAATAATATTATTGATAATAAAATCCTAACGCAATCAAGGAAGTAATATTGAAAGGTTGTTTGAACAAAACCTTTTGCAAGTCTGAACATGCGAACAATATTATGAGTTATTGGATCCCAAACTCGAACAATGCCATCCTCTGATCCAGAAATCAACAAATCTCCAGTACTGTATGCCAAACAGGTCACAGCCTTGCTGTTCACAGAGAGGAAAACAAGAAGACAATTATAAATCCACAAGTATACCAAAAACCCTATCTGCATAAATGAAGCGTATTCAAATTTTAGATCATTCAACAAACTTTCTGTGGTAAACAAATTGAAGTCCATCTCTACAATTTAATGAGAGCTTATCATGCCATAAAGCTGCATAAGCAAGCAATCATTTGCAGAATAATTGTCTTCCTCATAGGAACCGCTCAAACATAAATTCCCAGAGAGTAGTAGAGATTACTATATATTTTGGAAGTATATGTGGATGATGTGGATGATGTTTTTCCATATTATACCAGTATGAAGAAGGAAAAAGGGCTTTATTTTTCCTTCCAAACAGAGTATGGGCATATGCAGCCTCTTAATTGGAAAGTGGCTTGCGAAGATCATTTTCTCTTTCGCTCTCCTATATGCTGGTTCGGCATGTCGTGACAAGATTTATCACATCAACACTTACTAGGGCTGCTGCTAGCGTAGATTCTATTTAAAAGTAACCACGAAAACAAAAATAAGGTTGAATTAAAACAATAAGAAGATAAGCAGTGGGTTCGGAAATCCGGTAAAACTCATCCCTTGGGAGAAATTGCATTCTATATATATTTTGTAATTTTCTCTTGAATATTTAACAGCATCTTGATATCTCATTTTCAGTACTGGGAGATTTATCCCTCAAAAGGAGCCCTTTTGGCATAACTAATATGATGACGTGTGCGTGCAATAGTTGGTGGATGGCCATTTTATATTTATTAAAAGAAGACTGTATTCAGATTTTAGCAAAATAATTGGAACATTTCTCAACAAAAGGAAACATCTGACATTCTTAATTGGCTATAATCAAAGTTATAGCAAGCACAAGAAAGTAATTAGGACCAATGGGATCTACAATTTTACGGGCTAGAAAACACAATTGATGGATATAAACCGCATAGTCAATCTAAAGATCTCTCTAAGGAAACTATGTAACAGTAACAGGTAAGCTGCACCTTGAATAGGTTAGAAGCTCCTCAGAGCAAACATCTGAAAAGCTAAGAGCTAAGCACCACTCCAACACAATCCAAGACCTATATCTGAAAGTTCAGGTTTAGCTTGGACACAAGACTGGTTTGCTTGCATCTGTAGAACTATTTCTTTTGTGTTGGGATTTTTATTTTATAAATACATTCACATGACTTTGCTGATGGGACCCACATTTAGCAAAGGAAAGGTCTAAAACATTTGTAGAAACATTTTAAGCGACGCTTAAAGATTTGAGGAAAACTTAAGACACTTTGACATTGTAATCAAATTTTGTGATTAGCCACATTCCATCAACAGCAACTATAAATGTCAAGAAAGTTGAATAGAATCAAAAGCCATGAATTACCCTCCTTGGTAATACCAAAGGCAAAAACATATGCGGCAAAAGAAAATTCAAATAAACAGCTAACTAATATAAAAACTACAAGGAAACCTCAAACAGTTGCAGGCAGTATAGAGATTAAAAAAAAAAGAAAAAGAAAAGAAAAGAAACTTCCAAAAGAATAACAGAGTAGACAAAGGTTCCATCCAGTAGTATGTGGAGCCAAAAGAAAAATGGAAAACCTGTGATCAGATAATGAACCAATGATATGCATCCCATAACTACTGGTAGAGGGACTTTCAGCATTAAGTGCAGCAATATAGATACTGCCATCTCTACTGCCAGCATAAAAGACATGTTCAGCGGGGTCCAATGCAATTGCATCAATTACTGAAGGGAATACGATATTTCTCAACAATCTTCCCTTCGATAAGCTCCACACCTAACACAATGTACTAAAAAAATTTAGTACATATATCTAATTTTCCGATAAGTAAATAGGAATGCACCATTGTGTAATAAAATGTAGACACTAAGTGAACGCAAAGAATACCTCATAAAGCAAAAATTAACTTAAATATGAAGCAGAAATGCATACAGTGAGATACGGAGATCAGCTTTCATTAATCTGGAGTTTAGGAACTAAAACAATTGATAAATATTTACTAAATCCATTGTTTAAAAAGCTCCTGTTAGTCTAGGTTATTCCTTCCCCGAAGCAGTCTTCATAAACATAGCATTTCAGCATCTCGAATCCTGAACTATACTTAATGTTATTTTTCATTCCCTCAGAAAACATTTTGAAGGTGGTTTTGGAATAAAAAAGAAGTATATCAACGATTTACATGAAGCTTGATAGAAGCAAAACTCCCAGCCCACCGATACTACCACGGCTAAATCTAACATCCAGAACCAGATTTATATAGCTTAAGTAACAAAACTTATCTTCTCTCCAAAAAAAAAAGTGACAAAACTTATCAAAATAAAAGCAGTATAACCAACCTTGCAAGTTCGATCCTCAGAAGCTGACACTATAGTTGCATTGAATCCTCCATGACCAATAACAATATCAGTTATGCGCAGAGTGTGCCCAGTAAAACTATGCAAATACAGATGGCTTGCCTGCTGGCTTTCATACTCCTCAAATACCCTAAATTTAACATTAGAAAACAACAAACTGTGTAAATCATAATCAACAATAAATCAAAATCACCAAGAAACACGCCTCATTAACAAGGAGAATAACAATAACAGGATAGACAAGTACTTTAGAAGTGACCAAATTCTAACACATCCGTCCTCGGACCCAGAAATCAGAAATGAACCATCCTCTGAAAAAACCAAGCAAGTAACAGCCCTATAGTGCGCGTGCCACTTCTTTAATAATCTACCACTTGCAACCTATATCATAAATAATATATCTCAAATTTCATCAACAAAAAGACAGAACACTTAAAACTGAAGCTCACGCTCGAATTTACCTCCCACATGTAAATGTCTCCCGATTGACCCCCACCAGCAATATAGGTGCCGTGGCTATTAGCAGCAATCGGCTTAATCGGCTCAGCTGGTACGCTCTTCACTTCTACCTGAGGCTGTATAAACCAAAAATTGTTTTATTTAAACCCCCAAAAAAAAAGTAAATATATATTTTTAAAGTTGAGGCAAATAAACAAACAGTGGATATGCAACCTTGGACCACGACCAGTAAAGGATGGAACCGGACGAGGCGGAAGGTTGTTCGCGAAGCTGAGAGGAGGCGAGGAAGCGTTGGCCCACACACGCGAGTCCGTGGGGAGGTGAGGCGCACGATTTGTATCGGAGCTGCTCGGCACCTGATTCTAGGTCCCAGCACCCGATACCGGCATCGGCGACTGACGATGATGCGATTACCAACTCCATTTTGATTGATTTGACAAGTTTGTTTTGTTTTCTATTTTGCTGTTTTCACATTTGAAGTTGTGGTCGCCGGCTGGTTCTTGATCGCTGTATGTCAATATCACGTATATATATTATTGTAACGGAAGATGCTCCGCCGCTGAATTTGGACAAGTGGAAGGTTTTACCTTTTAGTTCTAAGTTTTCGGCTGCGTTAAATAAATCCCGAGGAGACAATGAAGATGCCGATGTATTCGAACGATGCAGGGTTTTGTGCGGGTTTTACTTTCATTTCCTAATTAATTAATTAATGACTTAATAAGTATTATCTTAAATAAAAATTAATTTCCCAGCACAAGTTATGAATTTAAATTATTTAACAAATTCACAATCTAAAGTTTCTTTGTGACATTCAAAATATCAAACACATCAACATAAAATAATTAATTATTATTAAATACATGGTAATTATTTATTTGTGACAATGCCATACAAATGTTGTATTCCAAATTCTATAAATATATCGTTTCACATCTATGATTAAAAATAAGGAAGTTATTTCTGTAAAAATATCATTAAAGTAATATGCATATTCAAGTGAGCGGTGAGTTGGTCGCCTAATGTTAATGGACCATTTTTTTAATACGAATGGGATATTACAGTACCTGATAGGGGGTTTTATAAGGATTTCAAGGGGTGTCGTAAGGTCCCACGCTATTTTTGTCAACCATGGCCATCGCCGAATTGTTATTTTAATGACAGGAACAACACTTCAGTAAAAGCACCCACCAATTCTCTGATAGCACTCATTTGATGAATAAGGCACAACCCATTTATGTGTTGAGGCCCATCATAATGGCTGCTTTTAGTTTTACCTTCTATTTTGCGTCCAATTTCAATGCCCGGTACGCGGCACCCTTTTCGGCCGCCGTCGATCAATGGCCTTTCTTGAATTCCTTCTAATAATGTTTGCGTTTTGATTGGCACCGTAAGTTTAGAATCAAGTCATAAGGTCACTTTGCTATACAATGTATAATAATTAGAAGTTTCAGAGAAAAATAAACATTCAAGGTGGTCTACTATACACAAAAAAAATAAAAAAAAAAAAAAAAAGGTTTCTCAACGTATCAATCAACTTTTGATATCTTGTTTAGTATAGATGTTTTTTTTTTTTTTTAATAACTCATGGAATCATTAATGTTCAAATCCAGCACATGAGCCTTAGGAAGACAGTTCCTTATCGAAGTTAGACCTCTTAGACCTTGGCTTCGGTATAGATATTCATTTGATCTCAGTGGACGATGCAATTTGAATGAAAAATAATGTGACAATATTAAAAGACTAATAATGATGGACAAAACTAATTTAAGGTAAGGGTCTAAATAGAAATTTTTTTAAATCTTTTCCCTAAATTTTACTAATTGGTCACTCTCGATTCATAGTGTTTATTTATTTTTCTAATTTAATCCTATGAAATTTGTGGTTTCATCTTATGACCCTTATTGAATTATAATCTGAAATGCTATTGATACACATTACTATTGCCCCCATTAACTTCTAGCTAAGAATATTTAGAACAAACTTCAAAAAAATGTTGTGTCCTACTAAGGTTTGCAGAAATCCTGCAATCCTCATCGAGATTTGAGATAAAATTTTATCCCAATTTACTATTCATCTCGAGATTAGAGACATTTGACAATTTTGATCGGGATCCTAAATAGTCCAAAATCTAAATTTTCAAAAATGCATGACAAGTCGGTTTAATAAATTACATATATTTGACATGTCGGTCATCTGTGCATGACAAATCATTTATTAGTTATGACGCGTCAATTGTAAAAGCATAACATATCGATTAACTCGTATGATATATCATTTGTGCCATAATCTGCATTGTATGATAGAAAACACATGTCGTCCAAGAAATTCAAGATTGGATCAGGATTTAAAATTTCAACTAAGAGAAGATTGTGACATTTATTTTTATGAATTTACTGCTCAGGACAGGATCAGGATCGGTGCGAATCTCAACCTATTGGCAGCCGTAGTCTGTATGTAAAAGAAAATGTAGTCATGAACTCACACCAACAAATACAATTTTTTTTCTCGTTATCAAATCAATATTTTATAAATTGTCGATAGAGTAGCGTACAATAAAAATGTGAGAGGAATTTAAAGAAGTGTATTCAAGAAGACTAAAGGAAGCAACCGTGTATGTTTTATTTTCTTTTCGTTTCGTTCCTTTTACTCATAATCATAATTTTATTTTTCTTTTTTCTTTTTAAAAGGAAAAAAAAATTCAAAAACAGAGTTATGTGGTCCTCCAATACGGCTGTTTGGCAGCAACACACAATGGCCTTCCTTAAAAGGCTAAAGCACTTCTTTATTCTTTTACCGGATGATCCGTATCCACTTTTGAGACCCAAAATCACCCACTTTTCTTCAGCATCACACGTGCAGTTTCTCATCACGTGACACTCTTCAAGAAGACAAAATAAGCTATAGGGAAAGCCCATATAGATTATAGCCCATAGGAGTATATTATCACAGATTTTATTGTAGTGTTAAAATTAGCTAGGGTTAGGGCTTGCTCTTTCGTCTGAGTGGTACTAGTAATAGTAGGCGACGAAATTATTACACACGACAAAGATATTCTTAGAATACTATATATTCCTACTTTTATCAGTCTAGAGTCTAGCTCTATAGGTATTTAAATGGACCTTTTAAACTTGCTTTCATCTCTGTCTCGCAGAGTTTCCTTGTCTTAGAAATTAATAATTCCCATGAAGGCAAAAGAAGAACCAAGTGACAATTCGTAGTCAAACATTATCAAAAACTTTACTTGTGTAGGGATATTGGAGAAAGTGAGCAGTAAAGCCATTAAAGAAATGAAGTTTTTTTTCTTTTTTATTTTAAAAAAAGGAAAAAAAAAAAAAAAAAAGATTACCTACCAGTCAAAGGAGCTAAGCCAATGCTCTCTCTCTCGGTCTGTCTCTGGGTATCGTCTGGAAGAAGAAAAGAAAGAGCTTGGAATTAGAGAATAGAGGTAAGAGGGATCCAAGGAGAGATTTTGAAGATGGTCGATCAGATACTTAAAGTAGGAAAAGTCAAGGTTTCTGGTCCTCAGAGAAGAAGAAGAAGTATAGAAGCCTTGATAGATACATTTCGAACAAACATTTTTCGTCACTTATCTTATATTTCGCTATCATCGAATAACTCGCTATTTTGTTTTTACCCTTTTTCTTCAAAAGAAAAAAACAACAATAATAATCTTAATAAAGTTATATTTTATTTTTCTAAAATCTTAAAACTTTGTATTTGTTCTTTTGCGTGACTGACAGACAGTTCATAGAAACAAGAGAAATAGAGATTATAACCTTCATCAAACGAGATATGACATGATAGCCTTCTTTTCCCTAAATCATAGTTTTGCTTTCTTTTTGACAATAATAGTGATGATAATAATCATAATTACACTACTAATTAGTATGATTTTAAGGAACAAATTATCATATGGTATCAGCTGATTTTCCTTTTAGCCTAATTTATTAATCGTTCTTATCGGTCTTTTAATTTACAAAGGGTGAAGTATTTTCAAATCAAAAGCACGGTTGTACATTTGTACGTTACATTAATGGGACTTATCAGAGAAAGCCCTAGAGACATTGTTAATTAGGAACCAGCTATCTATAGTCTGAAACTGAAACCCTTCTCAGCTTTTTCTTGGTTTATCGAAGAACCGAGAAGTAAGCCATTAAAGCACAAACACAGACAAATACAATCTCTCTCCTGCATTAATGTAACCGAAACATACAGACGTAAAAATCATGAAGAGGGAAAAGGTAGAAAAAGAAGAACAAATCTGAGCAAGGCAATAAATTTGCGCCAATGAAATAGAAGAACATCAAAGAACAAAAAGATGTTGTTGGGGACGATTTAAACTTGCTCTCATCTTCACTCTACCAAAACCCACATGCATTCATAGCTGTGGGGAACAAAGATAATATCGACACTTCAAGTTATTTACATAGTCACAAACACCCACACGCACGCACGCACACTCACACACGCATATTTCGTTAACGCTACTACTATCATCAGATTCTCAAACTCGATGGCGTAATAACAAAGGCAAATCAAGCAAGAAAAGTGAAGCCAGAAAGAAAGGAGAGAAGGGGAAAAAAAAATAAAAGAGAGAGAGAGAAAGAAAAAGCTAAGATCATTAATGAAATAATTACTGAAGGAAACTAACATGTGGAAGGAGGCATGAGATTCAACCCTAGATCATCCTTATCCACGACCAAACGAGATTTGTTGGTCTCCGTATTTGCGGGATAATTAGATGCACACTCAGGGTGCACTCTCTTCTTGGATTGTAAAGGCACACCAAACAGTTTAGTCTTGCAGCTATTGTTGCTGGGTTCTTCAAGAATCGTCAAAGAGCTTTGTGATGTAGCAGTAGGAGAGTTCAAAACATGAGCATGATGATGGGTAGCTTGCTTAGGGTTAGTATTATTAGTAGGATAATACCCAAGAAGCTGGTTTAAAGGCTTTTGCACCAGTGGAGTTGTACTAGCACACATAGGAGCAGCAGCAGCAGCACTTGGTGTTGTGTTACAAAGAAGCAAAGAAGAAGGGTAAGAATTGCTAGGAGTAACGGGCTTCACATGATTTTGCACAAAATATATAATATCATTGTAAAGCTTTCTCATGTGTGCAAGTTCCGACATAAGCATATTGTTGCTTCTCCTCAGTCTCTCGTTATCTTCCGACAAGGCAGTAACCGAGGTATTAATATTAATATTATTATTGTTATTGTTGTACTCGCCGCCGCAGCCAGCACCAGTCATGACAACAGAAACTCCCGTGCCTTTGCCTCCTCTTGGCGGCGAGTCGCACCAGTTGTTGACGTGTTCATCTGAGTCGGATGGAGAGATGCTGACTCGGTTTGGAAATGGGAAGAAACTTGGACCGTTGACCAGTACTGGAGAATGTGAATGTGGGTGCTGATGATGATGGTGATGATGGTTTATGGCAACTTGTGGCTGTGCAGTCTTTCTTCGATGGATCTCACACAGCAAGTGCTTCTCTCCTTTCTTGAAGAACTCATTAGCAAACTCCCATCTGTCTGGCACAATCTTTCTAAAACCCTAAAAAATCAAAACACGAGAGGAGAAACGAAATCAAAAACCAGTATCTGCGGTGACCAAAACGACAAACTAATTATAAAAAAAAAAAAAGTAAAGGTCTTTTAAAGAGAGAGAAATGAGATTTTGTGTTACATACATAGGTGTTGAGCTGTCTGACAAAACTAGAAAAGTTGTTGTGCTTGAAGTAGTTGGGAAGAAGATCACGTGCAAACTCAGGGGGACGCCAAACGACGAAGGTGGTGTCGTCTTCGCCCCAGGAAACTATATGGTCTGTGGTGGGATCATCAACTAGTTGGTAAGTTTTAGTGAGGAATGGCGCCGGTACTGATTTGTGTGAGTCTAGTGATAGCAAGATGCCTTCGCAATTGTCTAACATAAGCGCCATTGAAAGAAAGATGAAAGCAAAAGCAAAGGAACAAGAAAATTTTTGTTTGGGAGCAAGTGAGGGAGTCGTGAGAAAGCCGGGGCCGTGATGGGTAATTGGTGATTCCTTTGGAGGATAAAAATGATGGCAGATAAAGGGTAGTGTGTAGTACTGTATAGAAGAAAAAAAAATGTTTGATTAAATTAATTAATATATTTACATATAGTAAAATATTTTTGGTAGTGTGCATATTTATAATTTGTTACCCTCTCCTCCTCCTCGGTCATGTAGTGAGAGAGAATATGTGTCTGTCTGTCTAGGACTGTGAAATAAGGGCATTTCAAGACAAACCCGTGACTTCTCTCTCTCTCTCTCTCTCTCTGAGACTCTGACAAGGGATCCCGCGCACACCCACTTAAAAATCAGCCACAAGGATGGTGCAGCTGCAGCCCGTCTTTTTTAATTTTTAATTTACAATGCCACCCCCTGTTTTACTGCCATAATCTAAGGGCATTTTGGTCAAATACGCACAACGTTATACTGCATAATTAACCGGTAACGATGCAATATTTATATATATATATATATTTATTATTCATTAAAATAGTAATATGAGGGGAAGAGGAAGGTGTGTTTGATTTTGATTTTGATTTTGAGTTAGGGGTTCACGTCAAACGAGTGTCCTCTTTTCATTTTGTAGCTTTCCGTTTGTTGTTTAATGACACCAACTCATCAAACACAGTCTCCAATTTCGAATCCCATCATTTTCTACTACTACTCTACTCTAGCAGATATATAAGGTAAACGATACATCGAACTACGTGATGGGACTTAACTAAACCTGTTGTATTAAAAAAAAAAAAAAAGGCTTGGTGACGACATTTCTTCTTTCAGCTTCTATTTCTATTTCTTCTGCTGCTGCTGCTTCTTCTTCTTCTTCTTCTTTGATTTTTCGGTTTTCTTTTTAATTTAATAATAATATTGCAAACTTTTCAATTGATGGATATAATAGTACACACATGCTCTCTCAGGCTACTTACTATACCGCTGCTCCCTTTACTCACTAACTTACAATTGTACAGACTCTACATAGCCTTTGGCCTCTGCTCTGAGCCTCCAACTTTGGCACTTCTCTCTCGGCTCGGCTTCTTTCTTTCGCTGACGTGTCCCAGGTGATTCAATTGAATTATTGGCCCCAAAAGTTTCCGTTCCATGTTTGTATACATATAACTGAAAAATATTTCGGCTTTTCCTAATTTCTCTCTCGATAATGCCCTAATTTTTTTCATATCTGTAACCCAATTAGTTTTTTTTTTTCCCTCTCTTTAAATAATTAAATAAATAAATATAATAAAGCTAGCAACCGAAAGAAAATGCGTGAAAATAAATATCGGAAGTCAGTGGTTATTAGAGAGGGATCCTATAATTAAAAGTAAGAAATGCATCATTTTGGTTATGAGTAAGTGAACAGTTGGGCAGGGTAGGGACAGAAGCATGTTCAAAGTGAAACTATGGGAAAATGATTACTAATTATTTCACATAGATACTGAACTGATTATTTTGATCATGTTATATGATTCTCATTATTGGAAAAACAAAGTTAAACTGTCCCGGTTCCCCACTCTTTTGTTCCCTTTCTTCACTTTACATAATGTGATTCTCTTAATTAATATGACAACTGAATTTAAATTTTGTTCCGGGGTAACTATATGTCTCAAGAATATGCAATTCTCCCACAGCGAGAGAAGACACCTGTTATTCCCCACAAAGTAGAAGAGACAGAGAAAAGAAATAAAGGAGAGAGCGCAATTACCACAATTACTCATAATTCCTTGCTACATGTCAGTTAGGATGCACAATGTGCTGCAAAATTCCGACTCATCAAGTGCTCATATCCCGTGGGAAATTAAACATTGTCATTCATTTCTTTTCTTCTCTTGTGTAAGATTTTTTATTTTTTTCCGTGAAAATTAAAAAAAAAAACAAAATCCGCGGATTCCACTGAATACGCCAAAATATTCAAGTACCCACATTTAAAATTTGAGGGAGTGGCTAGTGGAGGGAAATATGAGGATTCATTGCTTTGCATGTGACATTGAATTCTTTTATCTTGCATTACATTTACATTTATACAGAGAGAAGCTTCAAATTTTGAAAAGAATTAAAAAAAAAAAAATTGTCAGCTTCAAGTCCCGATATTCAATCAAAATGGGAAATACTTTCCCTTAGCCCCTTAGCTATGGTCTGAGAATACCACCTTCTAAAACTTGACATGCCCTTCTCTCTCTCTCTTGGCTTTTATTCATCTCTTCCCTCAGCTTCACAATTCACATACATACCAGCCACAGCCAGTAACTTACCCCTTCTGCAGTCTGTGAATTTCGCAGCGGCTGACATGGAAACAGTTTTTCTCTTGTTTATCCTTGTGTGTGTATGCCATTCTCGTGATTCTTGTTTTGTTTTTTTTCGCCTTCGGAAAATAAAGAAAGAAACAAATAAAAATTTAAATATTTTACTCTATTCACTTGTTCATATTGCATGCATATTTCTGGGAGGCTTCACATGTGTAGTGTATGTAACATCAATCTAGATGCTTCCAAATTCCAACAAATATGTTCCCCACAACCCATTACTTTTACTGTCATAATTTACAGATCATAGGAGGCTGCTATCTCAAGAGAATCAAATCAAACACAATAATATTACTTGAGCTAGCTCGCTTGCCAGTCATTGCGTAATTAGTTTTGAATCTGTAACAGATTAATAATGGAAGCGCAGCAGATTAATTATCTAGAGGATTAAGCTGGCCATCATTAGAGGGTTCTGTCAGGCAAATGTACGCAACATGAGGGCATGGGACCCCATAGCATTGATGAAGATGGGCGGTCGATGAGCAAATCTAGCTAGATAGGTAAACAAATTATATGAAGCATTTTTGTTTGTATCAGACATTGATAAAGGTTGTGGACCAACTGAGTATGGAAATCTAGAAAATAAAGGCTGATAATTTTTATTTTTTACAAGTTGTCAGCAACTTAGACAGATCCTCCCGAGCCCACCACCATCAGTAGCAACAATCACACCCCCAAGCCAACACACACAAACACACATAAAAACACCATTTTCCTATTACCTCTAACATGTTGAGGTGCCAAGAAGATTCTATTCTAATTTCTCAAACGCAGTGAAAAAGTGAACCCCACAACACACAGCCTCCTCCTCCTCCTCCTCACATGACCACCGCCGATACATTTGAAAATATTGTTATTAATTTCTAGGAATTATATATAAGACAATTTATTATTATATGTTAATCTAGAATGAGAATTTCAAGGAGAGACAACTTAAAACACAGAGCGAATACGGATAAAAAATAAAAATAAATAAAAAATAAAAAGGTTGATAGGTTGATATAATAATTAAGCTACTGAACATATATAATATTCAAAGAACTATCTTTATCTCTCTATTTCTAAAGTGAAAAAGAATCAAAATCTGTATAATACACGACAAGCTACAAGGTTCTTTCTTCTGTCTCTTCTCGCACTCTCTTTTGTCTGTTTCACTGACCACCCCCCTTCTCTCTTCCCACCATGCCCAGAAACACAAAACAAATCTTATACCATATTACATACATACATACATACACACACACACACACACACACACACACACACATATATATGCCACATATTATGCAGTTTGAACTCAAATTAATATAATGTTGATGGGTTCATGGATACGTACAGAGCTAGGGTTTGGTCAAAGAGAGTTGGTTCAAAAGGGGCAGGCGGGAGAGACGGTGTGTACTTATTCTGAGAATTAACAGAAAAAAGAAATGAAATAAAAGGAAAAGGAAGAGTCACGAGGGGAGGGGATATGGATCCCACGAGGAATTGGCACACTGATATTAATGGACCGGACAAGATCTCCGTTTGTCTTTGTAATGCATGCACACTCATGTACTCAGATGATTTGTCCTTTGTGTTATTTGATTGACAACTTTGTCCTTCTAGAGATAACAATTCTTCAGTGTCACAGTCACGCACACACACACACACACAGAGACAGGCAATGCTGTACTGCTACTGCCCCATGATACTTAATATTTGAAGGAAACTATGTGGAACATGCTATTCCTTTCGCCTCAATCAACCCCTACTCCTATCCATACCAAAAGCTCTGACCAGTGTGTTGATTAACAGAAAAATGTGGATCAATTATGATCGGCTGATTTTAGAGTGATTTGCTTTAATTTTTAACATCATCGAGCATCGTGAATTATGACGTGCTTATCTTTATTTAGCAAGTTTATTAGAATTAAATGGGCATTGTATGTTTAATTAACAAAGGCTAATATTCTTTATAGAAATAACAAGTGCGCACATTTCTTTTTCGTCTTTTTTTTTTTTTTTTTAAGTTTGTACTTTGTGTTTATATTCTATATTACAAGATCATTCATAAGCCTATACAACAAAAATATCACTCTGATCGATAGACGAAGTTATAACAATGATAATAATCAATGACAAAGAAACTTAGTACCACATAGCATAAATTTCTTCTCTTTTTTTTTTTTTTTTTTTTTTTTTTGGTACCTTATTTTTATATATATTATGTATTACTAGACCATTCATAACCTTATACGACAAGATATCACTCAAAACAATTAATGGAGTTATAACAATGATAAGGATCGATGATAAAAAAAAAAATTAGTTACACATAACATAAGTTTCTTCACTATTAGTTTAAGCTAGGAAAATTTTGTACAGAAGATTTAGAATTAGTATAACCAATCTCTTAAATATTAGTTGTTTCGTGTTTTCAATAAGCAACCAGTCTGGAAACTGTCAATTTTCGTCACCAAACATAATTACAAGCTTAATGAAAGTTCCACTTTATTATATTATTATTATTTTTGCTTCTTCCTCTTGTTCATTTTAAGTTTTGCACGAATGGAAATCAAATCCCTCACTCCTCTATGCGCGCGGTTTGCGGCCGGGTTTCAAAGACGGAGCAAATTTGCAAACTTAGGAGGCCAAATCATCATAGTAGTTAACTTTTAGAAGCTAAAATCTAACAACATTTTATAAATTTGAGGGTAAATTGTTATATTAATAAGGTTTTAAGGGTCAAATTATAAAAGATTTATTTATTTTGTTAAAATTATTACAGATAGTATATTTTTTGGAGCCTGCCGGGGCCTTTGTAGCTGGATCTGCCCTTGGGGATTTTAAACCCCAAATTTTCTATAACCATATAATATAAGATTTAATCAGCTCAATCAACCTACACAGATCCTTTTGTTGTTGTCCCTCTTTTATAAATTGATGATCATAGAGTTAATTAAATAATAATGCTAGGGTCCCTCATCAGGTCTTCAGTTGCAAGGAAATGACTTAATTGCTAATTAAGAAGTACGTAGTCAATTAGATATGTATTCTGCCTCACTTATTAAGAAATTATGTATGTTTATGGGACTTAAAGTGAACTAAGACATTGACCCAAATGAAGTAAAGAAAGTTGTAATTTGATTGATTAAACAGAAAAGGAATCTATCAATGGAACATTAGAATAAATGTATAATAAAGGATTTGTTTTCCATGCAAAAGCTCTATCCCTCCATAAAAGAGGTTGAAAAGCAAAGAATTTAGTCTTGCATGGCCTATTGTTGCTTGTCACTGAAACAAAGCTCATTTTAACTCACTTTGGAGATACATTAAAAGGAGAGCAACAACAATAGATATCTTTCCCTTCATTTTCTTTCTTTCTTTCTTTCTTTCTTCTCCTTCTTTCCTTTCTCTTTTCTTTTGCTTTCCCTCTTTCTTTCAATATTCTTTCTTAAAGGCATCAATTCAACTTCTACGTGAAAAAGATCCTACTATAAACGTGTGAAACTTTATCACGTATACAGAGAATATAATTGATGGAGATATATTATATACAGTATATTCTACAGAATGATTGATGTGATATGGTGTCTTTTGAATTCCACTAGCTAGCGAGTAAAATGCCTTTAATGGGGCATGGGCCCAAAATTAACAACAATGTAATGTAAGACCTAAACATGATTAAGCAAAAAAGTAATAGACCCAGGTGATCAATAAACTAATATTTTTTATTTTTTTCCAAAAAAGCCAGAGATAGTTTGGAATTAATATTGGTGGGTTATAAGCATATGTATATTTGGTTAGAAGAGGAGGGGAACATAAAGGCTGTTCGATCACATGCACATCACATTCTTTTTCTTCTTCGTCTTCACATCTTTTTATACTGTGGCTGATAAATCGTTAAAGAAAAAGGTCCCACAATTCAAGGCTGCTGCTGTGCTAGCTATATGCTAATACTACTCCTCAATCCAAGGGATTCCCCTTGTGATGATCATCATCATCAAACTCATTTGGGTCCCTCCATCATCTTCACCATCATTTCATGCATATATATCGATTTCAAAGACCCACCTCTTACGTCCATTACTCACAAAGCAAAGTGCCTAAAGTGACATTTATTTTATTTTCCTTCCCTTTTTCTGTTGACGACAGCCAATAATTCACGATACACAATTGCATATCTGATTCTCATCGAAATTCGTCAAAGAAAAATATATGCATTTTTTTTAAAAAAAATAATTATTATTTCGTAATTGATCGGATGGTGATCCATTCTGGGGAACTGCAGTTATCCTCAAATCATTTGCAGTGTTGGGTCGATCCGGACTGTCCAGATTTCGTTCGTCTCTTATTGATTTATATTATATTATATTATATTATATTTATTTGAAATGAAATATATATATATATATATATATATATATATTCCAAATGATATATATAATCATGCAAATATTATTGCCACCTAATTATCCACCGAGAAAACCATTTCTTTTTTGCCTGGTCAATCATGTCAAGCAAAAAGCTTCGTAAGGAATAGATCGTTCAATCAGCGCGCACATATCTGACGGTCCATCTGTGAAAATGATGTGCATTATTTCATTCTTACACGCGCCACTCCCACTCCTTAAAAGCAATTAACATTCTACTATTTCCTTTATGTTCCTAGGGTTAATGAATTTGCATGAATATATTTATATATGCGATGCAAACATTAGCCCTTGTTTCTTTCTTTCTGCTTTTCATAATTTTATAATTTAACAAAAGAAACCAAATAATTAATGTATAAAATGTGCAAATTAACCCCAGCGACTAGTCTTCGAAACAAGTTCAGGTTATTGGAAGTAGCTAGGATAGCTAGAGACAAATTAATGAAGAGAACTGTAATTTTGTTCCTCGGACCACTGTTGCCAAAAGCACTGAAGAAGCCGACAAGCAATAGAACTTGGGACTAGCTAGCTATTTGCTGTTTGCGGACGAGCCACTGTGAAGCAAACATTCGCCGTCTCCGAAAACTACTGAAATGAAACACTGTACAAGAAAATGGGGGAAAAAAATGATGTTGTATAATGAACTGGGGTTATATATATATATATATATATATATATATATATACACACACACACACCATATAGCAATTACCTTTTTTTTTTTCTTTTTTTTGCTGCAAATTATATTAATAAAAAAGCAGGCTTTCATCATAAACTGGGCGATGGTTGGCATTCTAACCCATATTCTAGATTTTTTGCTGATACTTCTTTAGAGAACATACTCAAAAAGACACTCTGAAATATATTCAACCGCTTAATTAATCATATAGATTTTTAACCTCTATATATATATATATATATATATATAATGCAAACTAATTTATGCCAACTTTCCCAAAGTTTTCTTTGTCTTTCCATGAAGCTTCTCAAAGTAATCAGATAGTTATCCTGTCGTGCCAGAAAGCAATTAAGCGCACATGTACATAAGATTAGGTAATTGAAAATACGCACGTCTCAAGCATTTTTTCTAGAGAAATGAGAAAATAAATAAACAAAGATTAACGAGAAATTAAAATCACCCAACCTCGCTCAAGTGAAGCAACATACATAAAGACATACACACACACACACGCACATATATATATATATATATATATATATATACATGTACTTCATTTACAATGGGGTCCTCCTTTCAATTACTACAGCACTAAAGATCCCACATACACGAGGTAGCAGCAGTTGTGGCTGTGGGCATCAAAAGCTACATGTTCAGTTCAAAATCGTATAACTTTGACAGTGTAAGAATCACTGAACACATACATATTGGAGTCCCAGAAAAATTGTTCACGAATGTACATCTAAGATGAAAGGAAAGGCAAAAGAGATACAAAGTGGAGGTAAGCCAATACAGATAAATATGTACCCCACTTCCACTTGAGAAAGCAGATAAAAACTAAAGAAAGGAGACAGATAAAAAAAACAGCTTTATAGGGAATAAGGTGGGTGTTAGATGATTGAACTCTATTAAAGTTACTCTTCCTTAATTTTGAATTTTGAATTTTGAGTTTTACTCATATAGAAAATAATTAACAAATTAGTATATTATACATGATCAGATTTGGGTTTTAGATGATTCCTTTAATAATAAGATAAAGAGAAGGATGATGGTACGAATAAAAAGAAAAGTAAAGGGACATGACAGGACTGAGATCGGCTGGGGTTTGCGGTGGAAGTGGAAGTGGAGGTGGAATAATGAATAAAAACAAATAACAATAATAATACATATGGCAGATAGTTATAATCATGGAAGAAGCATATTCACTTTCCTCTTTGTCATCACTTTCTAAGGCATGATTAGAAAAAAGTTGATGTATCTTCTCTCCCCCTTAAAAAGAAAAGCTACCATCCCTCTTTTATCAATTACTAATTACTATAACATTACCCCCAAATCAACAACTTGTTTCCCAAGTCTATCTTCTTCTACTAACACACTAGTTGCTGGAAAATTAGCAAAAAAATTTAAAGCAAAATTATTGTAAATAATAAGACGGGCTATAATTTTCTCAGCTCAAGGCTCAAGCTCAATTTCCATAACTAATTGGCTTGGCTTCGGCTAAAATATATAATGTTTGCATGTAAAGCAATGAGTAATAGATGTCGCGGTTTGTTCAACTACCAACATGGTTGATAAACTTGTTTTCTAATAATAAGTTCGGAAACTGAATAATTATTTTTCTGGGTTTGATTTAACAAGAAGTTGTAAGTGCAGATTGGGTACAAATTAAGTACAAGGTCCTTTTCTACAGTTCTGGAGATCAGGTACACAGGCTAAAGTAGCTAGTGAGCAAATTGAGTGTCAAAATTATAGGCAATTATTGAGATTCATCTACCAGTCTCCTCCTACATATTTACTCTTCTCCCAAAAAAAACAAAAAAGGTCAATTAATTGTGACTGGCACATCCACATATTCTGCACCGTATCGTATAATTTCCTAAATAGAGTGTATTCAAGTAGAATTTTTATTAAAACTTGTAAAATTATTGTGGTATACAAATTTTTTAAAGTTATGTTATGAAAGAAATAAAATAAAATTGTAAAATAAATAAAAGGGAATTTTTTTAGAAATTTAACTCTTCAAAAAATGTCTACAATTTCTGCTCCCAAAAAAATTGTGAAATAAATAAAATTTAAAATTTTTCTAGCAGAGATAAAATTATTTATTTAATCTTAAAACAAAAAAACCTCCACTGAAAATACAACCAGACAACTCCAAAAATCTCAAAAAGAGTTTTGAATTAAACTAAATAACTCATTACATTACCAGACGCGCACCAATTAGAAATGCTTGGAATCTGGTTTTAAATATAACACCATAACAGATGCCGGTGTTCAGAAAAAATAAAATGAAAAATACACAGCCGGAGTAAATGTGTCATAGCGAAAACAGCCCACTGGGCTTAGCTCCATTGGACCTAAATGAGCCCAGTTCAATTGAGTCCACATGATGACTTGATGGAAGCCGTAACCGTCGTGAGTCTGCTTTGGCGCCCGTTTTGTTTGTCGTTTAATGCCACAGACAATAAATCAATGATCAAACGTATTCTATATTTTATTATTATTGTTATTGTTGTTGTTGTTTTTTCTGTGTCTTTCAAGCGTACATTAGTATTCCAAAACGAAACTTGTCAAAATCCTAAGGAATTAGTTAAAATACAAAGACGATATACCACTGGGATGCCAAAACGATTTCCTTTTCCCCACAACAGAAATGGACTCTGAGATGAATGTCAAACCATACAAGTTACATATATCTCCAACTAGCTCCCCAACTTTGATCCAGCACTGACACGCATAAATATCTTGCAGTGCGTTAAAACACTGCCATTACAACCTAGGAATTGGAATATTGTGTCTTACTTGCAAGGGAAAGAAGCAAAGCGGTAACAAGCAATCATAAAAAATCGTCAACAATCAAAATATACCATTAGCATAACATCAAATCTTAAACTTACACATTTGTCCCATCACATATAGACCTCCATACCTATGAACTTAAAGGACTGACATAGGGGGCAAAAACTAAGCTTACTTTCACATTCTTTACACAGACAGAGATGCTTACATGGTAACAAAAGCATTGATACTTCATTCACTCTACAAACCTTACAGGTCATCAGCTCTTTCATATCATTGTTTTCCTTGCAGAGAATATGGAAATCAATGGCACGCCCATTGCAGCATGAAGCCGTATCGTCAACCTCACTATCACCACATCCTTCTTTACTGTCTCTACTTTGAGCATATGCCTGCTGAAGATTAACCTTGAGGGCACTGATCATATTTTCATTGTATCTGGCCCGCTGTTGCCAAGCACCCGCTTCCACACTCAATTGTTCCATTCTTTCTTCAAGCTCCTGATTCCTCTTGTTAATATTCTCCACCTCTGCTGCTTTCTCACGAAGTTTCTCAATAACTTTGTCTTCCACAAGTGAGATGGTTTGAAGTTGGTTGGCCTGAACCTTCTCTAGAATGGCTTGCCGCAATCGGTCACCCTATAATATTGATGATGAAGAACTTAGAACTTGGAACAATCAAATTGCAAAATTCCTCTTTATCTGAATCATGAAATGACACTGAGCACTGAAATTAAATCAAAACAATTAAATATACCAATATCAAAACAAGGCAACAATATGAGATAAAAAGTTCAACACAATGTGATAATGATTATTACTTGTTCATATTTCCTCTAACAATAGACATTTATGAAACAAGAGAACAAGTATGCAAGAGGCTATAGAGAGCAAGAGTTGCAAAACAGAAAACTTCATTGTAAGCAAAACCAAGGATAAAACGATAGACAGAATCCTGAAGATGATGTTTCGATAAACACAAAAGGTTGGAAACATCGTCCATCACCTCTAACTTCAGAGTCATAAAAGCAACATGAAACCTGCTTCTATAAATAACCTTAATGCAATTAAATTCTAAAAGCAGCAAAGCAAACAGCCGCATATCTCAAACCAGCAAAAAATTAAGTACTGATCAACTAAGACAGGAGACAGGATTCCCATCTGGGTTTCTATTTCCCTAAATAACACTATTTGGATGGCCGTTTTATTATTTTTTCAAAAACTACAAAGTTAGTTTTGTACTATAGCCAAGGACAATGTTGATCTCACCAAAATACCCTCTTTCTTCTTTACCTTGGTTCTGTCACAAGTTTGCATCTAAAAGGATATGAAACATACAAACAACATCACTAAGGCGGTAAAGGATACTGAAAACTTTAAGAGTTGACGCCGACTCTTGATCTGGAGCTTCCAACTAGTAAAAGATCTACTTCTCTAGAATGGCTTAATCACCTCATTAATTTGATTTAAATTCATAATGTTGGATGTTTCAATAAATGTAACACTACATTTGTAGGTAAAAATGTTAGTATACAGAGTTGAGATGGGTGTCATTCCATTATTACTATTAGTTGCAATTGAGATGGTTGAAGAAGGGAACAAATATCCCAGATATGCTTGACGGGGCTGTCTAGAACATATCAAGTATGTGATATTTTGCCAAGATTATGTTGAATGGTTGACTGATACTATCGAGTATGTGAAAAAAAACACACACGCACAAATCCAGCCATATCAGGAAGTGACCATTATTTTATTTGGTTTCAACCACTAACAGCCTAAAAGCTAAATTAACAACTAGAAAAGAAAAAGAAAATAAAATATCACCCAGAAACAAATAAATCTAAGTTAAACCATATACATCTTTGGCTATAAACGAACCACCAAAAAAAGGCTACCAAAAAATGTAACTTGGATTTCTTTTGCAGCCCCCGCGCCGGGGGGGGGGGGGGGGGGGTTGGGGTGGTGTGTGGATACAATCTAGCATAACCGATCACTCAGTCAAAGGGTCAAATGCAGAAAACTCCTAAACTTCCAAGGAGAAGTTTTGAAGGGAGGCAGATGTGGCCATATCTAATGCAGCTGGAATTAAATTCCCTCCAAAGAGAAAAAAATGTAGTCAAAAGGCATCAATTCAAATTTCTAGGTGCACATAACACTTATTTTTTTCTTTTTGGGTTATGTCTTCACATAACACTTGGCATTAACCAACTTAAAACCACAGTAAGAGCCGTACTTACAAGGCGATACTAGCACACATCAAATTGTATCTATCAGAGAACTGTGTTATCAACCAACTCAAGCACTTATCATAATTAATCTTAACAAACACGACAAATGCACCACATGAAACATAATGCATGCTCACATTCAATCATTATGATACCAATTATCATTTCAAACAGTATAACCATGCTAGTAAAGTAAAGGTTCCAAAAACATCAAGAAGGCGACAATTATTTTATACAAACATGGAAACCAATAAATTCCAGAATCTTCACCTGAACTTTGAGGAATCTGTCGATCTCAGCATCCTGTCGCTGTAGTTCACTATCAATGTCATCACCAATAAATGACATCAAAGCCGAGTCAGCAGAGGAAGCCATTCGTGCATTGTCAAGTGACAAACCTAATCCAGTTGATACCGGTCGTGCTTGCAGGAAATCCACTGATGATATCTGAGAGTTGTTCTCCAAAAAATCTTGCTCCTTCAATTTCCTCTTAGGTTCTAAACCACTGTTCCACTGCAAATCAGCTCCCCCATCACTGCCATCCGATACATTTACCGGACCAGGTGCAAACCCAACAACATGAACTGCAATAACAATATATACATAATATGTCTATTTAGTAGGTTAGTGGAAAGATAAATCTATGAAAAAAGATACATTAAAGGACCAAAAAAAAAAAAATCGTTATGCCTGTTTTTGCTATGAATATGATAGAAATAAATGACAAATAATGTGAAACTTCATATTTTCTGTCAGGCTAGTGCTCAGAAGATGAAATAATTCTGCTTAGCTATTTATTTATTTTTGTGGAGTATAAATTACGCATAACTGAAATTTAGCCAAATTTAGCATTTTAGCTTGAGAAGAAGTCCACAAACTAGCTTAATTCTCTTTTTCTCATTTTCAATTCTTGAGAGACAAAGGAAACAGAATTTATATGGTCTCAAGCTCTCAGCTCTCAGCTCTCTTTATTAATTTATTTATTTTGACAGTGATTTATCAGCAGTTAAGACAATCACAGAGAGAGATAAGGAATAATACAGGGAGGAATGTACGGAGGATGCTGAGACTGATCCTGTAAATTATTAGCTGCGCTATAATAAGCTACTGGTGGCGAAATCTGACCGTCGATTGCGTATAAGTTCCTGATGGAGTGAAAGAAAAAAAAAACAACAACAATCTAAATGATCCAACAAAAATAATAAGGTTTTGGAAAAAAATATAAAATGAATTTGAGGTATAATACCTAAAGCTTTTGGACTGCTGGTAATTTTGCTGGAAATGGTGCTGAGGCCGAGCCATCGTTGAGACAATTCTCGAGAGGAATAAGAGGAATGGAGTTTTGCTATTTAAGAGACGGGCGAGATGGTCGATGCCAGAGATTCTTCTATTTTACATTCATTCCCTATAATTTTCCTAAATTTCTACTATGCCCATAAAATATCATTTGCTTGTTGAAAAGGCCCTACACGAAAGTTAACTCGTTCTTATTGGACCCGGCCTCTATGGTGAGGCCTAGGCGCCGGGCTAGCCCAATTGCCGTCCCGCCAATCAATTTCAAGTTGTTATTATTATTTTTACTTTTTTGTTTTTGTTTTTCTCTCTTATTTTTTAAGTCGTCAATTACCTCCCAACCATGACCGAGATTCAAACTCCAAGTAGTTGAACTATCTTGTTTCTAATATAGGAGTTTTATCACTTCAACTAAATGGCTTCCAGAGATGACGATGATTATTATTACTATTATTATTATTATTATTATTTGAATTCCAATGAATGTCACATTTGATTATAAGAGTATGATATCTAAATATTTCCAAATGCATGGCAAACCTTTATGAGAATAATTACGGCGCATAGGCCTAAGTTTGAATATTTTACCTTCATAAAAAGATAGAAGTTTGGCCGAGAAGTTTTAGTAATCAAATAGAAAAACGGTCACCTTGTCAAGACAAAATTGTGCGTTTGTTTGTTCCGATTATCCTCATTTTGTAGCCAAGTGAAAAGACTTGAAAGACAAAATTTATATCACCCATAATAATGACTTGTAAAATCCTAGTTAATTAACATATCACATCATATTGCATTGGCATCATTGCATGTGGTCAACGGTTGATTCCAAAAAAGAGAAAAGAAAACATGTGAACAAAACAATTAATTATATACAATGAACAAATGGGGGAAAAAAATTAAGAGGCAGGGCGGGATGCGGAGGACAGCGTTACATAATTAAGGGAGCTGGGCAATGGGGTGCGACTGATGTCATCTGCTCTCCTGCTGTAGTCGGCGAATAATTTCAAACTTTCACGTGATTTCATTTATCGTCTGCAATCACCACCGTCTCATATTTCATCTGCCACATGCACTGTCTTTCCGCAGTAGCCTCTAGTCTCTACTATTATAATTCATCACTCTCCGTTTCGTGGTAGCTGAATGCTGAAAGCTGATCCAAACTAAGATTGATCACATCGATTATTAATGGCATTCTCATCAGTTCTAAAGCTGCTCCTTCTCGTCTTTATGATCATCACTGTGAAAGCTCAGTATGATGAAGCAAGCTTCCCGCTGATGAGTACTGAGGGACATGAATGGGCATCACGGACAATGTCTGCGTAAGATGATGATGATGAAGAAGAACGCCACGATGAAGATGGTGGGATTGCCAGGAGATCTCTGTACAGGAGAGGAAAGCATTATTACATATCGTATGGAGCTCTTTCTGCCAACAGGGTTCCTTGCCCAGCTCGTTCAGGGAGGTCTTATTATACCCACAACTGTTACCAAGCCAGAGGCTATGCTAACCCCTACACCAGAGGCTGCTCCACAATCACCCATTGCAGGAGATAGATTCATTTGTTCTTCGTCAGTTTTATTTTAATTACACATTCACTTATTA
The DNA here is from genome assembly GCA_030449075.1 of Murraya paniculata. Classification (NCBI taxonomy): domain Eukaryota; kingdom Viridiplantae; phylum Streptophyta; class Magnoliopsida; order Sapindales; family Rutaceae; genus Murraya; species Murraya paniculata. The sequence continues at coordinate 8,451,566 of JAEVFN010000001.1, read as the reverse complement.
CTACTTAGTAGTACAAGCTCGCTCTTCGTTATTTGCTTTGTTGACTTACTGTTTCTTGCTTTGTCCCAAAAACAATGATAGAATTTGTCGCAATGTGTAGACTTGAGATCTCCTAAATTACCCATCTAATCGGATTTCAATCTGGAGTTTGATCTGGAGTGGTGCTGATGTGGAGCCTCAGTAAGTTTCTGAGTAAAATATATCGAATGCAAGATATGTCCCTGAAACAATGTTGTATAACGCCTTTTCACTCTAAATCTTCATTCGGCAAACTATCAGATACTTGCTTGCACAACACACTGTCTTGTTAGTGCCAAGCAATTTAAGATGAAATTTCAAAATGAACGCCAGCAGAAATCAATGACACATTATATCAACCTTTTAGCAAGCAAGCTCTAAAAATTCTATCCACGGTGCAAGTTTTGCTTATGGTTCAAGAAAGTCATATCAGATATCACTACAACAGTCTTATAACTCACTGAAGTTATTAAATACGAGCCATACCCTAAGTAGAATTAATATATGATTTGTTTGGCACAGAAAGTCATATCAGATATCCTGTTTTGTAAACACTATACAGGATTCTTGAATCTTGATTGTTACGTCTCCAACACCAGGCAAGCCTGCTGTACAATGGTTTAATTTGAATAGGATTTTCAATGTTGATAAAGGAGTTTCCGAAAAACATTGTCTTAAGCCTCCGCAAAACGAAGTTATTCTGATTCTAATTAAGCAAAATTTTTAAGTCATTATCAGGCATGTGATTGGCCTATGGTTAGGAGTGGTAATCTGAGTCATGATTCATTTATTCGATTCGATTTGATATGTATTAAATGGGTTTAGGTTTGAAAAATTTGATTCATTTAATAAATAGTAAATTCGATTCGATTCGCTTATTAAACGAATAGAATCCGCATTTGCTGAAAATGATTCATTTATTCATTTAGAATTCATTTAATAAATGTATTATAAACAAATCACATACGGTCCATTCGTTTAATTAAATTACTTATTTATCTATAAATATGTATAAAAAAATTTTAAAGTAGGTTAATATAGTAATTATAAATGATAATAAATTTGTATTTTGTATAATGTTAAATTTTTTATCTTTTTATATTTTACTTTGCTTAATTTTCGTTTATTAATTATATTTTTATAAACAAATTCATATTAAGTTTGATTCGTTATAGATTCGTTATGGGATAAATGAATAGTAAACGAATCTAGATTCGATTCGATTCGATTCGTTTATTAATAATTATACTAAATGAATTAAACGAATCGAACCGAATATTCGTTTAATAAACGAATCGAATTTAAATCTTGAGATTTTAATTCGTTTAATAAACAAATCGAATTTGAATCAGCAAAATTTTAACCCAATTCGTTTACGATTCGAATATGATTAAATTATTTGTTTTGCCACCCCTACCTATGGTGCACCCTTAATTGATTAAGCTTTACTGTTATTTTTATTTTATTTTATTTTTTTCCCGAGATTCCGCTCAATATTGTTATTAGGATGACCAAAATGGAGTTATCAATTATGTCTGGAAATCGCATAGATTATAAGAAAGAGGTTCAAGTCTTTCTATCTATAATTCTATATACAGAGTTTTAGATAAATTTATGACGGTAATTTGTTCATAAAAGAGTTGACAGCAAGAAACACCATCTTTACAAAATACCAACCGTCTGCTGAAAATAAATTAACACACAAATGGTATTATTAGATAAACAATATGTAATAGTTTACATTATGAAATTTAGACTACTATAATTAAAAAATAACGTAACAGCATTACATCCTCATCGAGAAATCAATAAAATTATAACAGGAGGAGGAAGATCGTCACTCACACGCAAGTCACTATCTAAACGCAAGGTATTTTTCTAATCTCCGGCCAGCTAAAAGTCCACTCACGCGTGAGACCCCCTTGCCCAAACAACTCAAAAGCTCTCCCGCTTAGCTGTAACTCAACTCCACTGGCATCTTCCTTTAACCCAAAAGAGAAGAAAAAAAAAAGAAAAATAAAGAATGCACGAAAGTCTCTTCGATGTGCTTCATTAATATTTTTTTTAAAAAAATAAATTTTCTGCCTTCGGTGCTGTGTATTCATTCATTCAGATTCAGTCATATGTGCAAGAATTCTTGAGGGAGAGAGGAACATTGAGCTTTTTGGGATCGAAAGTAATAGAACACGCAATATTCTTGTAAAACTTAGGCTTGACCAATTTTCCCAAAACGTAAGCTCTGGATCGGACCACGAAGTTCAGATTGAGAGGCACTGGATGAGTTGTGCTGCCCGTTGTACTGTTGATGCTCAAACCAGCTCCACTACCATATAATGGGATCTTATTACCCATCACCCCAACACTTACTGTTCTTTGACTCTTTCTCGATTGATAGAACTTCTTAATCTGCAACGCCAATAGGGACCCATTTCACTTTCCCCGAATAATTATAAAACTTGAACTAATAAAACTACAAGGAAAATTAGAAGGATATTTGTGATGACTTACGGTTCCTGAGGCAATTGTGATTTCAGAATAAGATAGATCCAGAGGATTTGATGTTACATGGACGCCAAAAAAGGTGCCGGTATTACGGTAGATCATCTTCACTGTAGAGTTCACCGTGATCATGTCAGTTGCCACTCCAGAAAAATCTGCACCAGCTTGAATCTTGAAATGCTCGAATTTTATGCTCTGCGAGACCAAAAAGAAAATCAACAAAAACCCCCGAGATGACAGAAAAATCAATTCAAATCGATTCACAATTAATTGTATGTGTACCTTCATAGCGATCTTGGGTTTCTGGGGCTTGCTCGCGCCCCAGAGAATCAAAGAGAAGAGAGAGAACAGAAGAAAGAAGCCAAGAACAAAAGCGAGGAAATAGCAACGGCGGGGGAGCCCGCTCCGACGCTCTTCATCTTCAAGAAGTCCCTCTTCCTCAATGACGTCACACTCCTTATTCCATTGCTTCTGTCCCTTTCTTTGTCCACCTCGAGACGCATCATTGGGCGAGATCTTGCGGGATCCAGGCTTTAAAGACCCAGAAAACCTGCTGGAAGACGACTCACGGGAGTGGCGGCCGATGGATGAGTGAGAGTGAGGCGGTGAGCCCGCGGGACTGAGCACCGGCGTTGAGTGAAAAGACGTCGCCGTTTTCTCTCCATCGTGTGAGTCCCTCGACGGGCTTTGCACGTAATAAACTGGACGCCGTGGAGATCTTGTGGGAGACGAGGGGGCGAGGCTGGTCACCTCTGAGTCTGTCTTGGCGTGCATTGTTGTGTTCAGTTAGTAAAGAAGATCAAGATTATGCTATCGCGCTGTGCCTAAGTAAGAATGTTGAAATTACTTGAGAAGGAGATTTCAGGTAAGCGTTGAACTCTACTATTTCAACGCGTGGAGCAATATAATTGGCTTACGCGACCCGGAAAGTTTTTGTACACTGTACTGGAGTAGACCAAGGTGTGAGCATGTGGTGTTTGGTTTGGCAAAGGAAGCAGCGAGGAACTGATTACCTGAACCCGACAGCCAATTTCCAGTTGGAACCGCACTACTAATTATTTATGGTTTGGCTGTGCCCCGCTTACACTTGATTTCAAGATGTTTTTGTGTGTGTGTGTGTATCCGACGGTGGAGAGAAATAAAAATTATAATTACTGTTACTTGACTTTGTCTACTACAATTGAAGTGACTAGATCATTTATTAATTATGACCCTGCGAGTCATACACAATTATCTTTATTTTAGCACTAAGCTTTTACCACAAACACGTGAGCCCATGTGCTAAAGTACTCTGTTCAACAAGAAGTGTGAATTGGCCAATGGGGTCGGCACCCACGCACCGTAGGGACTCGGTTCCCCTTCCAATAAAGATAGGCAGAGTACTATTAGTATCTGTAATTAGATATCCCAGTGAGTATCAAACTTTATATTAAGTGAGTATTAAATTTTATGTTGTGTCATAATAAAATTATTAAAAAAATTTTTGATTAATTTTTTATTATAAATATTAATTTAAAATTTTGATTATAATATATTAGTATATAAAAAAAATGAATTGACACTGAAATTATTTATTTGATTCCCTTTTCACATATAATGGCGAGTTGTTTCAATTTAAAAATTAATTAAAACCCTCTTGTCTTAATAAATTCTTTTATTATAAAAATGTCTGTTATATAAATTACTAATAAGGACTTTTTCTTATAAACTAATATAGTATAATTACTTTGGATATTTATATGGCACGCTCACTATTTAATAAATAATTCTTTTGCCACAAACTCTAAAACTTTTAATTTTATTTCCAATCTCTTAAACGATATTCAGTAAAACAACGAGCAAATCATTATATTTAATGTATTTTAAACATATATTTTAAATTTTATTTAAAAAAAATTATTTTTTACAGTCTTCTACTTCTTCTTCTTCTTCCTTTTTTTTTTTTTAGTTTTCTTCTTTTTCTTCGTGTACTTGTTCTTTTCCTATTGTTACTTTTTTCTTTTTTGGCCTAATGGGCTTTTTTTTTTCAATTGTTAGGTTAAAAACTTGGGGTGTAAAAACTAATATTGAACATATTCTTTAATAGAGAAAAACTAATAAAAAAAAACATATGTTAAAGAATTTGCTTGGAACATAATTTGATTCTATTGTTATAATTAAATTGTTATTGATTCATTTCATTTCGGATGTGCTAAATAGTTTCTTGGTGTTTTGAGTAAATTAATTCAACTGGTTTAAATAAAGTCTTTTTTGACATTTTAAATAGTATAGAAAGTAAAACTTTAAGTTTTTAAATTTAATACATAAGTGTAAATAGTAATAGAGCATTGAGAATAAATTTTAAAGTGTAAATAATCACGTTTTTCATATAATGGCTGGCTTTCTTTTTTTTTTGTTTATTTGTTATTTTAATTTGTTCCGACTTCCGATAATTGTAACTTCTATAAAAAGAAATTTAAAATCCCTTTTAAATATTTTCAACTTTTAATTGAAAATATATGTAAGTACACAGTATATCTAGTTAAAATTCACATGTTAAATAATCCGACTCTTGTTTTTTGACAATCACCCAAATGAGCATGTGCAAAGTCTACTGTCCCTCCCTGGCCCAATTTGTACACGGCAGTCCAAAATTACATGGGTCTACCACGTCTGTCTTTATACGGTTTCAATTTTGGGACAGTAAGATGGAACAAGTTAGTCGCGACAGTTAAGACGCTGAATCCATCAATTTGTGGATGTTTTTCAAATCTTTTTTGCTGGGGTGGGTCTGGCGGCCTTCTAATAAAAAATTAAATTGCCTATTTAAAGAATAACGATATTTAACTCTCTCAAATTAGTTAACCAGTCCTCACTTTTTTATTTATTTTATTATTTATGAGAATTATCTTTATTAAAAATAAAAAATTATTACTTTTTATTCTATTTTAATTTCTTTTTCCGCCACCTTCTCTTTTTTATAGTTTAACAATTAGCCCACCACTTATCTTTATTGACAACAAATTTATTATCATCACCACCACCACCACTACCACTACTAACATATGATGAATTTTAATATTAGATTTTATTAAAATTTATGAATAAGTGGCAGGTTTTGCTCTTGTTAACGATGTTGGTTTTGCTTTGTGTGATGATTTAAGATTTTATTTAGTTTCAAATGAGGATTTGATTAAGGATTAATATTTATATTTAGATTTTGAATCAATTAAAAAATATATGAGAGATGAGAAGTTAATCTATTAAGAGATTGAGAGAAAAGAAAAATTTTAATTTTCATATTATTTTAATTTTTTTAATAAGATTAATTTTAAAATAGATAATATTAATTAAAAAAGTGAACACTGATCAAATAAAATAGAATTTACAAATTTATCATGCATTCAGTAATAAGATACAGAATCAGCAATCAGGAAGACTATTTCTCTGTAACGCCTAATAAATTGGCCCAGAGTGCTGAGACCCCATTGGACTTCTGAACCATGAGTCCATGAGCTAGCTTGATGCAGTTGGGCCAAAATTGAACATGTGGCCTCAAAGCATTTTGGATGGAATGGAGCTTGGAACACCCCTCTAAAATTGTCATGACATCTCTATTGAATGTTGTTTTTTTGAAAAATACTTATAACCATCTTCTCGTAAAATTTTATATTAAAAAAATATCTTTTTAAATTGCATATAAATTTATATATTTTAAAAATCCCTTACTTTCTTTTTCTTATATTATAAATTCTATTTTCATAATTCTAAACTCTTATTATTTTTTTTAAAAAAATATTTTTAATTAAAATTTAAAATACAAATACAAATAATGAAATGGAGAAGGTGTAAAAAGTTTGTTAAAACAACAATTTATCTAATTGTTTAATTGAATTTTTATTTAAAACAATAAATGAATTAATTTGTGTTAGGTTATATAAGTAATTTCAACTAAAAAAAGAGTTCTAAGGGAGATTTTTTGTGGGTCAATCAATACACACGAAGCCTTACCTTATTTGAAGAAGTTTTATGATACATCAAATGTATTATACCAGGTATATAATAAATAAATGATGCTATGACATATGTGCATTCATTTTAAAAGATCACCTTACAAGTGATGATTATATTAAACTAATTACACATGTTATGCGTGCATCAATTGATTGTATTACCTCTGATGTATTGTAGAATTTCTCACTCATTTGATCTCATTCCCATGCGCAATATGGCCGTATGCTATGAAGGTCAAAGAGATACATGCACTACAATGTCAATACTTATGACTTTGCCAACTTGACTAAAAATACGTATATATTACATTATTTCCATTTTTTTGAAGAATCACGCAATCAGATCTCCTGTTGGACCATCCAATTGACCAAATAATGATCTTCTTAACTGACAAAAGCGATGGATCTAAGTGGGAAGTTTGTAGATTCTACCGTTAGGCTGTGGTGTTTGTATGCTTCCATCTTTCCCACTGGCGACGTAAGGGCATGGGCTCAATAAATTAAGTAAAACAAATCTACAATCTAAAAGTTTGTGAACCCATAAACGTGGAGAGATTTCTGCAAACCATTGTTTCGTCTACGGCTTCGACTTTGCTCCATACATGTGAGTTGGGCCCCGTCGGCCTGCTCTCTCATGACTATTCGCTCAATTTGATGCACTCAGATACAATGTATTCTATCAACAACTTCAATAATTTAACTAGATCTCATAGAAATTGTCAGATAATTTATACATATTTTGCTTTAGGTAGATAGATAACAATTTCTTTATGATGAAAGCACAAATCTTACCTTCCTATACTTCTACTAATATTAAGATTCGACTTAAAAACAAATACGTAATGGTTAATGAGAAAATAAAGAGTTAAGGTCCACGTTAGCATGTCATTCATATGCACCATCGCAGTTTGGTTGGAAATTGCTTGCGATATCAGATCATCAAGTTGACAAGAGAATTGAAAGCCAATCTATTAAATCACAGATGAGTTGTACATGTAGCCAAGGAAATTTTTGTATGAGTGCACGTCTAATATCGTGAGGCAATGGAGCAAACAACACCAAGGCTCCAAGGTTGTTACAACACCCGTTGAATTAGACACATTACTAGCGAGCTTATTATCTTCTCAATTATTACTTGTCATAACTACTCTTCATAAATTAATTAATGAAGCTAAGAAATATTGTTTCCTTAACTTCAAATGAAAGATAGAGGCGGTGAATGATGGCTAAGACAGCAAAAATAATTGAGAAGAGAACATGCATGCAAGAAACCGGAAGAGATAAAGAGGAAGTGCTCAGAACTCATAGTGCTTGCTTATGTTATTCATGAAAATTGAAAAGAGAGACAAATAATATTGTACAGTTTGATTTTGTGTATGCATGCCGTATGGGTAACCGGCAGCCTATTTGTCACGTCATTTTCTACACAGGATATTTTGTATATTTCTGGCGTGGGAGCATTTAATTAAAAAGAGAAAGATAAAGGACGAGTTGCTTGTGTAACTTAATTAGCAAAAAATTTTAGTTTGGAGACAGCGAGAGTCACCGACGTTTCATACATATCACCACTAGTGATAAATTAAGGAGTTCCTTGATTCTGCTGCAAAAGATGAAAAAGCTTCTACTTCACAAGCGAGGTTAAAGATAAAACTCTCCCGGAGAATCAAATAATTAAGGTAAATCGATGGAATCATCTGAGTCAGGGACCAGGACCAAGGTGATCAAGTCGCGTCTCTTAGAAATCATTTGAGAATGTTTAATTACCATTTTATTAAACTCCAGGAAAAAGTAAGCTCCATTACCAACCATTTGGTTAAGGTATTACAAAGTTATTCATAGATTAAAGAGGACGAGTAATTAATTAAGAAGAAAGTGCTTCTGTGCCTAAGCTTGTAACCACTATCGGACTCTTCACCACATGTTTACCTCCAGTCTCTATCCAACTCAGATAACAAAATGCTACTACTGTTTCTTCATCCATTTGTTTTGGACCTTCTATGCGCAGCTTGTAGCTTTGCTTTGCGTATTTGCCTTTAAAAGTCAACTTATCTGGATTGACACTGACTTTAAACCCTTTCAATGGCGTCACACTAGCAGTGTAAGTTGACACCCCTTCTCCAACATTAGTCACTGTTCTTTGAAATTCTTGCACGGAATTTGATTCATTTGCATTAAAAAAGGCGATAAAAGAAGGGTAGTTAAGATCCAAAGACGATGTTGAACAGTTGACTGAATAGGACCTCGTGATGGTTTGGATTCGCTTCATGGTTAAGTTTAATGCACAAAGAAGACTAACATAATCTTCAGTGGTTGCATCATAAATGAGCCCGGGGTCTAATGCCTTGTTGGGATTGATATGTCCAGCTCCCATGGCTATGGGGGTGGCAGGTTTGTTATCATCATCAATGTCTTTAATATGACTGTTTGTGTTATCAGTGGAATCTGATGTGGTCATTATGGCGGATCGTATAGCTGCGGGGCTCCATTCAGGATGTGCTCCTCTCAAAAGTGCAGCTATTCCTGCTGCCTGAGGGCATGCCATCGATGTCCCTGACTGTAGATTGAAGTTACTAAATATAAGCTTTGAGTCGGTCTCAGACACCGCACGATTTGAAGGCCATGCAGCTAAGATTGAATCCCCAGGAGCCATAACATCAGGCTTCAAGACAAATGGGCAGCTGATTGATGGCCCTCTAGAGCTGTAGCTGGCCACACTTGGTGCTGGTTTCGTCCCCAGCTCAGTTTTTTGGAACTGAATGGTTGCCGTTGGGTTATTGTCGATCTTGATGTAGTCTTTGAGAATGTCACCAGTTTTCGAATTCATGAATACCGCTGGAAATGAGCTTTGTAGAAAGAATTCCAGGCCGTTGAAATCCGATATGAAGACACCTCCAGAGACGCTCGCATTTTTAATGTTATCAACTTGGTTGCTAAGGGACTCGTTCTTGTCCTGGCACACGACAATTTTTTGCCCAACTTTCTTCAATTCAGCTAAATTGAGGCATTCATCCATAAAAACCATTGGGAAGTCGATTAAAGACGAATTCCCTGGATAAAGAGACAAGCCCGTGACAGTACTTCCATTTCCAAGAGTTAAAGTAGCGCCAAATTTACGATCCATGGTACCAGCGGCAACTGTCATAACCCAAGGTATGCCATTATGTAGGGTCCCAATGAATGGCCCTTGGTTGCCCGCAGACGTAGAGACGAAGATATTCTTTTCGATGGCTGCAAATGTGGCTATGGCAACGGGATCTTCATACAAATCAACCCCATCCAAGCCCAATGACATGGACAAAACATCAACTCCATCAATAATTGCTTGGTCAATTGCAGCAATTATATCGGAAGTAAAAGAACCTTCATCCCAGAGAGCCTTGTAAATGGCCACCCGTGCCAATGGAGCCGTGCCTGCAGCAGTCCCTATGGCATAGCCAAAGTATGATGCACGTTCAACATAGCTTCCAGCTGCTGTGGATGAAGTGTGAGTCCCATGTCCATCTGTGTCGCGAGCAGAATTCATGGCTACGGTGATAGTGGGATATTTGGCAAGTAGACCTTTGTTGAAAAACCGAGCTCCAATGAGTTTCTTGTTGCATAATGAGGAATTGAATTGGGTGCCACTCTCACATTCTCCTTTCCATCGTGATGGAATTTCAGTCATGCCTCTGTCGTTATAGCTTTCGCTTTCTGGCCATACCCCTGTATCCACCATCCCAATTATAACATCTTGGCCAAATTTTGAAGCTGGCCATGCCCCTGATTTTGGATTGAGGCCAAGAAACTGAGACGAATGTGTGGTGTGTGGTTTAACAGGCAAATCCCTAAGGGAAGAAATATAGCCTGGAGAGCTTTTCAAGGCCTCCAGCTCAGCAGGAGTGAGACTAGCACTAAAGCCGTTGAGAACGTGACTGTAAGTATAGAGTAAATTGGAAGAGGAAAAATTGTTGAAGATATCGGTATTTGCTCCAACATTTCCAGAGACAGATTGAAGGGTGGCTGAGTACCAACCATGTCGGCCTCGGAATGCTTTCGGCATAGCCGATAAGTCCATGTTGACAATATAATTATCGCGATTTGCTAGTGTGGCGGTGAGCTGTAAGATAGAGATGAAGGAAAGCCAAATAATATTCAAGCAAACACGCTGAGATTGAGAAGCCATGTAGGAGATATTGCAAGTGCGATGAGATTTCTTAACAAAAATATCAATTGCTGATACGCTTATATACAAGTTGAGAAGTATGGGCACCTTAAAGAGTTCCACTCCTAATATATATATATATATATATCTCAACTTCAGTATCAATTGCAGCAGCAATTATGTATATATCAAGCAGGAAACGAAGGCCCAACGCCGGTGAGCATATTTCCCATCCTCAAAGTGTGGAGCAGATTGGCTATAAGTATTCCAATGACAAGATCAAGTGATTAGTGGTCTTAGAGACCCCATGTGGCTAGAATTCTACAAGTCATAGCTAATCTATGTCACTCTTTAACAATCTTGACTTGTGGGAACACAGGCTAGCTAGCCGATGTGACGTGAGAGATGGAATAATTTTATCTGCAAGGGTACGTGAACGTGGCTTTAATTTATCTTCTTATTATAGAATCAATTTGTACAACTTTTTGCACTCCAGAGTAGGTTCTTCCCGTACAGCGTAAACCCCAACTTACGTTAATAACAATAATAATAATAAATTAAAGATAGTGAAATAAAGAATTGCCTTATCATTTTTTATTTTAAAATTTAATTAATTCCATTTAATTAATAGATAGAGTTACTGTTTTCTGTTAGTTAAAAGCGTATTAAATTAAAGTTAATTAGGATAGTAGTTAATTGCGCGTCCTCGAGTAAAGTTAAGTAGGATAATAACTTCCAAGGAATAATTATTTACATTTACTCATTTACGCACCAAAAGAAGAGAGAGAGAAATCGGGAGAGATTGATAAAGACAATTCAATTTCAACGAAGGACATGGTGATGATCTTAAGAAGATTAAATAGGATTTTTTCGGGTCGTAAGTAAATTCATTTATAATATTAATTAATATTCAGTCACAATTAATTTCAAAGAGTGTAACTTATTAGGTTTCTTAAAGAAAATCTGTTATCACTCAAAAATATTTTCTTAACTTTGAACATTTAACGAATATTTCAAGATAACTCTAGTTTTCATTCTCAGCATTTATTTCTAAAGTAAATACTATTTCAATGATTCATAAGTATTAAACATGCTGAAAGTTTCAAAAGCTTAAATTTTTCATATGTTGAAAAAGATATATTAAATACGTAATTGTTTGGATCATAATTCCCTCTTGATTTTTATTGAGCCAAAATTCAAGTGATATATGTGGCATGAACATATACTATAATGTTTGGACTCCTAGTCCGTAGTTACTATTATTATTACTGTTATCATCACTGACTAACTAGTTTGTTATTCTTTCAACACATAATTATTGTTACTTTTATGACTAAAATTTTCAAGAAACTGTTATGATCATATCTTTCCAAGAAACTTATTATCATTTGAACAGGATCACTAGGGTGCAGGTGGCATAAGCAAAAATATTATTATGGTTTTATTTATTATGCTTACCATTATTGTTGTTGTTGTTAGTATTATACTTAATGATAAAATATTTATTATTGAGTAAATAAAGATATCTATCTGTGATTTGAACATTAGTTTTAGGAGATTGGAATAGAATAATAGAGCTTCATAGTGCTAGGCTGTTGGAAGATTAATTTGGAGCTTCGATTTAGACGGATAATATATAAAAGGAGACTGGTCATTCAATAAATAGCCTTGACTTAGCACCCTGTGTTTTTTATTTTAACAATGACGAACAAGTACTTCAATGGATATTTGTTAAGTACATGTAAGTTACAAGATTTGAGGATAATATTCAGCTGGCCAATATTCTATGTTGTCATGTGTTCATGCCATGTCAATTTGGGGTGTTACATTCAGTAAGTTCAGATTGAAAATTTCTTGTAGCCAACTGTTGTTTTCATATCGAATTGATTGTGCACAGTGGCGACTCTTGTTGAAGACGTGAACATTGTAATTAGCTCTAGATTTAATTAGAAGGAATAAGACTTTGCAGGAAATTAAAACAATTTGGTGAACTTTACTAGAGAGTCAATTATTTGGTGACGGATCGCTTTAGCCTTTTACCAAATTGAAGTCCGTTGCTGCTGCTAGACTGAAGTAAAAACAACCAAATTTAGCTCTCAGCTGCATCCCCAAAGATATGATAGAAAAACAAACTGCTCGTATGTATTTCGGTATTCACAATTAACACTAAACCGTTTAATCAGTCAAATTGTTGTAGGCTTTCTCTGAAGACTAGTGTGAAATATCTGGAGGTAAATTGTCAGGGGAATCTGCAAATCTGTATTACTGTTTAATGCCTTCAGTTTTGACTTCTGCCAATGTCCCTAAGTAAATTATTGATTAAGACTCCAAACGGTCGAGAGTTGACCAAATGTAGTCATAATTATTTTGATTGAAACCAGTCACTTACTCTGTGATGGAAAAGGTAAAGTAGGCCTTGAACACAATAACACATTACCCTTTCAAAGTCCAAATGCCAGCTATCGTGATTAATAATTTTGCGCGGAAAGTTCAAACCATATCTTTTTCTAATTTCAAAAATAAAAAATGAAAAAAAAAAGAAAGAAAAAAATGGGGGGCAAAAAAAAGAGTGTACATTTTCTTTTCTTCTTCCGGCACGCAATTGTTTATGCAAAGTCTTTGCCAGGTTGCATGATGGGATGGGAGGCTAGTAGCGTGAGGATTTGGTGTGACCATTGCCTTGTTGAGCCATATTTTCCGTTGAGCCAGGCTGAGGCTGTGAAAAAATTTATTTTAAGAAATGGATTCTGGATTCTTTTTTCTAGCATTTCACAGCTTGCTTCAATCATTAAATACTTTTACTAGAACAGGTTTATAATGCTGATCCTGAGAATGAAATCACACATCATTCTCAAGGCCTGCAGAAAATATGATAATGTTGAAGACATGCAGAGAACATGATTCAAGCCAACATAAAATATCATTGTCAACGTGGTCCTTTAAAGAGAAAAGGACATACAGAAAATAAAAAATACTACATGATTCAAGCCCTTTATGATAATGTTGAATATTCCAAACAACTTATTCTGGATTCACACACATGTCGATTATTCCTGCACTTTGATCAGATCACATGATGAATTATTGTATAGGCACAGAGGCAAACTCAGTTAATTCATGAAAGGCGACACTGTAATAGGGCTCCTCACTGTGTGATTCCCATTTTCTTCAACCCAAACGAGTTCACCATATGATATATTTTCTCCACCATCAGTCTTGTACGTTATAGTAAGAGTGTAGCTCTGCTGCTCGTACTGCTTTCCGAAGACCAATGTGTCCGGTGAGACACTAATTACAGAACCTAGAGGAGCTGTGATCTTGGCTCTGTATGTTGCTGCGCTTCCTCCCACATTAGTCACAGTTCTGTGAAATGTTTGAACAGATGTTGTACTTGTGTTGTCGTGTAAAGTAATAAAAGACGGATAGTTAAGATCTGCAGTAGGGGTGGAGCAGCTGTAACGGTTTGATCTTGTAATGGACAGAATCTGATTTTGGGTGAAGTTCATAGAGCAGAGGAGGTTCACATAATCTTGTGGGGTAGCGTCATAAATCAAACCCGGGTCAAGTGCCCGATTTGGATCAACTTGGCCAGCTCCCATGGCTAAAGGTGAAGCAGGCGTGAAATTGAGCCCATTGTCTCGGATTGGATTATTAGTGTTATCCAACGGATTTGCTGTAGTCACCATTGCAGACCTAATAGCAGCTGCACTCCATTCAGGGTGTGCGCCTTTAAGGAGGGTGGCCACACCAGCAGCATGAGGGCAGGCCATTGATGTCCCAGAAATCATATTGTAATCACTTGTCAAGAGTAAATTTGAACCAATTTGGGCTGTAGGAGTATTTGGAATCCAAGCAGCAAAAACTAGTGACCCAGGGGCCATTATATCTGGCTTTAAGATGCCTGGATAGCTCGGTGAAGGACCTCTAGAAGTATAGAAAGCCGCGGCTGGTGCGTGTTTTGTGCCAAGAACAGTTTGTTGGAACTTGATGCTTGCCACAGGTTCCACACCATTTCTGGCATAGTTGATGACAGCCGGTGCATCTTTGGTGCTAATTACCACGCCAGTTATACTCAAACCACCAAGTTCAAATAATTCAGGATCATAATCTGAAACAAATATAGCTCCCCGCATGTTTGATGCACTGACAACAGATATTTGCTCAGATACCGAACCTCCAGCTCCTTCGCATACGATGATGGCATCTGTTGGTAATTGCGATAATAATGGAGTTGAGTTACATGCTGAGTAGTTCTTGTTATATAGCAATGGCAAGTCTTCTACGAGAGCATTGGCTGGGAACATGGTCCATCCAATGATGGTTTCCCGACTCCCAAGAGTTATCATGCCCGCAAATGAACGGTCAATGGTTCCAGCTGCAACAGTTAACACCCATGGGATTCCATTGTGCAAGCTCCCTAAAGCTGGCCCTGCATTTCCTGCTGAAGATGAGACAACCACACCCTTCTCCATAGCAGCAAATGAGGCTATTGCTATAGGATCTTCATACAATGGCGTCTCATCAAATCCCATTGAGATTGAAATTACATCGACACCATCAGCAATAGCCTGGTCCATACCAGCAAGAACATCAGATGCGTAGCGCCCTTCATCAAAGATGACCTTGTACATAGCCACTCTAGCCCGTGGTGCCACACCTTTTGCTGTACCTTCAGCATAGCCAAAGAATGAAGCATCATCCACATAATTCCCAGCTGCTGTGGAGGATGTGTGGGTCCCGTGACCCATAGTATCTCTAGCAGAATTCATGCTAATGTTAATCCCCGGATTAGCTGCTATAATACCCTTATTGAAATAGCTAGCTCCAATGAGCTTTAAGTTACACATGGAGGAATTGAACTCTTGTCCGGCTTGACATTCACCCTTCCATCTGGTTGGAAGTGAGCCCATACCATCATCATTGTAGCTATCACTCTCGGGCCAGACCCCGGTGTCAATAACACCAACTATCACGTCTTCGCCATATTTTGAAGCAGGCCACAACCCGTTGGCAGTATTGAGGGAGAGAAATTCAGGGGTGTGGGTGGTGTCAAGTGTCGCAGTCTTATCGGCATAAGCTGAGATGAAACCTGGAGTCTTTTTAAGAGTCTCAAGTTCCCGTTGAGATAACACCGCACTGAAACCATGAGCAGCATTATCATAAGAGTACACAAGAGAGGGTGAGAATCGATGATGATTTGATTTGGTTGGCTTTCTAGATTTTAGGGAACGAACGACCGAAGAGTACCAATGGTGGTGGCTAAAGAAGGTTTTGGGCATATGGGACTTGTCCATGTGAACTATATATGTCGATCTCTCATCTGAATTTGAGTTAGCATGGAGAGCCAACAGAAGCCATAGAAGAACGAAAAGGAATAATTGAGGAACACCATTAACAGAACCCATTATTTCTTTACCAAAAAGGAATAGCTTGAGGCATGTATTATTGGGGTCTCTAAGGTTTGTGCTTATATATAGATATGAACACGTGTGTGGAAAATATCAACAAAATTTACAAGACTTGGTGTTTAATTAATTAAAACTTGCTTGTATGCAAGCGGCAGGAATTTAATTGGTACAATGTCTTAGCTATTAAGCATAGTGATTGGAGACACCGCCAATGAAGTCGCATCGTATAATGGACATTTACTTTTCTTGCCATGTGAAGCTAATAGATGCGATATGAGAAATGAACCTATAAGAACACAGGTTCATTTCAAATGGAGATCATGAGAATTGACAACAGCTAGGAAACTAGATTGATACAAAAGCATTTAACTAGCACATAGACAGACTCTCTCTAGCAAGAGAAAAAAAAAAAACCTATAGGGTGTGAATTGGATTTTCATTCAACTACCATGAAATATTACACTAGAGTTTACAATGTTTTGCGCTGTAATAATAAAGTACAGAACCAACAAGTACGTTGTATTATAAAATTGAGAGATTATTAGTTTTCTCTTACTGAAATTAATATTAATATATACTATTTATTATTCTATTGTTTCTATAATATCTAAAACCCCTGAGAAAAAATATGAATGAGAAGAGAGGGATAAATGGATCATTTGCTTCATATTTTATTTTGAGAATATAACATAATAGATATTATAAAAAAATTACCTAAAAAATAATAAAAAGTACAAGAAAAATACCTAATTAGTAATTTTTTATTCACAGAGAAACTTATATTTCTTATTTTAGTATTTAAATCTTTTTATTTTATTTTAATTTATATAATTTATTTAATATTATAAAATTATAGTACTAGAGGAATTATTGGGTATCATAAAAACAATAAAAGAGTAAAATAAATATTTTATTTTAATAGAAAAACTCACAATCTCCTTTATAAAATTAGTACGTCAGATCATTTTATTGTAAAGCCTTGGTAAAATCAGTATCATTAGAATCTTGATGAAACCTCGTCGGTCGACAAGAAAGGAGGAAAATAATTAAATACGTTGATAATTTTACCTATTAAGTGGCAGCTGCCTTATTAACCTTGTCTTTGTTTGATGATTTCTTGCTTGACAGTTACGAGGTTAGGAAACAGCTAGGTAAGATGTTAACCGAGAGCATGTAATCAGTAATTATAAAATCGTGCAGGCTATTGTTGCAAAAAAATAAGAAATGTATTAATCGACACAAGTAATATAATATAAAGTAGTGTATTGTCCTACATTATATATTCTATTAACTATTAGAACTATTCTAGCCCCAATTTATTTAAACAATAGAATAAGAGAATTTAGATTAAAAATTAAAATAAAATAAAGCAACCAAAAATTAAATAAAGATGAAAGTAATAACAGAAATCACTAAGAGATTTGGGTACTAAGACATCCGACTTCACCATAACCAATTCAATTCAATTCTTTCGTTTATGCGATTAAAGAGTATTACTCGTGTTGACAAGTACCCTCCTGAGTAATGTAAAAATTCGTTCACATATTGATCCACTATACTCCATGTGAATTTAAATATGTAAAAATTCATTAAATTCTATGTCAATTCCTAAAGAAAAACACAAGAATCACATTGGCACATATCTGTCTTAAGTTTAATTCATGACATGTATTACACAATTCGAAAATACTTAAATTTTTTCTCAATTCCATTATGTATTCTCAGATATCGGCCAGATATTTAAAAGTATTAAACACAATAGTAAATGCTTACTCATGAAATAATAATTAAAAATAACATAAATTTATGGAATTAAACGTTCCTAGTTAGGCGACATCATAACCTAACAACGCAAATTCAGGTCATGAGAAAATAAAGAAAGTTCATAAATTTTATTGACAACATTCAAGCAAATTAATTGGAAAAAAAAATGACAATATCAGTTCCATCTTCAATCAGACTTTCCTTATTCTCGGTTTCAGCTCTGATTCGGCTGCTCTCTTTATGCCCGCAATACTCTCCTTTAATATAATAATGCAAAGCGGCTTTTACAGTTCCTAAGCCAAAAGAATCCGAAGACAAGTAGCCCAAACACGATGTTGCCATATGCAGATTTATCAATTGATTCTTTAGTGCTTAAAATTTCTCCTTTTTTTTTAAAAAAAAAAAAAAAAAAAAAAAAAACCCATCCTCTGGCTGTTTCATGAAATTGGCAATCAAATATCTGTTCTAATCATAAGTCATTAATATTGTTACCAATTATTTCCCAACCCCAATTAATTTTTTGTTTATTTCCAAAATATACCTACAATAACAAAATGTAAAAATTAGTATAATATACAAATAAAAGGTATAAATTTTAAGTTAGGAAAATATTGATATATAATATAAGCACATCAGCTATAACGTATTTTACCAAGGGAGTCAAATCCAATATAGCATATTTATATTATTATGCGCATATATAGCTTGTTTTCTTTCAGACTATTATGTGCACATCAGGAAGTTCGTAGCAAAGTCCTCAGGGCACATCAACTTCGATGTCTGCTAGGCAAGGAGGGGGCTAGGCCTAGAACGAAACCTTGAGAAACTCCGAACAAGGTTTAATTGGTACGTTCTGCAGGCCACAGCACATTCAATTAGCTTATCTTTTAAGGGAGAAAGAAAATCCAGAAGTTGTTCGAAAGGAAAAGTACAGGCACAGACATGCGCCATTGGTAACGTCACCATTCTATATTTTGGTTGCATCCTGCGAAAGCTGGCGTTAACTGCTGCAGGGAAGGTCAAAACTTGAAGAGCATAACAAAGCAGAGCTGCACCGCTTTTGAAACTGTATCCAACTGTTATGTTGGATGGTTCACCCTATTGGCATCTATGAGTAATGTCATCTTGGACAGTTGATCTGGTGGACCCAGTGAAAAGTTAAAGGAAAATGGGGGAAAAAACAAAGCCCTGTCATTAATTACCCAAGCAAAAATCGATTCACAAACCTGCTATAAAAAAGGTCGAACATAACACAGGACTAAATGTTAGTGTGATGTAAATAACAAAGGAAAGACCTCCTTGCATCAGAGAGCTTCCTTACACGGCATTATATATTCTGCAACTTTTAATATCACCCTCAATCTCCAACCTTTAATATCTTCCCCAACATTAGCCTCAGCACATCAGCCATGACCAGAAGAATATCTTTTCCCCATCTGATTCTGAACCATGCATTGCCTTGGCTACTGTTGTTGTTACTAGGAAGCGGCAATGCAGAGACAGGAAGTGAAGACCACCAGACGTACATCATCCACATGGACCATTCTCACAAGCCATCGTCTTTCTTAACCCACGAGTCATGGCACCTTTCAGTCCTAAAGTCAGTGTCACACCCTGCCGATCACCACAACATGTTGTTATACTCCTACAATCATGTAATTCAAGGTTTCAGTGCCAGACTTACACCTTCCCAACTATCTGAAATTGAGAAATCTCCAGCTCACCTTGCCACATACCCGGAGTCCTTTGGCAACCTATTCACCACCCACTCCCCAAAGTTTCTTGGACTAAAACGTAACTCAGGCTTATGGCCTTCTGCAACATATGGTCAAGGTGTGATAATAGGAATTATTGATTCAGGAATTTGGCCAGAGAGTGAGAGTTTTCATGACAAGGGAATGCCACCAGTGCCTCGACGATGGAACGGCCGGTGTGAGAATGGCACAGCATTTAGTCCTTTTGTCTGCAACAGGAAGCTCATCGGTGCTCGATCTTTCAGCAAAGGGTTGCAAGCTGCAGGTATAAATGTCTCCAAGGAATATGACTTTGACTCAGCAAGAGACTTCCTCGGTCATGGCACTCACACATCATCCACAGCAGCCGGTAACCAAGTAGATGGAGTAAGTCACTTTGGATATGCAAAAGGCACTGCAAGAGGCATAGCACCAAGAGCACATGTTGCAATGTACAAGGTCCTCTGGGAAATAGACACAGAAAAGAGTGCAGCAAGTGATGTACTTGCTGGCATGGATCAAGCAATTGCTGACGGAGTCGACATCATGTCATTGTCTTTAGGCTTTGACCAGACACCTTATTTCAAAGATGTTATTGCCATTGCTTCTCTCTCAGCTATTGAAAATGGAATTGTCGTAGTCTGTGCAGCAGGCAATGATGGATTTCCACGGTCAATACATAATGGAGCACCTTGGATCACGACTGTAGGAGCCGGCACGCTTGACAGGAGCTTCCATGCAACAGTTACTCTAGATAATGGTTTAACCTTTAAAGGAATATCATACTTTCCAGAGAGCGTTTACGTTACCGATGCCCCATTGTACTATGGCAAAAGTGACGTGAACAAGTCAATATGCCACTTGGGATCATTGAACCCAGATGAGGTTACTGGAAAGGTTGTTATCTGTGACAACAGCAACAGAATTGACACCTATTCCCAAATGGAGGAGGTTGAAAGCGCAGGCGCTTATGCAGCAATCTTCTTGACTGACACGCCAGATATAGATTCAGATGAGTATTACATTCCCAGCCTGATTCTGCCAACTTCTGTTGGGACATTAATTAGACAGTATGTGACTGGGAAAAACAAATCAAAAGTGAAATCAATGAGGTTCATCTTGACAGAGCTTGGTACAAAACCAGCACCTCATGTCGCCTCATTCTCTTCCCGGGGACCAGACCCGATCAGTCCAGGTATTCTGAAGCCAGATATTGTGGCTCCAGGAGTTGACGTGCTGGCAGCAGTTGCGCCTAACATTCCATTCATTGAAATCGGCAACTATGAATTGGTGACAGACTATGCACTGTATTCAGGCACATCCATGGCAGCACCCCATGTTGCTGGAGTTGCAGCTTTACTAAAAGCTATCCATTGGGAGTGGAGCCCAGCAGCAATCCGATCAGCTATAATGACTACGGCTTATCCCATTAACATTGCTGAAAATGAAATAGGTGTCGTTCCTGCCACGCCGCTAGATTTTGGGGCAGGCCATATCGACCCAAACAAAGCAATGGACCCTGGACTCATCTATGACACAGACTTTCAGGATTATGTTGAGTTCCTGTGCGGCCTAGGCTATGATGAAAAGCAGATGAAAGCTGTCATCAGAAGAAATCAATGGAATTGCAGCCAAGAATCTTCTGACCTGAATTACCCATCTTTTGCAGCCGTATTTACCAATGAAACAATGGCAAAGAACTTCAGCAGGATCGTGAAAAACGTGGGGGCAGAAGATTCAATATACCGCGCAGTTTTGGAGTTTCCTGCTGGAATGAATATCAGGATAGAGCCTAGCACTCTAAAGTTCACTGAGAAATATCAGCTGCTGGATTTTGCTTTGAGTGTAGAGATTGACCGGGAAGCTCCGAGAGTGAGCTACGGTTACCTCAAATGGATTGATCAGCACAACCACACAGTTTCAAGCCCCGTAGTGGCCATTAAAACCTAGCAAAATCATAATCATCCTTAAGTATCATAATTCTCATAAATCAATAATCATAATTAAGCATCATTCAGCAGCACAGACTCAGAGTCAGAGATAATAAAATAGATCCCAAATGATGTTCTAATAAAAACATATAAATTCATGCGCGGTTCTGGCATGCCACACACAAAGAAGAAAAGTAAACCGGACCGAAACCAGAGAACGTCGTATACAGATTAATTTATGTGCCTTGGAATTGGAAAGAATCATTCGCGAAACCTCGTAATTTGCTTATGAGCCTCAACCACAATTGTAGTTATATTATGACAGGATTGGGGTAGATTGAAAAAATAAAACAAGCGAAACTATCCTCCAATTCAGCAATATAAGCTTTCCGATAAACATAAACCTTCAGCTTTATCTGAGAAAAATGAGTCGCAGCCAAAACCGAATCCAATTAGAAGAAGGTAAAATTACGCCAAATCTAAATGCAAAATAACATGAAATGCAAAGTTCAGCGCTTGCACTGATTATAATATTACAACTTAGGCGCCCAAAATTTCAACATGGATAGTGGTAATTAATCTAAAAGATTTAAGCGTTCATCTTGTATGATGCTCTTTATCAGTTAAATAGCCTAGATTCGACAAAGGGTAAGAAATTATACCAGTTAAATAGTATAGAGAGAAATTTATAACTTGAAAAGAAAAATTAACTAATTCAATTATAGGTCACAAAATTTGGTTATTTAATATTTTATTGGTACAAAATATAAATAATTATATTATTTATTTATAAATGGTATAAAAATTACAATGTATAAATTCTTTCTTATAAATCATTTAATCAATAAATTCCATTACTCACAGACAAAATTGTATCTTATATTACTAAATTATAATTACATAATTGATTGATATACATTTCGTAATACATTACTATTGCTTTTGATAATTTACACGTATAGTGAAAAGTCAAACAAAATAATCTTCATATATACTGTTTTATCTTGCAATTAATGAAAAAAAATATGAAATCATGAAATTCATTTTTAGTAAGTACAAATGCTCAATTTCTACAATGAATGAGCACTTTAAAAAATATATATAATTAATAATTCTCTAATTCTCCATAAATAAAAACAAAAATGATACAATTGACGTGGTGTTTGGGACTTTGATTGATTAACAAAGATTGAAGACATTTTTATGTTGATTGACAATCAATCTTTATATATTTAATGGAGACAATGAAAATCAATTATTTTGTTTCTATTGTTATTGACTAAAAAATTTTTCGATCTTTTTAATGAACGATTACATAATTTCTGAACATATTTATCATTACATAATTCTCTAATTTTCATTGTGTGTGATTTTATAATTTTCATCTTATTTTATTGTTTTATATTATAGTATTCACCATATACTATATCTAACATTATATCCAAATAGCTAACAATAAAAAACTATCTATTTATGGGTAGTATCATCAACTTTGTGATTCAATTCACAAACCATTCACTATAAGTTGATGAAATATTTATGAAGTGTATAATTTAATATTACATTTTCAAGACTAGTATTGTGAACGATAAAATGAAATGATACATCTAAACAATTCATATAAAATGCATATAATTTAAAGTCTTATATGGAATAATTTTATAATAATTTTGTTTACGACATATGTCCTCAACTAAAAAGGTCTAATTATTATTTTTTATCTTTTACAGTGAATCAATGATTAAAAATAATTATTTGTGACTTATAAAAAAATTATTTGTAATAATAGGATACAAGCTAGACCTAAATTAAATTAAGATTTAAGGAATTACATGTGACTTGGCCAACTGCTAACTATCTATTGGAAGTAATTCATTTTAAATCAAATGTTCATAATAACCCCACTATTGAAATTGTAATTCTTTTAACAACATCATAGAGAAGTCTATTTTTAACAAAATTTTCTAAAAAATTAAAATATATTTCTTATTTAGATTTCATTTGGTAATGCTACATCTTTTTTATCAAAAAATTAATATTAATTTTGATGTAAAAATATCATCTATTAAAAGTATTACTTGAGCATAGCAGCATAATTTGCACTATCTTTAGGGAAGGGGTTGCCCAAGTGATTTATTTGACTGGCCACATGGATTCAAATCTTAAGGAAGGTAAGAGTTAAAAAATTGATTTAAACTTTGTCCGCTCCTTTATCTTAAAAAAAAAAAGTGTAGAGCTGAGTCTAATTCTTTCTTTTTTTTAAAAAAAAAAGTTACATTTGCACTTTAACCAAATTGAATTTTTCCCCAATAAATTTTGAATTTGACCCCATGTGCTTTAAATAAAATTTAAAAAAAATTAGAACGGAAATTACATTTTTATGACCAAAATTACTTTAAATAATTTGATTTGAGATACAAATGAAGTAAGAAATGTTATAAAAAAGACCAACTTCTTTTAATTTCTACGTCCTAATTTGGACCATGCCTTCAGCTTTGATTGTGTCCCAATAGAAGTTGAGATTCATGGTCGAGGAGAGAGGCAGGTACAAATTTTGCACTTTCCTCCCTAAGGCTTGCACTTGCAGAATTACGATTGTCAAAACAGGCGGCAAGCTTTTGAGCGGTAATTGGCTTCCGAATTAACAAAAAGATATTATAAAAACAAAGAGCCCCCTGCTTTTTATTAAATTTTTAATGGGATATATAACCGGCCCCCGAATCAATGGTTTAAATAGACAAATGATAAAGGTCACTATCATACAGCTACCCTCATTTTAGGAAAATATAAAAAAAAATCAATTTAGACCAGAAAACTACCAAAGATACCCTCAATGTTACATGAAAAAATATTTTTTTTGAACAACATGAAAATATTCTTAAAACATGTGACTTCCGTGCTAATGAGAATAATATTTAGATATAAATTAATAAAGTTGACTGTAAATTAATTAAATTATTTCAATAATTCATCATGAATATAATGGTATTTTGCATAAAAATTATTGCAATATTTTTATCAACTTTTTGACGGTGCATTACAATTTAAATATCTAGAGTATAGACCCATCTAATGAATTATTTTTTTTTCTAAATATTTGAAACAAATTAATTCCACAATGCACATATAATGACTCAAACCTCTACCGCAATATGAGGATAATTTTTTTAATCAAAATATTAGATAATTATCAAATGATTATCTCGTTGATAGTTATAACGGACACTTATATAAGTAATGTTTGTTAATAATGGACACTTATAAATTTAATGTTAGTACAATAATCAAATAATTTTTATGAATAATTATGATGCACACTTATATATAATGTTAATTTATCTATTGCAATTTGGGTATTGGAACTTATAACATTAAACCGGAATTTATAATTATAAGTATAAGTTGAATTAATTAATTTATTAATTATTTGTTTGGTAGATTAAATTACTTCAGAGCTTAGGGTACGTTTGGGATTGCACTGAACTCCCAAATAATTCATTCTAGGATTGTCAAATAATTAACTTTCGAAATAATTTAGTTGTGTATTCGCTAAATTTAGATTATTGAAGAATCACTTGTCTAATAATTTTTAAGATATATTTGGTAAATTACCCATATACGTGTGATGTAAGTCGAAATGACAAATATGGATATTTTATATTTCTTCCTTAAATAATTAATATCATTTAAACTTTATTTCAAATTTATTTTAAAAACATTTAACTCAACATTTCAAAATTATTTGATATAGGAATTAATTTATTTTTTTATTTGTATCTTATAAAAAACTAATTACCATTGAGTAAGTTAATTAATGTTATTTATATTAAAAACTAAAAAGAGAGAATTGATTGAAGCCACCAACATGACTGCTCCAGCATCGTCAACGGCAAAGTCGCCGATGACATCAAGTAAACCATGATACAGGCATATTTGTCATCTTCAGATTTATAATTTTCCTATTTACAATATGATAATACATCCATGGAAGAAAATTTAGTTATAAAGACCTCCTTTGAGCCTATTTAGTACTATGATTAGATAGATGTGGCTTTTAAATTCTAGTTCTAAAGTGTTTAATAAATACTTACACCTGCAGCTTAAAAGCTGAAGTGATTTTTCCCATAGCAATAGATAAAACACATATATTGTCCCTATAATTTATAAAAAATTGTAATTATTTTAATTTACAATAAATATTTAAATTTTATTATAATAATATAAAAATAAAAACTAAAATCAACATTGAGTTTCACTAGCCAAAGTCATTGGAAAAATAAAAATTACACAACGTGTATACCGTTGGCATCTTTAGAATTCTTTTCTCGCGATCTATCGAATAGAGCAATTACCGGTGTCAAATGATTATCAAAAATGGAGAAATTGCCATCTAAATCTACGGCTTCACTGTAACTTTGCCATTAAAAGACGGGGATTCACAATGCATCTCTACCTTCAAAGAAAGATAGAGCATTGAACGATCTTCTAGATTATGGTAACAGTGCACTATGACTTGCTGCCGTAAAATGGTAACATCTTGGTGAAATCACGGTTTTAGGAGGTGATTTCTCCATCTCCGATGATCTATTGTGTTGGTAATTGCACCATTGGACCAATCATGAAAAACAAAGTTCAATAGTACCTTATTTATTGCCTTTTGGGTCATTGCCAACAATCATCACCGACCGATTATAATTTCCATATATTTTATAATTATATAATTTATTAATTTATTTAGTATAATTTAACAAAATAAATAATAACTATTTAATTAAACAATATATTTGATTTAATAATTATATATAAGGTATTTTAATATAAATTTTTCTTTGAGACTTTTATATCACAATTGATGGTATTTACAAAACATTCACTAGCTTTTATTTCACAGTTGTAGCTGTTGTCTCAAAGTAGATGTAGCTTAACTACTTCACCTCAGCCCCAAATAGGCCAAAACTACCTTATCACGATCCCAAACACTCCTTATTTTCATTAATGATCACGTATACCTCTTTTTGGATAATTAGATTGGTGACCCAAATGTACTCATGGAGTTGTCCAAAAATAATATTTTTGCAGCAATTTTTTTAGTTAGTCCCATAAATTGATAGGGCGTAATTAATTCATTTGAAAGCAAGTGACATATAAAATTAGTTCTCTTAATACCATTTTGTAGTAATAGTAAAAATAAATAATAATAGTAGTAATATTACAAATAGAATAATAATAAAACTACTAATAATAACATGAATTTGTGGTTGACGTGATAAGATTAAAATTACCTTGAAAAGAAATATACGGGTAAAATTTTTTATACAAATTTAGCTTAAGCCCCCAATTGGTAGAGCTTATTTAAGTAGAGCTTTTGGCTATATAGTTTTTACTTAAAAAAATTTAGTTGTTTTATTGTCAATAAGAGCTTTTATTAAAAATTTATGAAATTACTTTAATAGATAAGTTTTTTAAAGTTATGTTATGAAAAGAGTAAAATAAGATTGTCAAATAAATAGAGAGTATTTAAGATATTTTAATATTTAAAAAAAACTTTTTAACCTCTACTCTCAAAAGTCCAAAATTTAAGTTTTTACTAGTAGAGGCAAAATAATTATTTAAACTTTAAAAGCTCTACTAAAAAATAACCAAACAATAACAAGAATTATGATAAGAGCTTATGGGATTAAATAAGCACTTATGACCATTAAATAAGCCATACTAAACAAGCACTAAGTATAAATAAAATCAAGTTTAAGAAATAACCTAAAAGTCAAGTGATCTCTTAAAAAAGAGAAAAGGAAAAGAAAAAATGTCCAACAAAAGCGATTAATTAAGTCTTCAATTAATCTTTATAACTTTAAATATTTATTGTAGTTCAAAGGAAAATGAAAGAGATTGGGGGGCATAACAATATTTTTTCATTATTTTGAAGAAAGTTGATATTTCATAAAATAAAAGGGAGTTCAAATATATTTTACATTATTAATATTTTTACATATAAAATAATAACAAAAAATTATCTTAGAACATCAATGTATCATTTTGGAATCTAATAAAAAAAAAAAAGGAATTTGAATGTTGGAACATCCAAACCTAAAAATGACAAAATTTAACTAAAACTGCAGACTTATCTATAATTTTAGAATTTGACTGAAAAAGGGGAACATGAAAGTTGGAACATTAGAACCTAAAGATGAGAAAGTTTAACTATCATTAGAGACTTATCTATAATGTTAGAATTTAACAAAATAAAATGGGAACCTAAAAACCCAAAATTGGTGATTAATTAGTTAGAACTTTATAACTTAAAAATGAGAAAGTTGAAAGCTAGAGACTTATCTATAATATTGAAATCTAACCAAAATAATAATAATAATAATAATAAGAACGTCAAACCCAAAATTGATGGTTAATTAATTGGATCTTTACAACCCAAAAATGAGAAAGTTTAAGAAAAAGTATAGACTTATTTATAATGTTGGAATCTAATAATAACAATAACAATAATAAGAAGAACATAAACCCAAAACCCATGGTTAAATTAACTAGAACTTTAGAACTCGATATGAGAATATTTAACAAAAAGTAGACACTTATATATGATGTTGGAATCTAAAATTAGGAACATGAAACCAAAAGCTAGTTGTTAAATTAATTGGAACTTTAGAATCCAATATGAGAAAGCTTAACCAAGACTATAGAGTTATCTATAATATTGAAATTTAATTGAAAAATAAGAATATAAAAGCCAAAACTAATGGTTAATTAGTTGCACCTTTCGGATACATATATGAGAAAATTTAACCAAAACTAAATGCTTATCTATAATATTGAAATTTAGTGAAAAAAAAAATGAGAACATGAAAATTGGAACTTTATAACCCAAAAATAAGAAAGTTTAACCAAAACTAGAGTTGATCAAACCAACTTACAACAACCACCCAATATATTGCTATTTAACCAAAAGTATAAGCATATGATTGTTTCATGATTTTTTCACAGTTCATTTTACTATATCTAAAATAAAATTTATTAAATATTTTGTACCATTCAACATCTTTTTATGCTGATTACTTATAATTTTCTTTATTTAAATCTTTTTTTTTTAATATGTTTCATTCAGCATACAACAGGTTAATTTAACCGGTAGTGGTAAAAGCAGCGCTGCATATTAGGATGACCCAAAAATGTAAAAATAGACGGATTAGCTAAAATGTGAGCAAAGAGGAGACTGAAGAGAATCTTACGCTCCGGCTCTGGCTCTGGGGACTTTACATTTATTTCAGGGACTGGTAAAATAGCTTGGATCAAGTCAATAAATAAAGATGAGGTCAAAAAGAGAAAAGGGTTGGATCATTTAAGGTGGAAAACGTAGAAGCCAGTACCAGTCCAAGAACCGATTTGATTGAGAACAGTAGATCGATGACTGGGTGTAGGTGAGTCATGAGTGGTTCCCTGATCCGTGATAAGTTTTCTAATTCGCCAGAACCGGCAAACTTAAATAGAAAATGGAGGGGTCCAAAGAGTTAAGGTCAATCTGTACATCTCTAGGCAACTACCTGTCGAAGATTTTTCGAGTCCCAAACAAGCCCCCACATCCTGAAAAGTCTATGAGACGAAGTAATATCAGTAGTATTTGGCATGTGAATTGTAGGCCCCAAACCATAATCTGCCCCAAACCATAATCTACCCCCAACTAACACAGCACAAAAAGCATTTGTCTTAATCGGGAATATACGTTGAACATTCAAATCTCAATCATAGTATAAGCTGGAATGGATCTACCATTTTACCTGCATTTTTTCTCCATTGACTGAAGATTTCTCATATGTCATTATTGTCGGTGACATGACTATAATCAAAATTTGGAGTCCCAAAAAGATAAAAGAAAGACATGCAGATAACTTGAGTGTGTGTTTCAACATGTGGGTGTCAAAGTGGGGAGAAAATGAAAAGAAGTCAGGTTCATCCTCCTGAAAAATGATTTACACAATCCTTTCTGCTTGTTCAATTCTAGCAATCTACTGATTGCAGAGAAAATGGCAATTGAAGAGAAAGTAGCATACAGAAATACAAATGAAAAGACCACAATATATATAGAGAACATGTGCACAGCATTAGAATAGTATACAGAGCAGAGCAGGATATGAGTAAATTTCAGCTTCTTGTTATCTGTATAAACAATCATTGACTAACAAGAAGATTTCAGCAATATCACATTCTTCAGAATTTCTAGACATTGAATTTAGCAAGAAAGATCAGGGATCAACTAGAAACCCAAAAAGCAGGACAGGGAATACCACAGAATCGAGAAACAGACAAGCTCACAAATATGAATTACATATACAGGGAGAATAATATAAGCATAAGCCAGCTAAACCCGGCTAAGGGGGAAACCAAGGTGTGTCAATTCACCTTATACAGAATGTGGGAAGGCTACTGCTCTTCAGGTTCTAGCTTCCTCCACAATGGCTTATTGGTTTGGACGCCGCTTTCATATCCACTGCTATCACCTGATTCACTTACGCCCTTCTCCATCAACCTACCCTTACCACCATTAGGTGACGAGCGTCCATGTTCCCTTCCAGCTCTACGTTCCTGAAATCACATGGTAAAAGATGATAATCTTGGATTAAGCATGAAGATAAATGCGAGCAAGCATGTATCCCAATAATGTGTAAATATGTTTTCTATGTGCTTATCAAAGTGTAGAAAATGAAAATTTCGCCATTGCTTTCAGTCTGACCACAATTTGCATTAAAATATCTCTCCAATGGATTCTGAAGGGCCTGGAGCTCAGGTATCCCATTTACCCATACAATTGGTGCATCATGAGTTTTTCTCCTATTAGTGTTCAAGAGTGGCTCAAAATCTGCATTATAAGAGTGTGTTTTGTCTTCCTTATATGACCTTTGACTAAAACCAAACTTTTAGGAGGATACATGATTTATATTTAATATTTATCATTGGTTTACGTATGCCAGTTTAACCCAAGTAGTCATTTCAAGTTTGTTGCATTCTCTTGTTAAAAAAAAAAAAAAAATTAAAAAGAGAGAAAAAAAAAAAAAGTTTGTTGCATTCTCTTACCCCACCAGATCCAGGTAAAACAAGTACAAACAGACATCCACTAGAAACTATAGTGATGATCATGAAGATCTACTATCTAGTTTCTCAAGAAATGTTTATGATACTCGTTTGAAATTCTAACAATCACAGCTACAACAATGTAAGGGGGCACGTTCAATGTAAAAACAAGGACACATGCAAGAGGAAATTTTTCTACAGGTATAACTGCATAACCAAAGTTGAATACAGAAGAGCCTTTAGTAAAAATAATATACTGATGACATGATCAAAACTTACATCTCGGAAGGGGAACTCTTCAGCTTCAAGCATATGTATCACATGCCCCATCTTTGGCCTCTTGTGAGCATTTGGGTCCACACAGCGCAAAGCTACTAAAAGAGCACGCTTCAACGCCCTTGAAGAAGGCTTCTCTTGCAGCCTAGGATCCAAAACACCCTCTGCATTGCGATTTGTGACCATTGTTTTAAGCCACTCAACTAAATTCACCTGAAATTGGAACTTGACACAATATGTCAAAAAGACAGAGGAGCAATAGGACGATGTCATCAAGCTATTCATTTGGGGAATACATACCTGCCCTGGAGGGCGGCTGTAATCCACTGGATTTCTACCAGAAATTAATTCCATAATAAGAATACCAAAACTGTACACATCGCTTCTTTCATTCAACATCCCAGTGCTAGCATATTCTGGAGCCACATACCTATAAAAAAGAACCAGATAGCTGTAATTCTAACTCCTTGGCCCAGATAAGTTGTCCAACAAGTTCGAAATTAAAGTGACAAAGGAGTTTTTACAAAGATTAATTCAACTAACCCAAATGTTCCCATCACACGAGTTGTCACGTAGCTCCTCTCTGCACCCAAAAGCTTTGCTAGGCCAAAGTCGGATAATTTTGGATTCCACTGCTTATCGAGCAAAATGTTGCTTGACTTGATATCACGGTGAACGACCTTTGGTTCAAGCCCCTCATGCAGGTATGTCAGCCTGTACATTTTCATCACATTTAAGCTACAAGCAACTAATATAACACAGATTGAAGCTAATATGGTTACTTTCACTGAAATCAAAATGCACCCTTTGGCCGTTCCAAGTATTATATTCATCCGAATCTCCCATGTAAGAGGGCTGTGAGGCCCCACATCTCCATGAAGCCATTGTTCCAAGTTGCCATTGTCAACGTATTCATAAACAAGCATCCTACAACGAGTCAACGACCAAGCATTTACATTCAACCGAAGCCATGCAAGCCCATGACATAATAGCTATTCACAAATCTTCAAATGTTAAGACATCCACGGAAAGATCAAGCATGCAAATGGGTAAAAACCAATCAAAGATTCAGAATTTATCAAACTTAAGTACCTATGAGCTCCTTCGGCACAATAACCTAACAATCTCACCAAATTCTTATGTCGGACACGTCCAATTGCTTCCACTTCAACCTTAAACTCCTTCTCAGCTTGTCCCCTGTCGCAAACCAGAACGAACTCTTCAACAAAAGCCACATGCAATAGCAAAACATAAAACTTACAAAAACAAAAAGTGCATGCAGTACCTGTTGTTAAGCAAATTCTTAACAGCAACATTGGTGTTATCCTCTAACACGCCACGGTAAACAATTCCATAACCACCTTCACCAATCACGTTCTCATCAGCAAACCCATTAGTGGACACCTCAAGCTCTCTCAAAGTATACCAATGGCCCCATCCCAAGTGTGAAACCTCCGGCGCAATAGCCGCAGCTATCGTCTGATCACCGGACCCGTGATGCGACCCAGCGGCCCGTTCCGGGTAAGCAATCCGGTGGTCTTTCCCTATTTCGATGTGAATTCTGTTGCGGCCGCTAACGGGGCTGTCTTCAACCAAAACTGGCTCCGGTTCGGGTAACGGGTCAGGATTTGGTGCGGAATGAGGTTTGGAGTTGGAGTTGGAGTCCGAGTCCGGGTCGATTCGGATCTCTTGAATTTCTTTGGAAATGTTTGGAATTGTTGGATTGCCGCTGCTGCTGTTGTAGTTGTTGCAGAGAGAGGATGACTTGGTAGTCTTGAGTTGTCGTTTGGAGTTGTTGCTATTGCGTTTTGAAGTGAACCAAAGAGATATGAGGAAGAGAACTAGAACTATTGCAGCTCCTACGCAAATACCAAGAACAACCCATAAACGTAACCCGAAAACTGAGGTTCTCTTAGAGAGCTGATCGTTCAAGAACGAGTAATGAGACATTGCAGCAAAGCCCTTTGTGAGTCAAATTTCGGCTCCTAATTTCATGAAAACAAGAAACAGAGAGACAGGGTGTGGTATGTCGAATTTTTGTTTGGGACTAGCACTTGTTGCAGTGGGCAGAGATGATGTTAAGTGAGGTCACTTTGTTTCGAGAGAGAGAGCTGGCATG
This sequence comes from Murraya paniculata, assembly GCA_030449075.1. Lineage (NCBI taxonomy): Eukaryota > Viridiplantae > Streptophyta > Magnoliopsida > Sapindales > Rutaceae > Murraya > Murraya paniculata. The sequence goes on along the minus strand of JAEVFN010000001.1, from coordinate 8,418,607 downwards.
ATGGGACTTCGATAATGGAGATAAAACCCCATTACCCATTAGTGTTTTTTTGTGACTTAAAATGCATTTATCTAATCCATGCACAGCGGAGTTTCTAGTCTAAGATACGTTTATGGTATTTCGTGTCTTATTAATAACGTATTTTATTGTGGGAATTGGGATGAATGAAATAGAAAGAAACGAAATGGGCTTAGCCGGGGGAGCATTATTGGTTTAATTTAAGGATTAAACTTTAAATATCTTTATGTAGGGGGACAAGGTCTTTGACTATTGCTGCTTTAATAATTGCCCTCCATTAGATGCCTAATGCGGTCTTAGGTCAGGTGGTATTAAAGAATATATTATTTACACATTTGGAATTATTTCTGTTCTGGATTAGTTGCGTTATTTTCATTCTTCATGTGACAAAGTGCCGATGCCAAATAGTGTCAAGTCTTAACATCAAATGTGCTGTCTAGTTTAGGTCCACTGCTATTGATGAAGCACACTTGAGCCTGCTGGACTCTATTGAACTTGGACCCCCCATGATCGCAACCCCTCATTATGTCGAATGGTAAACTTGTATATATGCAAGCAACTTCAAGAAGTGAGTAACCAAACTTGTATTTGGTCTCATGTTTTTATACATTAATGGAAATCTTTTCTTTTTTTTTTTTCCCCCTAGAAAGGAGCATCATCTACACTTGCCTAATGCTAGCAGCTAATAGTATGGAACATATAACATAAAGGAAACAAAACATAAAGAAGAAAGTATACGCCAATTCCTTAGTAATTAATCTAAAGAACTCCCACTTATAAAAAAAAATAAAAAGAAGGACGAAGAACCAATGTTGCTTTCCTCAACGGGTAGCTTCTTTTAATTGAGGATTTCTTAGAATCAACAAGTCAGAAGCCATAAGTTCATTTCTCCTACGGCTAGTTTGAATAGTTCCTCAACCGATATGGACTCTGGAAATTGATCAGAAGCTCCACCTGCCTGATATATTTATATTAAAAAGACTCCGTTAAGTAAAGAACAATTACAATATATATATATATATAAAAGTTAACCAATATAATTAACAATACAAATATGTCCTTAACCAATATAATTAACAATACAAATATGTCCTATAAGAGAAAAAGGTAATCAGAAGTCAGAACAAAGGGAAGTGTAATGGAAGGGTATAGTATAAATTTTCTCAGAGAACTTGATTTGCACGGGTCATTTCTTTCTTTAAGATATGTCCTTAAATTGAGGGTAGCTAGTGACAACCAGCCTGGGAATGAAAAGTGCTAAATCTTGGTAAAGAATCAGCCTTGTAGATGCCATAAACATAACTGCCTTCAACTCCTACCTACTATGTATGCATGCGTTAAATCATTTAATCTATACATGTCCACTTATTGGAGCATCAATAACTGAATTGATTAAATGAATGCTAAAATACAAAATTTGCAAAAAAAATAAGAAGAAATAAGCTAATTAATTAAGTTGATATATATAGGACTTACATGAGCGTGAATCATGTACATGCTACGATACCTATCAGAGGAAACGTGAGCAGAAACCACATCCAAATTATGCTTTCCTAATATGTAGAAGATGGTGGTCAATAACCCTGGCTTCCTTGGTGAACAGACACTGATTTGAGCATCATCACCGCACATATTCACTACTACATTTGGAGAAAACCATGTCTGAAAACAAGCAGCTGGCGAAGGGACTTGTAGTGAATGATGAATGTTTGCGGCCATTGACAAGTTCTTCGGTACTGATGATCCCTGATGATCAGCCAAGTATGCTTCCCTCGAATCGAGTACTGCTTCTACTGGTGATGTGATAATTGATTGTTCATGATCAACAGTAGTTGCACCCTGGACCTTTTCAAACTTTTGTTTCTCAAGCGCTTGGTGGGTGCGCTGAAGAGTCTTAATGTATTTTACTGCTTCGTCGACAATGGTGGATTTGTCTGCCTGCAGATGATTGAAATTTGAAGAGACAAAAAAATTAAGATCAGTTGGCATTTTACCGGCACAATATAATGACCATCCATAGCATCATTGAGCTATGTTTTTCTGACGTTGAGAAATTAATGTATGAAATTGTTTAATTGCAAATTTTGATTTGAAATCTTAAAATAAACACTCAGCTATGTTAGGCATTGAATTTATACTCCAATTAAGCTATCGATAATGCAAAAGGCATCATCCAAAGCGACTGAAAGTTTGAAACGCTGTCGTCAAGTATGCTATCCGATAAATTAATTACATTAGAAATTTCAAATTAGCAGACTCGAAGTTACAATCACAATTCACGACTGAGGCTTGCTCAAGTTATGTATGGTTCATTCGTACGCAACATATGAAAATATATAAAGGGGAGAGAACAAGGCCTTTTGGCGTATTATATTTTATAGTCTTATTACATTTGCCTTCGGCCGAGATCAAATTGGCCTTGCTAACAGTTATAACTTCTACATAAAATTGTCCCCAAGCAGTACAGGTGGACCGCTTATCCAAGCAATTTTGGATATGTAGATGAGTGAAATATACATAATAAACTTGGAAAATTATTATCGTCATCATGTTTTTCCAAAACGAAATCCCATATGAAAAGGTTATACTGAAAAAATTTCAATAATTCAATTTGAAGAAGCTGCCCATTGATCGTATATATAGTTTAGAAAACCATATGTATAGTAACACTGTATTATAGTTAGGGTATAACATATTTTGATGGGAGCAAAATTTTGAAAAAGTTTGAAGAGAGCGAGAAAGAGCAAGAATTTGTAAAACAAATACCTTGGGAGGAAGATGAGGAAGCAAAGCATGAAGATTAGAGAACATGTTCCTCATCTTCTTCCTTCTTTCTCTCTCAGTCAATATATGCATCTCATGCTCCGATTCACCACCACTCACAGCCTTTCCATTTCTACTTCTCTTTTGACCCACTTGTGCTTGTGCTTGTTCTTCTGCTTCTGCTGGTGTTGTTTCCATTTCACCCGTCGTGTGGCTATGAGTCCTTGAATTATCCGGCTGTTTCATGATCTCTAACCTAATTTCTTCACTACCGCTAGCACCACCAAAAACATCAAAACTAGAATTAACCCACAAATTGTTTTGCTCTGGGGCACTCGACAAGATGACTTGCAAACATGGTTTTGTAATGGCGGCTAATTAGTGTTGTGTGCATTTCTTATAAGGAAAAAGTTGGCGGAAGTGTGATATTTTTTTTTGGGTGGTGCAAGAAAGTGACCAAAATACAATCATCAGACGATGCCGTTATTTGGCTTCCAAACAAAAACGGGTACGTACGCTTGGCGCGTGCCACTCGAGATTTCTTAACCGGCCATCTTACACTTTTACTTTGCTAACCTTCCTTTACTTGTTTATTTACCACGCTTACCTTTCTCGAACATCGCGGGCTTAATTATTACATTGACATAATGTCATTGATTTCAGAATTCCATCACCGACTAGAATTAACGTTACTTGTTAATCTGAAACGTTAGTCGGTTAGTCCAGTTCGTAGAAAAACGCGGAGTATATTAGGGTGCAAAATTAAAGGGAGTGGCAGCTGGGTAATTTAGGTGAAGTGAAAGGGTGAAATGGAAGAGGGCGTCATGTGATGCAGCGCAGAAGCCATGATAAAATGATGCGGCCGTTATCGTAAAAAATTAGAAGAAACCACGCCGTTTAGCGCCTTTGGTCTTTAGAGAATCCTTGTCTTTCTCTCTTATCTCTCTGTTTTAATATTCATATCCATAAAACGCAAAAGTTTCAGTTTCAGAAACTTTTTCTAGTCTGCAGGCGATTGCATCTCACTGTAACTCTCGGAAACTTTTGTAAGATTCTCTGAAGAATGGCTTTTTGTACGACTAGTTAAAGCTAGAGTTTTTTTGTTCCTATCTGAATGACAATCATGACTTTGAAACTAACTCCCTCTGATCTACCCAAGATCAACTCATCATATAAAATAAAATACCATAACAACCACCCATTTGAATTTGATGATGCCACCCCTCGTCTCTTTTCAAAATTAGTTCGAGCAAATGATCTTTTCGGCTCCAGCCTCCGGGATTTGTTATTCTGAGGGAACTCCTCGCCATACGATCATTCAATCTAGATCACTCCCTATCTTTGAATTTGATAAATTCAATCAGTCTCGTAACAGCCGTCACACTCGTTATAGGTCATACTTGAAATAACGATCCAGTCTTTTTCATGTTTGTCAATTGAATGCTAAACTTGATGTTTTGAAAGTTACTTGGGACAAATTTTCATCCAATTACTGTTTAATATGGGGATGTCCGTATCAGCATTAAGTTCACCAATATGGCAACAAGTCGTTAGAGAATGTAAGTTACCAATTTGTCGTGAACCATACATAAACTGGGCAATCTTATGCGGGGCAGCAAGAACAAGTTGTAACATGTACTTAATAATTTTCTCACTTATCCTACTAATTTGATGATTGATTGCTTTTCAAATGAAAGCACACGTAGTAAGGCTTTTATTAGACGCCTTATAGATGACATGGTGAAAATTGTCCCGTATAAGACTTCTCATTAACTTTTTTAATAAAAAATTCAACAAGGATTCACGTTTCGTGTACACAATGACCGTTTGGAAGCTTACTTCACAATCACAATGGTCGGCAATAAATTAACTTGATTTTAGTGTGAAGGTATTGTTATTGTACAAGCACAAATAAGTCAAAGTTTTAAGTGACCATACTTGAAAATGCCACCACTCCTAATGGCAACATAACATTTATGATTTGTTGGTACTTCGCGAGAACAGTTATAATTGTTCTCTTTCATCGAATCTGTAGCACATGGCATGTAGATTTGTTCGTCCCTCTTCGTGTTAGTGCTACGCGGAAGTAGCTTGAAGCCCATCATTTTCTTAAAAGCTTGCGGTCACAGAGGCTTGCACTACAACCCGCGTAGCCTAGCTTGATTTTTCATTTCGGTGTCTCCTAATGGAAGTTGAAGTAAAAATTTAGGTCTCAATCAGGACGTTTGACATCAAGAGGCATCCTCATCTTCCACAACATTGGTACGCGTTGATCGATGATCACCAAGAAATCTTTGTATTTCAGCACATCACATTGGAAAATTCCTTCTTCATTTTCTTCAACATCCACCAAACACAGTTCCAGTTCATACAAGGCACAACAGAAGCATCCGCACAATATACAAAAACACATTGGTTCCGTCAATGATAAACTCCATAAGCTTCTGAAATAGATTTTTATATAAGTTAAACAGATGTCAACAGTTCAAACTACTGTGACTTGCGACATAAGTAAGCTGATTAACTGTGAAACGTCAGCAATTTTTAGGATCATTTGCAGTTTCTATGGTGTTTGACCAATTGCAACTCTTTAAGAAGGTGGCTATTGTGTCATATGCTACATCTTTGAGGATAAAGATCTTGGCTACGACACGCCAGACGAGGAGTTCTTCCCATTGAAATTCATATCCAAATGCAGATGAGGTGCACCTTCACTGCAGATTTCCTTCATATTGAAAGAAATATGGGCATTTGTTAGATCCTAGTAAAGAGATGAATTCACTAGTTACTCATGGTATAATTTACCTTGGAAGAAGAGGAGAGAGTGAAGGGTCCATAGTGAGCCTGAATCAGTGGTTCAAGTCCAAATGCAGTTTCTGATGTGCTAATATTTGCTGCTGAAGGTAAGGCAACTGGCTGATTAGAGATGGTACATTGGTTGGAAAGATTAAAACCAGTTTGCACCGAGTTTTCTTCATTTGCAGAAAATGTTTCCGTTCCTCCATTGGTATTCACCAGTTCATTACCCTCATCAAATACCATTCCCGTCTGAGGCAGTTGCATAGATGGTAGCACTCCTGGTAACCACATTGGGTGCAAACTCAATCCGTTTCTCATTGTCAGCATCTGTGAACCAATCACAAAAATTTGAATTTTGATAACTATTTTTGCTATTTACTGCTCTCTGTGTTAAGTAAAGAAGTAATTTCTCAAACAAAAAAAAAGGAAAAAAAGATAAAGTGAACAAGTAACAGGAACAGAGTTGAAGAAATCTCAGAGTAGGCAACACAAAATCCAATCCCAGTTTAATTACTAGTCCTACGCAGCCTACCACTAAGTTATGACTAGAAACTTGATGCAACAAGGAATCTTATAAACGGAATGACACATTCACCTTTAGTTCTTGGGTTTATACAGTCGTTGTACAGGTAGATGATAGTGATAAAATGAAGTACACTATTGCTCTGAAGGCAAGTGAATGCACCAAAAGCTAGTATTTTGTTCCAGTCTGAAAAAGGAAATACTAAATCAACATCTAACAACTTATAAAACCTTCATATTCTGATGGGTAAAATAATTTGGTCCTCTAGACTGGTAAGGCTGAGTATGGACTGCAGGAAACATGCTGAGGAAATCCAAAACTAGAAGACAAGAAAAATTGGAATTGGGAAACGATGGAATTAATCACACAAACCCAAATACGGATAGAAACAAACAAATGAGTTTAGAATTATAAAATATCTCATAGATTCTGATGACCAAGGGTTGGGATGGTCAAAATCATCTACTAACTCCCCAAACTGATCCCTAAGGAACCCACTGAAACAAAGGATAAGATAGTTCCTAATTTATGACTTGATTCATTGACGATGGCTATTTAGATCTAATGGCATGTTACAGAAAGTGAACTAGCTAACAACTTCTAAGACATACAGGGAGGTATTTGGGATAATTTACCATCACTCAAGTTATGAAATGCAACAATTATTCAACTAGTAAACTCATTCCTGTGGTTATGTGTAGGGCAATTTTCAACTGCCATGGAGGGTGCTAGGCTGATGGTAATATGTAAACTTCAAGATTGCTTTTACATTCCGCACCAGAAATTAATTTAAATCAATTTTCATGCACACTAAAGTTCAGTAAGAAAAGACATAGTTCTAGTTCTAACAACAGAAGATCCTAATCTCATGTTTCTACCTAAATGAAAAGTGAAAACTGACCTGTACTTGAAGTTGAAGCTGCTTGAGATATTCGATAGCCTCATCCAGCATCGAAGCTTTGTCAGTCTATTATCATACAAGTATGACAGCAAAAATTCATTCATCTCAGATATAAAATATATTTGATGATATATATTTATGAATGTATGTATGCAGAGCAAAATATCAACCTTATTAGAATTGGGAATTAGGTTCTGTAAAGCTTTCAGTTTCTCATTAATTCTACTCCTCCGCCTCTGCCAACCAATAAACCATACATATCAACAAAATCCATGGATAAATAAATAAAGTAAAAATTCCACTTTTAAAAGTACAAAGAGGAAAAAAAATCAAGCTGGAAGGGAAACCTTTTCTGACAAATTATGAACTTCTGCAGCTCTGCTCCTTTTAGACGACGTTTTAGTTCGAACCGTGTCGTTCGATGGCACCTCCAATGCCTCAGGACCCTTCTACATTCAAAATAATAGTAATACTAATAAACTTGAATTTTTTTTTTTTGGGTTTTAAATAAAAATATTAATATTTTTTTTAAAAAAAAAAGGGATAAGACAAACAAAACGAACTACCTCACTATCATTGGTGTCGGAGTCCACGGCACCGACGACAAAATTAGATAAATTGACACCAGCAGAAGAAGAGTCGAGAACAGAGGGGTCAGGCGATTGGCCGAAAGGGTGGCGATCCTCCGGCTGAGCGAAAAAACAAGAAGATGATGACGATGATGAATTGTGTATAAATTGGTTTAAAAATGAAGAGATTTCTTCAGGTTCGTGGCCGGTAGTTGGCGGCGTTGTTCCGTACAGATCGGCCATGAATTTGCAGAAGATAATTGTATTTTCTAACACTAAACTTAAAAAGAAAAGGAAAAAGAAAAAGGAAAAAGAAAAAGAAAAAGAAAACAAAAGAACAATCAGCAAAAAAGAGAATGGTTTTGTTCGATTTAGTAAAGTGCAACGCCGACTGAGTGTTTCTGCTGCTCTCGCTTCGGTTTCTCTTCCTCTGGTTTTGTGCCTTCGGGGTGCTGCTGTTTCCTTCTTTCTCTCTCTATCTCTTTTTCTGTGCTCCTTCGTTGGCCTTTTGTATTTGTTTCTTTTTAAGTGGGTTCTCTCTAATCAAATTTGATTAATCTCCCGCCCTAATTACACTATTTCTTCGGTTTCAATTTCCTCCTTCCTGTTACTTCGCTTTTATATTTATCCCCCTAAGTTTCTGTTATATCTCAAATCTACCACTTTATATGTTCCGCATCCCCCATTATGCATGAATGAATCTTATTTTTTCTTTTCTTTTCTTTTTTTGAAAGCCATTTATCCTCAATTTATTTTTTTAATATATACATGTGTGTGTATAACTTTGATTGTGATTAATAGTCAAAATGCTTTAGAAAAAATCATTACAAAATTTTTTTTATATATAAGAATTCACCACACGATACTTTATTTTTATTGATTGTCAAAGCATTTTGATATTATAAGAGTAATTCCGACGTATCAAACACCAACAATTGGTTAAATGATTTAAAAAGTGAACTTTTAGTGGTGTTGAAAGCTTCATAAAACTACGTGTTTATAGTCATTTTTAATGTTGCTGTGAATATTTGATTTTAGTTTTTATATTGTTAGTTTGAAGAGAGAGCTTTTGGTCTAAAACCAATGTGTTCATGATGGGGTTGTGATAACCAAACAAGTAAAATAATAATAATAACAATAATAATAAGCTTTGTTATCTTTTAATTTTCTGAACATACATGTAATTTTGATAAGAAACACGTGTTTGTTAAAGTAAATTTGATAATAAAATCTTTGTATTAGGTTGGAAAGAGATATTATATTGATTTCACAAAAAATATGTAAGCATCCATGTAAATTCAGGAAGAAACAAACAATAGTTTATATGAATTTGATTATAAAATTTCTACTTCACTTTGAATAAATTTTGGACTTTTTGGTATTGAGGTTTCTTAGAGAATAAAGATGCTATTTAAAAGTATTAAATTTTAAATACTTACAAAAATCGTGTAGTATAATAATAATAATAATATGCACCCAACTAATGAACCTTACTTCTATTTCAGTTGGACAAATTTTTATAACTAATTTACCATTAATTCAAACTCTAAAAACAATCTATTCAAATATTGGTTAATTTTTATCTGGATTAAATTGGAATTAGAGTTGGCTCCCCGTGATTACTCAATTTATAAAGGTGAAATTGGTTTGTTTTTAAGCTCTGCCGGGGAAAGTCAACGAGACAGTCAGACAGATTTCAGACTTCACAGTCTTATCCAACCAAACGTCACCGTTGTTCTGAAAGTAGCATTAATTGAGGCACCAAAGGGAGGGTTAATTTCCTGTTCTTCCCTTCAAATTTTGACAAACGTCGATTTATTTCCAAAATTTCTGAAATCATCATCGCAACCCTAAGCTGTCAGTTGCTTCCGTTTACATTATATTTTAAACTAGAGGTAAATTTGTCATTTTATTATTATTTTTATTTAAAATAATTTTGAAATTGAATTAATAAAAAATTATTCCTCAAATTATGGATTGTTTTATCTTAATCAGCCATAACTTACTCCCTCCTCCAATTTTGACTACATAATCAAAACCCACAAAATGAGAAGATTAGCAACATGGAGCATTATGACAACCTATGATTGTTGCAAAAATGTTAATAAATTGTATCCTGGTCCTTTTTTCTTTTCAATTTTTTTCTTTGTTGGCGGCTTTTGTTTCTAAGAAGCATCAAAGTAAAAAATCCCACATTATTGAAATCCTTAGAAAGAAACATGTTAAAAGTGAAAAACTAAAGGTAAAATTAGACATGCGAAAGGACAAGATGAAAATAAAAATTCTTTTACTTCTTAATTTTTATTAGAATATTGTTATCATTATTTTTATTTTTTTTTAATTTTTAAGGGAGGTAAACGCTCTGTTTTTACTTTCATGATTGTCTATTAGAATATTATTATTCTTATTTTAAAATTAATAATTTGTAGGGAACTAGGGATGAGTCGGTGAGCTGTCTTCTTCAAGGAAATTTTGAGCAGTGAGTAAAATGACAATGGCTAAATATTACTAGCACAAGTCAATTGAAGGAAGGTCAATTGTCAATTCCAACCCGAGCATGGGGTGATTTGAAGTTGATTAGTAAATAGAGGGTTAGAATGAAATTAATTGACGAAAAAATGCAATTCCCGACGTCGCTTTTGTGGCGTGCCGGAAACAAAAAATCCAGTAACGAACAAATTTAGGCCACCATTTCTCCAATTCTCCATCTCTGCGCATTCTCATTTCAAAAATGGTATGCTTAGTTAGTGGGCCCGGTGACGCGGAGTCTTTAGACGTAAAGATCCATGAACGAAGCGCCCGCCACATGAGATCTCCCCGACACACCAATAAGCCATGCTTCAAAGATGTTACGAAATAGACGGGCATGATCGAGAGCTCACCAATCCCCTGCACCGACCGATGAGAAATTTTTTTTTTTTTTGAATGAGATGTTCAATCAAATACATGCATCGTCTCTTTCACAAGCTCTCTTTTACGGGAAAATTTGAAACGGCAGGCTCCAAATCCAATTAGAAATTTAGAATGGAATATAATAAACTGATTTATCATTCTCAGTTCACACCAACCAAAGCTTGACTAGCCTTTCTGTTCTTAAGAAATACCACAATCTTAAAAGCGAACAAGTAATATAAATTTTAATTGCATTAATCTGAATGCCCAATGGGCATCATTTCTTCATTAATTGTTCATTAGCAAATGGAAAAGCTAAAGGCTGCATTTACTCTCTTGGGTTCCAAACATCGATTGCTTCCGAAAATAAAATTTAGCCAAAAAAGAAGGGGAATAAAAGATCTGGCTACGGTAGAGGGGAGGCCTGGACGAGCTTCAACTAGGACGGATGCTATTGGCAGGTTGCACACTGCATTACCTACCAGTTTAGGAATACAATAATGAACAAATTCATGATCATCCAGTCTGAGAAACCACAGCCCGAAACTAATGTTCCTTTATGAAGTGGTCAGGGCCGTTGTTTTACAAATGGGGCACAAATTTTTGTGCATCAGCCATTGTTTAATACAACTAGCGTGAAAATCGTGGCCGCAATCTAGTATTCCCATATCTTCTCCGTCATTGTATTCCTCCTGTGCATTAGAAAACAAAGATTAAGCAAAAAATACACTGGGAAACAATGCAGAAAATAAAATCACTTCATGACAAATACACAGAAACTGGAATCAACCAGAAGATAGCAAGTCATTACCTGACAGATACAACATGGTTCTTGCTCCTGTTGGGATCCCAGCGGAATAGAATATTTCTGCTGTTTCAGATGGTTTTTGATAGTTTCTTCAGTCAATCCTGTGCTCACATTTCCAATGCGCTCCTCCAGCGCCAACAATTCCTATAATCCCAACGAACATTGTGATATGAATGTAATCTTCTCCATAAGCTGGAATTTACATTTCAAAAATCCTTGTACAAATTATACCTCATATGACATATTATCAACATCAAGCCGCATATCTCTATGCCGATCATTAATGTCAGCCACCCCAAAAAAGACTGACTGGTCAAGAATCATAACATCCTGGCACAGACAAGGACAAAGTCAAATGTCAAGCCACCTTGTTTTCAAGAAAATAAATAAGCACCTATCTTTTTTAACACTTGGTTTAGCATCCATTCACCAAAAGAGAAAGTTGGCTGCTGATGTTAACACAAAAAATTACATAAGCCTGAATTGCAGACAAAATAAAATTATGTGTATTTCCATGTTTTATCTTGGTCATCATAGAATGCTAGTGATTCTGTCTATTAATATATACATAGAAGGTGTGAGATCTAACCTCAAATTGCAAGCCCTCTCCCCTACGCATGAGATCCAACACATTGCGAATCTGCTGAAGATAACACAATATAAGTTCCCGTTCAATGTTTCATATGCCAATAATATTGGATTACATTGAACAGAGAAGTGCAAGGAAAAAAGCGAAATCAGGAAACATAAGAGGCACAAAAAGATGAAAAAAAGGAGTGCATCATATGAGTCAACATATAACATTAATTATCACAACTTTAAAATATTTAACTAAAGAAGCAGAGATAATGATGACAATCACGGTAGAAACAGATCGCAATTTTGATATAATAAGGAAAAACCAATACGTTATCCACACAATATATAAAATTATAACGAAATTCTAAGGGGAAATCATCATAGCCAGACAACAGAAAATTCAAGAACAGACCTCAGACACAACAAGCCTGTTTCTTCCTTCACCGACAGCAGCCAAAGCTCGCAATGGATGCGGAAATCCAAGTACACCCTCTTGTCTATCCAACCGTGATGCCGACCTAGGGTAAGACTGATGATGCCTCTGATTACCAGCTCCAGATGAAAGCACCATCTCTTCAGGGGAAAGCGGACCTGGACGCGGTGGTGTCTGATTACTGCTCTGCCCCGCAGACTCAGAGCCGGAGGAGGAAATCAATGATCGACGAATCAATTCTGAAAACCTACGTGGATATTGATAAGGATTTGGATGAGGAACCCATGTAGGAGCAGATGGTGGATGAACATCTGAACTTGAACCTGCTCGAGATGAAGAAGCAACATTTCCTGGTGTACTTATATTTCCACCAGCTAAACTTCTATTTGCTGGACTCCGAACCAAATTTCTCAAGTCAGGTGCAGGAACAAAAGTAGGATTTTCCAATATATTCCTTCCCATTATTCTTGGTCTGGTTTCCTCACGTTGAACATCCCTATCTCTGGCACCATTAGAACTGGATGAACTTCCACTCCTTGAGCTTGAACCTTTATCCCACCGAAATGGTTGCAAATTTTGTGGAAACATGGGTACATGCAATAGAACAGGCTGACTTTGAGGACCTGTATTATCAACTGTTGGAGCTGTCCTTGAGTCCAAAGATTGATCATTCGGTAGAAGTCTTGATGACTGTTGGGCAGAAGAAACACTAGAATGCCTAACTCCAGCGCTTGTTGGAAATTGAGCAGAGGGCATAACTTTTTGCTGGTTTGAAGGGTTTATACGCACACGGTAGTTTCTTCTAGACCTTTCTGCATTTCCTGCCACAGGCCAATCAGGAAGGCCATCAGGAACCGGTCCTCTCACACCTAATCCAAGTCCTGAGTTCACCTGCCCAGAAGGACCAGATATGCTTAAACTGCTGCCTCCATTATAGGAAGCAGATACAGCAGAGCAAGCACTACTTTCTGGACGTTGAAAGTAACTAGAACTTCCACTGACAGATGAATTTTCAACATTTCCTTCAAGAGCTTTTCTTTTGCAAGAGGCACGGCGACCACCCTCAGATGAACTACCAGGTCTACCATTATTCTCTTCAGCCAGATATCCACCACTTCCTGAAGGCAGTAGAAAAGAATCTGAACTACCAGGAGGTGGAATCCGCTCATTTACTGATGAGCCTGACTTGTATAAGTTAGGACATCCCATGATTTGAAAACCATCACCATCATCACTCACAAAACCTGCATTTAAGTTGAGATTTTGGGACATCATATGGGAGTTGGAACTTTGCACGAACATAGGATTAACATTGGCACCATCCATCGGCATACTACTAGTAGGTTCACATTGCCGGCCAAGTTGTGTTCTCCGCTCATCATGAGTAACCTTATTTTGGGGCCCATGCGAGCTGGGTTCACCTAGGCTCCAAGCATTTGACATTTGCTGTTCATGACTCATTGAGTTCACATATGTCATGGTTGTCCTTGTACCAGCGGGTGATAGCATACTGTCTGGAGGTTGACTTTCTGGAGGATTCCGCATATTATTCCAGAACATTTGTTGATCAACAGCAGAAGTTGAGGTAGATCCATGGTCAAAGGTTAAGGTTTCTGGCAAGGAACCAATAGTACCCCTTTGCCCTTGCATCAGGGCAGATGTAAGTTTCCCAATAAAATACTCTCTATCGTTCCAAAAAATATTCCAACACAACCAAAGACAGTAAACCTGCCACAGTAAAACAAGGAGAATAAGATTAATTTTGCTTGTAAAAGAACTCCCAGATGACGCAACCATATAGAAGGCATTAGGCAATAGAAGACAACTTGACCTAATTGTGCAAGCAGCTTGATTTAATGATGTGAATATGAAAAACTTCATACATCCATTCATCGACATGCATACAATTAGACTGCAATGACATGAATATGATGGACAATAAACAGCCATTGATTATGCCAACAGGCTAATCGATTTCAGAAAGAAACTTAAGAAAGCAGTAGTGGCCTAAGCAAACCGAAAAACTAATCGATCAATCAATCAATACTTTACGGTCAATTCGGACGTCCACATACAAATGTAAATGTACATCATCAAAGCTCTAAAAATTTTAAAGTTTACCTTGAAAGGATAAACATGAAGAACATTACAGCTACATCATCATACCAACGCAAGTATAAAACAATTACATTATATAAATCAACAGCAGCAGCAGCAGGAGATTTTGGAACAACAACAGAAGTTGGAATTATGTATTGAAAATTATCTCAAAACGGTTAAAAAGGTAAAAGATTTGACACAGAACTGCATAAAGATCACAATTTTGAAAAGTTAGATAAAGGCGAAAAAATCAAGGATTTCAAGACGAGCTACAGTGGACCCATAATTTCTTTACCATGAAAGATGGGCAGATAAACAAAATCGCGTCCATACATGAGCTGATTATTAATCAGGCATTTTTTTCTAGCAGGTTTTATAAATCAAAAACCAAAGCCAGTAATAACTCAAGGCTAGTATTTTTTTTTATAAAAAAAGAATAAAAACAAATAAGAGAGATTTACCTGAGCCGAATGAACCGATCGCCACCAAAAAAAAAAAAAGGCAAAAAAAATGTAGATGAACAGGCCTCTATTCTCTCCCGGGAGCAGCAAGAGCAGGAGCAAGGAGCAAGAGAAGGAGATTCAAGGGAGAGCACCAGGACAAACAAAGAGAGAGAGAGAGAGAGAGAGAGAGAAAGAGAGGCCTTGAAATAAGATGAGAATATGGAGCAAACAAGGAAGGAGAGAGATTAAAAGCGGACAGTAATCCCTAAATTTACCAAACAACCCCGACTGATTTTATTATTATTATTATTATTATGTTACTGATCATAATAATAACAGCAGTTTCTTTCTATTAATAAAATTCAAAAATTAAAAATAAGAAAACAAATCTACAACTTTTTTTTTTGGATGCTAAATCTACAACTTGGCAAGCAAACTAATAAGAAATTGCGTTCCGTTGGGCCGCTTCTTACCGAATGGCTCTTTCTCTACCCTCTAGATATAGACTGCTCCTTGGCCTTTTGAATAAATACTAAACAAAATACCCCGTATTTCAATGCGCGGTGTAGGCAGCCCCACTCTCTCGTCTTGTTTCCATCTTCTTCACGCCAAGCACCTGCCCCCGGCCCCTGGACCTTTCTCTCTCTCTCTCTTTTTTTTTCCTCACCCTCACATGCATTTTTGGCCTGTGCACTCGTACATACTCCTCTTCTTCCCCTTTCTTTTAATTGTAATCATATCTCATAAGTACGCACGTGTCATTAGCTTAATCAGTTAGTCGGCCCCATGGTTAGATAGCTTGGATTTTCTTCCTTCACCTAATAATCTTGATTGCTTGTATCAATTTTGACTGTCCATTAATGGGAACTTGTGTGATACATCACTTGTTGAACCATATAAATCTATTAATCTTCTGGGTTGTAATTGACCTATTGTATTTTTGTATATAATATATTATTAGGGCCACTTGGTTGCGCTGTCGGTTTAATTTTAGGTGCCAAAATTCTATTATTAATGTACATGACGAGAATACTTTGGCAGCGGTGATATCTGGACATACAATAGCAATACGAGTTGCTAACAAGACAATATATTATTTACTTTGCTTAAAAGAAGTGTGAATACAAAGACACAAAGTCTCAATAGAATTTGTGCAATTGCAACTTCCTTCACATTGCGTCTGCTGCCATTCATATCACAATCGTGGCGTGGGCCTCATGTAATGTATTCTGATCACGTTAGTGCCTTTCATTGTTTTTACCTCGCTCTTTCTTTCTTTTCAAAGGTGCTTGCTTTGCACCTTTGAATTTTATTTGGGCCACGAAAACAGACTCTAATATGTCCATATGGATTGCTTATATAATACAGCATTGCGTACTACTTGTATGGGGAAAATATATATATATATATATATATATATATATTAGATGAGAAGTGGCGACTCTTCCACCAAAGGCACTATTTGGGAACTTGCTATGCTTTTGAAAATGAGAATAAATTAGACAACCTAACCAAACCGGCTGCAACACAACTACAAGACAACAAAGGCTATGCAACGCTCATGCTTTTAGGCACGACTATCAACGAAATTTAAATGGTTAATTTGACTTTTCTTACAAGGAAGAAAATAAATGGACATTTGCTGTCATTGTTGGTACTCACCTAATGAATTAAGGGATGAGTCAGATAAGGCAATGGGTTGCTGTTATTGCCGATTGTCATTTCACGTATTACACATACTCAATATCTTTGCAATAGCATTTTTTCTTTTTTCTTTTCTTTCTTTTTTCCCCTCTAAGGTGGGTGAGAGATGTAATTGAATCAATTATTTCAAAGGCATATAAAGCTTATGACCCCCAAAACTGGGTCTGCCAAAGAACAAAAAGGACCGACTAAAATGACCCACCTACAAGGGCATGTGTTAGCTTATGAGAAGATGAGGATTTTGAATGAATGTGTGATAATGTTTATGCACAATTGCACATGGGCACGGCAACTGTTTGCAGGCAAATTTAAATCTAAATAAGTTTTAATAGGGACTGGGAAAAGTGTCAAAAGTGCTTGTTATCGCCTAATGAAATTGTAAGTACCACGAAGGAGGAAGATTGCCTCATAGCTAACGCAAACAGCCGGCTGTCACAACTTTGTCATTCAATCTGTCTTGAACTTTGTAAAAAGAATGTTAAAGGGGTCTCGAGACAAAATGATAAATACAGTTCACACTTCACACGCACACCGCAGAATTTGGTCCTTCACTTGCATACAAAATAATGCACATGGTGATAGAATCTTAAATCAATTTACTTGTGTGCTTCCGCGGACGGAAAATAAATTGTCGGTAAATTTATCTCCGCCCACCGCTGTGAACTGTGAAGTGAATCAGGCACCAACAACATTAAGATGTACGCATGTAGCTAGAATATATTCCAGTATGTGCTCCAACACTCTTAACGAAAGGATAAAGATAATCTAGACCAATTCATGGCAACACATTTTTAAAATAGCTCTAGTCAGATAACATTAATCTTTGCAAGTAGTAACATGAGAGAAAAATCATCAGAAAAAAAAAGAATGCTAGGCAACAGAACGAGGTCTAATAGTTAATATGACAGCAGGCAATTGCGAAATTGATTACCATACAGCTTTGACATAGTAACAAGTACTCTAAAAGATCATACCGCTCTGGCCAGCTTATAGCTCAAGTTATGTGGCAACTGCGAGAAACATCCACATCACAATTGCTTTCTATTCCTAAATTGCAATGAATGAACATATCAAACCAGCTGGTGGCTTTATGTGATCAATTTGTAAATTGCAAAACCGTAGAATCTAGTGGTCATGTACTTGACCTCAAGAATAGTTTGACAGTACTTTACAGCACAGTAAACAACAGCAGAAAATGTAATAACATCCCAAACATTTCTGCAGCTACTACACGGTGTAAGGAAAGCCATCAGAGAAAAACACAGTTGAAAGAAGCAAGAAAACTTCATCCTAAAGGCTAGAACAGAAAGTGACTAAACCAAAATCCTCATGTGCTTGTGTGATTCCTAGATTTTGTTCTCTATCTCTAGGTTCTAGGCAATGAAGAAAGCTTTTGGCATGTCAGTAGCGATACTGTGACAAACAACCATGAATCCAGCCCAAAAATCAGTAACAGAGAAAAAATGACAAATGTTAGAAGTATATATGAGCAAGGCTAACAAAACCTTCAAGGAAAGCAGCACAATCATTACTAGTCAATCATCATCAAGTGTAGTCATCATCAAATGTAACACGTACAAACCTTCATCACAAGTAGGTTTAAAAAATGCAGTTTGTCATCATCATTTGTAACACTGTAAGCAGTTTCATCATAAGGCTATGCTGTGACCAAGGAAATAAACAACATTGATATACTGACACATATTACAACATTTAAAACTAAAAATTAGGATACATGAACAGGTTGGCCAAATAAACACCATTGATATACCAACGCATATTACAGCATTTAGAACTAACAATTAGGATACATGAACAAGTTGGCCAAGAACCATAATTTGTACGAACTAGTTACCTCTGCACAAAGAAAGTTCTTAAACAGAAAACAGAGCAGATTTAAGACATAGTGGCCTTGATGAAAGAAGGTGCCATAGTAACAAGGGGAAGAGCTAATATTCCCACAACCGAGAACGCTGCCATCAGCAGAGTAAATGCAAGACAAACAAGCCAGGTGAAGCACCTGATACTTAAAATTGCTTAGGATATAACCCAACCAATGAGTCAATCTCTTTATGTATGAAGTGGAGCAAAACGCCTGTTATAGAAATCTGCAAGCCAAACAAAACAAGAATTGCCAAATGTTTTGTCAAATACATATCTAAACCAAGAGCAGTGCCAATATTAAAAGTTTGCAAGGAAAACAGAAAGACTGCAGCCAGAATAAGGACCTTAACAGGCAAAGCAGTTCCGCTACAACATCTCTCCCAACTTCAAAACTGAAAGTACATTTCTCCATCTAAGGTTTAGAAAGTTTTCTGATATACAAACCCTCAAATTTCCTGCCGGGTGATTAAAATCCTCCTTTCTGTTTGCCGGGTGGTAATTCCTATTTCAAATCAATATTAGCAAGAATAACTCAATTCCGGTATCATTACTATCCACATATACTGCAGTGCAATCCGGGGCATCAAGGTACAAGATCATCCAACTCCATGAAATCTTCCTCCAAAATTGATTGTAATCTGCTGGGCTTCTACAGCATCAGTAAACAAAGAAGTACCAGCAAGCCCAGATGCACTGACCTACACAGCAGCCATAATGGAGAAATTAAATGTAAGTAATTTGATGAATGCAGACATGATTCCATAAGATACATGTATATAAATTGGATTTCACAGCACTAGAATTAGTTGAGAGCTTAGAGACTGGGCACCTCAGATCAACAACTAAAGTATGTGCTTGACACCTAATTAAGATAATAAAAGTAAATAATTCACCAGAGTTAGGATTGATTTTTTATGGTTGAACAAAACATGGAGGGGCAAATACCAACATCTTTGAAAAAAATTTGCTTTGCAACAAGAAGTTGCTGATTGTTTCGGAACAAAACATGATATTATTCTGGAAAGCCACAGAAAAGGGTTTATATGAGCAACAAATTGCAACAAAACTTATGCACTCTATGCAATCAACATGCTAAAGTGGCATATTGTATGTGACTTAAGGCAGATGCACGAGGTGTGATCCGGTACTGCTTCACTTAAACATCCAACATAAAACAACTGAATGATGCAAATAAAACTTTACCCAATGAAAGGAAATGCATCACAGGGACATCCGTGATCCTTGGTTCTAAAAGGCTAAACATAAAATGTTAGAAAAAAAATGACGGTATAAATGAACAGGGAAAGCTTTGAAATATATTACCTGCTCGTTTGATGGGATGCCAGCTGGAAACTGGAAACTGGCATCAGAAACAGGCCTAGATGTGACATGATCATCTAGCCGACTAACCAACCTCACTGGATATATGCATGTATCATTTCTCCTGTCTATAGAATTGTCATCATCCACTTTACCTTCAGAGGAATCTGCTATAAGAAATCCATCATGCTGAATACCAATGTGGCGAACTGCAGAAACACTTTCTCCGGCACCACTACTTAAACTAACCTCTGATTTGCTATTTCCACCACGAGATTTGACGAATACTCGACAGAGGACAAAAGAGGCCTGCAGCAAGTTAAAACTGAGATAGCATGGCAGCAACACAAGAAAAGTAACTATAATATGCAAAAATCAAATGGATTATTATAACATGCACAAGTCAGTTGGTCTCTATGTCCCATGAATGAGAAAGCAAAACCAGCTCAACTTCTGAACTAAATGAGTAGATTAAAAAATAAATCGAATACAAATACCTTCCAAAGTTCAAATATCACCAACTATGGATGTTGCAAAGAGCAGTACAATAAGAAGATTATGAGAAAGGAGTACAGGTGTACAAATTCAGGTGGATTATTTGTACATATTAACTGCCACACTTTTCACTAATGTGAGGTTAGATATAGTGCTAACTGCTTGCTAAGTTAAAGAAGTAACCACTTTCTCAGCTACTTGAAGAGAGCACGAACGAGGCCAGGTGTGGAATAACTTTAGGTGAAATGATGCCACCAAATTGGATAAATTCTCCAAATAAAGCAAAAGAGACAGATAATTAAGATCTTAAGTTATGCTTTTCAACCTGCTCATAGTCTACAATAAAGAACATCCGCCAGAGACATATTGACAAGAAATGGAACATGCTCAAAGATCAGCAAGAGTCTCCGACAGAACAAATTTCAACAGTTCTCACATAAACAAACAATAAGCAGCAAAAAGTACAGCAAATCGATCTCCCAAGTATGAATTCCAATTCAGATATCTACAACCCTAGTTAAAATGAACAATTTTTTTCAACACATTGTCCGGATTTTATAAAAAAGAAACCAAAGCAGTGGTTCACAACAGCAAAAACATTAAAGCATGTAACAAATCATCTTCATCTCAAACAAATTCACTTAAAAACCCACCACCATTACATCTATCCATGTACTTGAGAAATAACAACAAAATACTTTTA
This sequence comes from Murraya paniculata, assembly GCA_030449075.1. Lineage (NCBI taxonomy): Eukaryota > Viridiplantae > Streptophyta > Magnoliopsida > Sapindales > Rutaceae > Murraya > Murraya paniculata. Next base: position 8,397,673 of record JAEVFN010000001.1, on the reverse strand, counting down.
CCCCGAACACACAGAATTTTAGCTGAACATGAAAATAAAAACTCATAACAGAAACTTGATTCCATGTACCTTGACATGGTGAACAAGGGCATACTCATGCATGACCCAATCAGTTCTCACAGCAGTTTTCAAAGAATTTCCCAAATAAAACACGAAACTGGTTCTGGTCCCCACCACCAACTTCCCTCTTTTATTATTATTGTTGTTGTTATAATTATTACAACTAGTATTCCTAACAACTACCTCCGTCACTCTCCTTCTCCTTCTCCAATATCCATTCTTTGCTTTTCTACATTTGCTGCCCTTCACAGCACTAACTCGACCGTAACAATACCAGTGCCTCTTCCTTCCTCTGTATCCGTACGCATAGCACGTTGTCTCCGGTAATTCGTACGGTTCGTACTCGTACAAATCCAGCTCTTTTATCAAATCATTATCGCAGGGATTTTTATCTTCTTCTTCAGTGCTTTTGTTTTTCTTGGTTAGGTAATAGCAGAGGAGTTGTTCTTCGGAAGGATGGAACCGGCAACCTGGAGGAAGCGAAAATGACTCCGTTTTCCTGTTGCTGTCGCTACGGTGGGGATCTCCCATTTGTTTTTTTACGCGTTTTGGGAAAGAAAGCTGAAAAAGCCAACAGCAACCAAGAGAAAAATCTGTCCAGTGGTTTAGAGTGACAAAGTAGCGTGCTCAGAAAGTTTCTTTGTACAAGTGAAGTGATACGGTCCTGCTCAAGTGTATGCTTTCCTTATTCGTAGTATGTCCACCTGGAGCGTGGAAACTGGGCGCTTTTGGATGATGTGGCAGATTTTGATTGGGGACACTGAGTAAATTTCTCCGACGGCTTAAATAGAAGGTGCGGACAACATTTTTAATTGCGTCAAAGCGCAAAGAAGGAAACGTTATGTGGAACTGGTGGTAGTGCTGAATTTTTGTGCTACTTCCGTTACAGCCGTTGATTTCGCGGGTATTCGATGTTAAGATTTATGTAGCTTGGAAAATTGGTGCTACAGAGAAATAATTTATGCTGGCTCTTATGAGTTATGATTTTCCAGATTCTGCGGGCATGCTTTCCTCGGTCTCTCTTAATAAAGAAGAGTGGTGCGATGCGCCGATATTCACTCGCTCCTCAAATGCTACTAAATCTGGTCTTTCGTACACGTGTTAAATATGAACTAGCGAGTATCTAGTTATTTAACTTCGCCGGTTGCCGTGGTCTTGTCAGTTGCGTATGCCGCGAGCAGCAATAAAAGAGATTCGGGTGTTTTGATGATGGGAAACAAAGGCTTGTCCTGTCCGAAATCTGGAAATTGTAACCCAAATAACAATGATAATAGGCCTGGGCCCAATATTTTCGAAAAGATTGGGCTCGGATAAGTATTTGATGGACTGGGGTGGGTATCAGCTATAATTAAGATATCATGCACTTTTTAAGCTTCAAATATGTCTGTGCCATATGGTATTGTGCACACCTACAGCATCAGGCGTCAGCGTTACCCAAACCAAACTCATTTCCCGGCTTGGTAGACCTTAACTAATTGATAGTGTCGTTTAGAGAGAGCATGAACCCACCAGTCAAATAGGCAAGGCTTCGACTTCATCTCTTTCCTGCCGTTTCGACAAACCATTCTGAGAGAGAGGTGTTAAAATTTGAACAGTTATGGCAATCATGCTAAAGTAGGGATGGTAATGGGGTGAGGTGGAGCGGGGGTGGTGAGGCCTACTCTATTTACTCTATAAAATTTCGCCTTCATTCCCCACCTCATTCTCCAATAAATTTAGTGGGGTGGGGATGGAAAGTGCCCATGTGGGGAATGCTTCCTCCACCTCCACCCTATTCCCCATTTATTTATTTTATAATAATTATAAATACATAATTTCAGTAAATTAAAAATTATGGACTTAAATAAAATCATCATCATATTATAAGGTATTTAAATTATTTAAAAAATCTCTAAAAGTTTGAAATAATATCTTGAAATGTTATCAAAACTAAAAAAATATTTGAAAAGAGCAGCACCTTAAGAGAGAAAAAAAAAAACATAACAATATTTTAAGGTGGAATAATAATTATATTATAGAGTTTTGTTTTAGTTATTGTCTATTTATATTATATAAAAATAAAAATAAAATTTATTAACTAATATTGTAATTGATAAAATAAAAATTAAAAAATATTTATACATAATGGGGATTGGGGTGAGGGTGGAGTGGGGTGGGGTGGGGAGTACAAAACCAAACTCCACCCATTAAGAATTTAAAGATTATTTATCCCCCATTTTCCACCTCATTCCTTAAAAATTATTCAAAATTCATCTTATTTGAGGTGGGGCCCCATGGAACCCAAATCCATGAAAGATTTTGCCATTTCTATACTAAAAGATTTTGCCATTTCTATACTAAATACATTTTAAAATGTAAGACATAGCAGCCTATATATTCAATGCAGTTAAAATCTCCGCCTTGGTCAGTTGGTCTTTCTTTTGTGAAAAAAAATAAAAAATAAAAAATCTCGACAAAGCAAGAGGAGAGACCTGAAGTTAGAAAATTAGAAAGGAAGAATCCAAATCCAAACAAGGGGAAAACATAAACACCCAAAAGCATTTTTGCAGTAAATGAAAATATCATTTTTGTGTAGAATAGCACAGCAAATTTAAAATTGCAAAGTTAATTCATATCAAATTGCTGCAGTTGCTATTTACACAACTCTCACATCATTGCCCATATACTTATTAAATGGTAAATGGAAACTTGTTCTGCGCGCAAGGAAGAGCTAAGCTAGCGTGACTAGATGGGATCAACAGGACGTCGCTTCCATGAACTCTTCATCGGATTCAAGAGCAGTCATTGAATGTGGTGGCAGGCATATCTCCAAATCTATGCTTCCCCCACCTTCATGTCCTGGATATGCTGACACTTTCCCGTCAAATTTGTGTGCATATCCACTGCGAAGTGCCACTGCTTTGCCAAGCCCAAACTCACATCCATATTTGTTGAACCTTGGGGAGCTTCCCATCATTATACTAAATGGATCAAAGAGCCGATCTAGGTAGTACATAAACGGAGATTGCCACCACGCGTCAAGCCATTCACGCGCTGCTTTATCTGTTTGGTTAACAACCGTTTGATGCAGCTTCCAAGCTGCCCATCCAAGGTCATGTCCAAGTAGCTCACCCACCGTGGCAACCCCTCGCAGAGTATTCATTGAATTACCAAAGTATTCCTGAGGCAATGGTGGTTCCAATCTCGATCTATTATCCGCGGCCATCCTACAACTGGTTGATTGATCCGGCGGTAGATTGCGTATCCGGGTTATGGATCTCCAGACAAGGGCAGATAAGGCCTGAAAGGAGGAGATTTTGTTGTTATTGTTGCCGGCCTCTGCATTGGCCTTAGCTTTGAGTCTTGCTATCGATTCTGCTGTGAAGTGAAAGATTCTCTCTAAAAGTTGCGGCGCCTCATATCGTCGGATGAATTCATCACGATGAGTGACTGGAAGGTTGATAATTGGATCGCGTCCGTCTGGAAACCAGCGTTTTATGACTGGCGGCCGTGAGATCGAAGCCACGTTTCCTTGTGCCTGAAAGATTTCAGAAAACGCGTTGAAGAAATTCCAAAAAGAGGTTCCATCACCCAAGACATGGTTCATTGAACAACCTATGAAAATGCCATCAACCAGATCTGTCACCTGAATTGATAGCAAAGGCCTAGAATGACCATCGTGGTTCAAGGCTCTATCATGGTCAAAAAAGGATTGGACCACCAAAGGAACATAAATAGGTGAAAGGATGTCGGATATTGCCATGTCTAAAGATGCATGGATAAACTTAGCACCAGGGCTGTTATTGCAATCAACAAAGACCACATAAGAAGGCGGGCTATCGGTCTGTTGCGTGACGAGGCGCCCAGCTAGAGGGTAGAAATGAACGAGGGTGAGGGATAGGGAGTGCTTAAGCCTGTCTAGGAGAGTCTTGACGAAGTCAACTTGATCAACTGATGCTGGTGGTGTCACTGGTTTTCTAAAGAGAAGGCCCTTCTGGATGTATTGCACTGATAGCATTGCTAGATCCCATGGTGTCAAGTAACAAGGCTGTTTCATCTCCTCTGAAAAGTATTGTGGCTGGACGAAGCATTCTGATATGTATTGAACTGTTGGGGAATTCATCCTTTGCTCAACCAAAGCTAGCTACTTTTTTCTATTTGGTCTTTGCAATCCTGCTTTGCTGGTTGGCCATTATATATATATATATATACATACACACACACACACACACATACTTGAACACTAAACTAAGGTAACACGTTCATTCACCTACTCCCGCCTAATTTTCTATGACTATATATTTGTTTAAAATCACGTTGTTGTTCCACTGGTAAGTAAAGTCATTGATGTATATAATACGTCCAGCCTTGTTGAGTGGTTGATATAATATGCCTTGTTTATTAATTAGTTAGTTGCTAGGTTTCTCTTTACTAGTCAACAATGATTATTAAAGAAAGATAAAGTGATTCTTGATGTAGAGAAAAATAAAAAGAAATTTGTCTTCTCTCTCTTCCTTTTTCTTATTTATTTCCTTCATCTTTCTTTACAGTTACACTTAATATATTTCAGAAAGATATATTTTTTTTAGTGGTAACTAGGCGTATATATCAAACAACTTGTAAATATTATTTCTTAGCTCAACAACAGAATATTAGAGTATGCCCACTATTAACCCTCTCTTATCCCTTGACATTTAGGTTAGTAGATTGGTAAAAAAGTAACGAAACAGGGCAATTGTAGTAAGGCCTAATTGCTTCTTTTGAAAAACGAATTAAAAATTTGTTTGGTAACTTGACAGCATGTCTAGAAAAATAATATTATTATATTAATAAATTAAAAAATAATAACGCATGATCACTGCTCAGTTTTTGGAAAAGGAAATTACAGCATTGAGTTTGAATTATGAAACTGTTTTGTACCGCAAACAAATGTTTCATTTTTTTTCATATATAAAACCCACGCCCCATAATCCAATCCAAACCCAAGCTAAATTAGATAGTTTGGATCGGATTAGATGAGTTGAAAATTTATTTGGTTTGAGTTAGGTCAAAACCCATTTTAAAAACTGATTATTTAATTATCAAATTTTATTAAAAAATAAAATGAAATACCAAAAATACCCTAGCCAAAACTATTCATCTTCGAAAATACCCGTACAAAAACCTCTTTAAATTAATATTTTATAAAATTAAATAAAAAAACACTGACCTGTTATAGTTTTGTTCCCAAAAACGGCGGCGTCAATGCTGCAGTTTCCGGCGATAGTAATGTGGTCTTATATTGACAAATTACTATAGTTACAAATTACGTACCATCGAATTCTAAATATTTTTGTCTATTCAAATGACCGCCGACATGTGTACTGTAAATGAATTCAAATTAAATCATTTATTGTTGATTAGATAAATTTTTAGAAAGATAAATTGATCTATATTTTAATAAGTAAGGAATAGATAAATTTTTAAATTATAATTATAACTAAAGATTTTATTTCCTTTTAGGAAACTACAAATTTCGTAAGATTTTAGTTATCCAAAATTAAAGATTTTGTAATTACTATTATTAATTTATCACTTTTTTTTTAACATACCCTAAGCCAACCCGAACTAAAACCAAAAAATAAAAAATAAAAAAATGATTTGAGTTGGGTTGGGTTCTAACAACTTTGTGTTGCTTCGGATTGAAGCCCAACCTCTTTTGGTTTGACCTCAAACCTAAACCAAAACAACCCAAGGCTATAAGAAAGGCAAGTGCAGCACTTTCATTGAAAACCAACTGATTAAAATACCGTGCAAACTGAGTTTGCTGGGTTCAACAATTTTTTTTCCCTTTTGGGTAATCACAGTTGCGTATAATAATGCCCGCCGTTCTATATATGAACCACGTTTGCCAATTTGTTAACTTGCTGGTTTGGGATGTAAAAGAGCATTTCGTGGTGCATACTGACAAGCTCAAATGGTTGCTAGAAGTGACTCCCGCTCATTATTTGCGGATCTTAGAACGCACTATCTCTAGGTTTACATTTCTTGTGGACGAAATGAATCGGCACGACTAGATGTATGAAATTCTTTTACTGAAGTATATTATTAAAAAAAACCTAATTTCAGTAAAGACGTGTGATTTCTTTTCAGTTACGGGCCTATGAATCTTTCTACATGCAATATATGAATGATAATCTATTTGCGTTATTATTATTACTTGTTTTTCTACTTCTGTTGTCCTTAGCTTCAGATTTCTTTTTTCATATCTAATTTCGTTTTGTATTAAGAGGCCGAAAAAATAGAGAGATTGTTCAGTGGGTAAGCTCTTTACCTCTATTTGAATGGCTGAAGAATATAATTTGATGGCTCTCCAACTAAAAGTAAGGAAATTCAACTTAAGGCGCTTATTTTGTATAAGTTATTTCTTATGGATTGCGTTCAAATCTAAACGGATAAACTGATGTTTATGGGTCGCTGTTACTCCGCAACTAGGTTTACCAGTGAAATGCCAAAATTTGATGTTCGTTTATCTGTCTCCTTTATTTTGTGCAGTGAATATGGCAAATTGGTCTCCTTTCTCGTGTATTGGTTTCGGATTGCAATACATGAACACGCAAGCATCCCCAGCTTCAAGCATCAGAGACGTTGACTTATTCTAGAAACAACTAATTTTCAATCAATGGCATTATAATATTAACTTCATTGTGGTTTTATTTTTGTTATGTCGAACGCAGCATCACAATGAAGGACATGCCCGTAAATCGTAATTAAAGAAATCATGCCCGTCCTCCAGCCAGGAGCTCTAATATGTAACATACACATCACATATGCTTGCAAATAAAATACAACTTTTTTAATAATAATAATAATAATAATAATAATAATAATAATAATAATAATAATAATAATAATAATAATAATAATAAATTATTCGTTTCATAATTTTATCTTATCAACACCAGCTGGGTTCTTAATTATGACAAAACTTAATTAAGGGTTTTGTGGTAACTTGTTGAATCCAACTCATTTCGATTCTAATTCTAGAATAAAATAAACATATCAATAAAAATATAACGTATTTATATTCTGATTTCTCCAGCTCAAGTAAACAACTTATTATTATTCTTATTCTCCATTCACATTCATAATTAGTAAATGCATCATAATTAGTGGATGTGTAACTAATGTTTACTGAGGGCCAGCTTAGTAATACTGAAGATTTTAAAATAGTTGTTGTTAGTTGTGCTATAGAAAATAATTAATTATGAAAAAAATTAATTAAATATTTGGTAAAATTTATTTTAAAAAATGCTGTGAGTTGTAAATACAATCGTATGTGTTCGATAAATATTATTGTTAAACTACTATAAGAACATAATTACGTAAACGAATAAATTAAACATAATGTTGAATAAAATTTATTTAAATATTTATAAATATGTATATAAAATACCTTTATTTATGTATATATAATAATTGATAACTAAAATAAATATTTTTATATTATAAATATTTTTTTATTTTGTTGTCTCAATGTAATTGGTAATAATAATAATAATAATTATAATCTTTTTGAAGTTTATAATTTTATTTCCTAATTAATAAGGATAATTTTAAATTTTTATAATATATACAATGATATATATGAAATTATATTAAGTATAAAAGTGATTCTCAAAATCAGATTATGAAAAATTATTCATTTCCTACTTTTCAAAATCAGCTGTAAGATAGACAAGTAAATAACTGTTACATAAAGATATAAAAAGGATGACAATATGTGCATAATAAATACAATAATGTAAACAAATTAAGGTGACCCGTTATTTTCTCGACTACTATGATTATTGATTATTTTCTCGGCTACTATGACTATTGATTATTTTCTCGGCTACTATGACTATTTCCTTTACATTGTTTCTCATGTATGGTCAGGGATCCTTTTCTATATTGTCATTCATTTTAATAATAACTAATTTATCAACTCAACTAATGAGTCGATGGATCTATTTTTTAACGATGATGGAATCACAAAGTTAGTGTCTCTCTGTATTTAAAATTATAATTATTTATAATAGACCAAACAAACTTCAATATATTAAAATAGATAATATGTTTATACATTTTTAATTATTTTATAACAGGTAGGAGAGTGGGAAAAAGGTTACATTTTTTCCTATATTTGCACAACGTTAGATTACTTATCTTCCTCCATTAAGATTGGTGCAAAGGCACTAGGACATTGTTCCTTACATTTGCAACTGCAGGAGTCTAATTAAGCAATGGCTATTTTCGAACTACTCTAAGATAGACTACAAATTACAGCTACACATACAAAATAACATACAAAATAATAAATAATAAAAAAACACTTATAATTTTAAGCAATGACTATCTTAAAATTACTCCAAGAGATAGAATACGAATTACAACAACTCATGCAAAATAATAAATAGTAAAAAATACATTCTAATTTTAGTCATATAATTACAAAGAAATGTTTTGCCTTAGAGCGTCTAACTAATAAGCCTATCCGATGTAGTACTTGGGAAAAATAATATGGATACGAAGAACGTCTAAAAAGCCCTATCTAATTTTACCAATTTAAAGAAGTGTTTACCTATTTATGTGATAAAGTAAAAAACACTTTCAAAAAAATTCTTAAAATAAAAATAAACTTGTATTATTTTAATTTTTTAAAAAAATGAGAGCTCCTTTTCCACTAAATTATCATCGGATAAATAGAAAATAAAGCAAGATCAAAAAAAAAAAAAAAAGCAACAGCACGATCAAACTCCAAAAATTACAATCACATAAATTGAAAACAGCAACTACATTTAAAAATTGGAACAGTCAAGCAAACAAACCATGTGGCCGAGCTGAATCCTACAAAACAAACAGACAGCATATCCAGGATCAAACTACATAAACACCTACACCATCCATGCCAAAAACAAAAACTTCCATTGTTTGAAACCACAACTAATCCAAACTTCTTCAGTGACAGCAATGTGCTCAAGAAACAAGGTTAATCATTCAGGGACAATGAAGACAGTTGATCTGCTGGATTATTAGCCTGCTGCTGGGCAACACTCCTCAAAACCTCCATTGCCTCAGCTACTTTCGCCTTCAAAGCCTCTGGTGACTCGAGAAGATGCAAAACCTCTGTCTGGTCCATCTCCAAAAGCATTCCCGTTACCTTAGCTGCTGCATCTCGCTCCAGCTGCTCAACTAGAGGATATAAACTTTCACCCAGCAGCTGTCCACAAATTAAAAAAATATATTAGGGAATAAAAAAAGGCAAAAATAGGCAAGCACATCAAACAAACAAAACACGATCTTACCGTCCTTTGCTGTTCTGGTGATGCATTTGCAAGAGCAGTAGACAAAGCCGTGATCGGCATAGGTTGTCCAACAGATGCATCTCGCCTAGGCATGCCAGCACCCATGTCAAAGGGAACAGGAAGCATACCGCCAGCACCCATGTCAAAGGGGAAATCTTGCATATTACGACCCAGTGGGTACCGGTAGACATGACCCCTGGGAGGCATCTGCAACAAATAAATAGTATCAAGTTAACAATGATATTAGGGAGGTGGGAACCATCGAAAGCAACAATAATAGCTCTCAAATGAGACAGACCTGGTGCTGCATCATAGGGAGTGGCTGCTGGGTCTGTTGCACAGGTCCTCCACCACGTCGTCCACCAGGACGCTGGCCCTGCTGACCTTGCGAGACCACTGGAACAAAGAAGTTCGGCATTGGTGCCCCACCAGGCCTCATTCCAGGAACAAGTTGCTGCTGGTAACCAAATCCAGCCTTTAAAGAAAAAGGAGAAAAAAGACGAGTAAGAATCCTTGACCACAGAACATAAGATTAAACAAAGTAGACTCCATATACAGCAGTGCAAATTGAACAACAAGGGTCTTCAAACAGATAATTACTTGAGGAGGAATTATTGCCGGTGGTGCTTGGCCGTACAGAAACTGTTGCCCTAAGCCTGGAGCGCCGGGTGGGTACATTGGCATACGAGGAGGAACCGAGGGACCCATAGCTACTGGTCTCATTTGTGAAAACTGAGCCTGCATAAATAAATTATACATTTACAAAAAATAAAAAAATAAAAAATAAAAAAAAAATAAAATAAAAACAATAGGAAGTTCATGCAACTCAAAACGAGCATTACCAACTTCCCATGCAAATAAGGGAGTATCGCTCTGCACAAAATAATAACAGTTGGTCTAAAATAAAGATACCTGCAGCCTGGCCCTCCTCTCTTCTTTCCGCTGAGCAACAGCAACATAAAGAGGCTTGCTAACAATCATTTTACCATTCATCTCTGCAAGCTGTAAATGAAGAACAAATGTTGACAAGATTTCACTGAAGAAAGATAGAACAGCTCATACATCAGCCTTACTTACAGCTCGAGATGCTTCCTCAGGAGTTGAAAACGCCACAAATCCAGAGCCTTTACTAATTCCAGTAGGATCACGCATAACCTGTAAAAAGATGGAAGAGGGTAAGTACTTGGTATAAAGCAACGAAATGAGAAACATGGAGTTGGATAATTAACATAACCTGTAAAAGGGAAAAAATCACAAACCTTGAATGAAGTAATTGTGCCAAATTCAGAAAATAACTCCTTTAATTTTTCATCATCAATACTATCATCCAAATTCTTGACATACAAATTCAAACCTTGGAATTTGTCTACAGTTTCCTTCATGGCTTGCTCAAATTGCCCTTTTAGCTCTTGTTCTCTTTCAGATTTTTTCTGAGCTTTTCCAACATACCACTCTCTGTCATCAAATTTCTTTCCATTAAGAGCATCAACAGCTTTGGCAGCATCATCTGCATTTTCGAAATTCACAAATCCAAAACACTTCGATTTTCCATCTCCATCTCTCATCACTACTGCACTGGTAATTGTTCCATATTCACCAAAAATTTTCTTCAAATCTTCATCTGTAGTTGACTCAGCAAGGTTTTTGACAAATACATTGTTGAATTTTGTTTTAATTGCCGCAGTTTCTCTTTCCTGCTTACGAAGAAAGTGTCCAACAAACACTTGTTTATCATTAATAAGCATGCCATTTAACTTATCAATAGCATTTTGAGCAGATTCTTTGTTGTCAAATTGCACAAAACCATAGCCTTTCGACTGGCCAGAACCATCAGTAGCTATCTTACAAGAAAGAATGTTTCCAAATGAAGAAAATGTATCGTGTAATGCCTTGTGATCAATAGACTTGTCCAAATTCTGCAATCATAATTATGAAAAAAAAAAAGACTAAACGTAAACAAGGAGCCAGGAGTATATAATACAAATAAAACACATATCAGATATATATTATTGAAAAAGAATACCTTGATAAATATGTTCCCAGTACCGCTTTTTCGAATACTAGGATCCCGATGGGAATACATGATTCTAATGGACTTATTATTAAGTGGAGTGAAGTTAAGAACATCCAGTGCCCTTGCCGCTGAAGACAACATAAACATAAGTTACAAAATGGCAAAAGGGAAAAAAATATCTTGCTCCTATTCAAATATACAAATAGCATTTCTCTTCAGGGACCAAATACAATTTCCCACAGTAAAATTAATTAACTTCATTACATATCCAACAAAAAGGTCAGGAAGAGAAAATTATATCTCCCACCATATGAGACACTAATATTTTATTCAAGTGTTCCATTTTGCTTCAGTCATACATAATGCGTGCAACCAACCCCACATAGGTACCATCATCCAACCAACATAGAAACAAACAAACGTAGAGCGAATAAGTGTATTCAAACTAAACCTGACAAGATATCATTGAATCCCTTGGCAACAAAGTAACTACGCAAATTTTTCAGACATCATACCACATGATTATTGTCCTAAAACAGAAATGCACAATATATTTTATTGGGTTTCACAAAATAGAATTACCAAGAAATGTTACAACTGTTAGAAATTGGCTAGTAAGGATAGATATTAACTAAAGAATAAAAAAATAATAACAATAATAATAATTTGCCATTCAATAGAAACAATGTTAAATAAAAATCAGTCCAAAGGAAGATTTCTATACTACCATCTGCAGGGTTGCCGTAGTTAACGTAACCATAGCCGAGAGAACGCCTGGTGCTCAGGTCCCGACAAACCCTAACCGACAGAACTTGACCGATCTGGCTGAACAGATCATAAAGCTGCGAATCGGTCACGTTTAGATCGAGATCGCCAACATAAAGAGACGTCGCTAGGAACTGGTTCCCTGATGCACCCGCCGCCACTCCGTTTGGCCCTGCCATTTGCGCTTGATGTTGCACCTGAATCTGTGCCATCACTGCCACTTCTAGATCCTTCCTTTTCTTTTTTTTTTCTTTTGGCTTTTTTATTTCCCTCTCCTCTTGCTACTTCTCAAATAAAAATCTAGAGAGATAACAGGATAAATAATCTGATTCTATGACTGGAATTCTAAGGAAAAAAACCCTAAACTGAAAATTCTTTTTTTTTTGGGACTTATTCGAAGATATGACAGGAGAGGAGGGGTAAAATGGGGATAAATTCGTCGGGGATCCGAACAGAACCGGACGGAGTTCGACGGAGGAAGTTGAAATTTGTTTTTTTTTCAGATGTTCGGTGGGAGGGCAGAAACAACTGCACCGCACCGTTTCAAAGGTAACTGTGCCGCTTATATACTGAAGTTATTAGAAGAAACCCTAGTTTTATTTCCTAACTAAATACAGACCGTCCGATCTCCTGATGACAAAATTCCCGTGGTTTTTATATGACGGTTTAAGTTGAAGCGGTAATCGTGTGTATCACGTGTGGGGCAGCTTTCACACGTGTCGGCGTCACGAATTGTCATGAAATTCTTCTTCTTCTTATAATTATTACTTTTTTTTTTGGTCACAAAACTTGGGTTACGTTCGATTTTGGGCGAAGCTTACGAGATTTGTATTTCGTTATATGGTAATGAAAAGATGATGTCGTTTTATGAAAGTTGTGTTTAGTTTAAAATCAAGATTTATTATAATCATGTAAAAATTTTGAATTTTGATGAATTTTTACAACATCTTTGTAAATTTGATGAGGGGAGTGTAATTAATATTTTTTTAATGAATTTTTACCGCGTATGTGTAAATTTTGGAGTCCATGTCGAATGGGTTAGACTCGATCAATAATTGAACAAGTCAGTCGAAGAATCAAAGACTAGATTACCTGTCGAATCATTGGAAATGGAAGTTGGAATCCATCAGCCACTCTAAAGTTTTATTCTCGTCGCTGTGCTTTATACTAGTCCAAAATCCAAGTAAACAAAAAGGAAACCGTTGGGAAGGAATAAAGACCCGAACCCTTTTAAATCTTTAAGAAATCTCACTTTTTATCTTTATGTCTCTTTCTTGTATGAAATTACAAAAAAGCATATAAAATTACAATGTAATTTTAATTAAATTTCACTATCATTCAGTATAAAATTTATAAACATAGTTTTTCATTATAAAATTATTGTTAGTAGATAATTTATTTTTTCATTGTTTTAAATTTATTTTTATTTTAACAATAAAAATTAATTATAACAAATATTAGGATTAAAATATAGTTGGGTCCATAATTTGCAAAGACATTTTAGTTTTACTAAATTTATTATATCCTTTTATGCAGTTTTCAGTATAATGGAACCACGATTACAAGAGTGGAGTAATATAAGGATACCAAACGGGTGTGAAAAGCATTATTCTGGGGAAGTGAGTGAAAAGCCCAAATAGTAGGGCCGTGGTGCAGGGGATGAGCACATCTAACCCACTTGAACATGAGCTCCAACTCGGCTTTCGGTAAAGCGAGATTACAGATTTAGGCTTGGAAGGATAACTAACCCACAAGTTTTAGAGCGAAAACATTTGGGCCAGTCGTCACTTCTTTGTTAACTCATTTTAAATTTTTTATGTTACGTATACTTGTTAGAATGGGAGCAGGGGCGTAAATTTTTTGTACTTTAATATTTACTTATTTATTTAAGAAGAGTAATATGAATCTTATTCTATGAATCTTATTTATTTTTAGAGTATAGAGTATGATTTTTATTCCGATGAGGGGAGATGAGAGTAGGAATCTATCTCTCCTCTTTCTTTTTTAACCATTTCTTTATTAATTATAATATAATTATGTTTATTAAGATAAAATTATATTATATTTACTTAAAATGATAATATTAAACATATTTAAATATAATATTATTACATTTATTTAAAAATACTAATTTATTTAATTGAATTAAAATTATTTAGAAATAACATTATTATGTTCATAGAGAATTAATACTATAGCCATATATTTATTCAATTTTAAATTATATTTATATTTATTTAATGTTACTGATACATAATAATAAATAGTTTATTACAAGAAAATATTAATTTTGTGCTATATATAATAATAATGTTTGTGTTGCTCTTATCAATAATTTTTAATTTACATAACTAAAATTTAAAATTAATAAAAAAATTGTGAGTTACATAATTAAGAATATTCATAATATTATAATTTATGTAATTAAAATTAATAATAAAAAAATGGTTTATTCCTATCAAATATATTTCTAGTTACGTTAATATTAAAAACTTACAATTCTTTAAATAAGGGTAAAAATATAATTTGAACACAATTTACTCCTCAATCCAACACACAATATTAAACACATAAATGAGATTCTAATTCTTACTCTACACTATCATTATAGTGTAAATAAATAATATATTCCCACTCCTACTCCCACTTCACACTATCAATCCTAAAATTCTTATTCTTCAGAATTTTCAATCTAATTCGAGAAGTAAACATTATCTTAATCTCTACTTTACGTTTATTATTAATTATATATTTTTCTCCTACTTCACACAATCACACTCATATCGGAGGGATTAACCAACAGTAAAGTTCACTTCAATTTCTAAGCTTGCTATTAAATTAATCTCAATTTCTTATTTCGTGTAAAATTATCAATCAATTGTACGATGGTGACAAAATTTTTTTATTAAAAAAATAATAAAATGAAAGAAACTAAGCACTCATGTTGCCACCAATATCACAACTGGAGCTTCGTCTCTTGTGAGTTCAGCTGCTTCCTGTTTATGTCCCTTAGATTCGGGGCTTGAGCCATCTTTTGCAGTGTTTGACAACAACAAACCGAATAACGTGCTCACGAGAGCTTGCTCTTTTGGTCGTCATCGTCACCGCCAGCTGGAAAAATGGGATTGCAGTGCCGGTGCCCATAATTGGCGTTGCCATTTCACCTCCTTTTTACTTGATAAGGGTAAATTGGGAACTGTGTTAGTTATATATTAAGAGATAAATTATTTTAAAATTTTTTTAGGGTTCATTCAGAAATGAAAAATGATGAGATAAATTCAGGGAATGAAATACTACAACTCAAACTTTTAAAGGAGAATCACCCACAAGTTTGTTTGCTGCGTAAATTAATGAAAAAAAAATGAAAAAAAGAGGAGTTAAGCTTTTCACACACCATTAAAGAAAAAGTTTAATTTTATATACCCCCCCCCCCCCCCCTTTTTAACATTGTTCCATTGCTAGTTTGAAATTACATAAAAGAAAAAGTTTAATTAAATTAAATTAAAATGTCCTTATACTCAATTATAAAACCTATTATCTTTAAATTTAATATATGATATAATTAATTTTTATAAACTTGAAATCATTTTGAAACAATAAGGAAATAAATTATCTGATGATTGATTTTTATTATGATAATATATAATATAGAATTTTAATTAATTTATTATAAGTAATATTTGAATTTAATTTAAACTCTATTATATCTTCTGTCTTTTTCTGTAATTGTGATTAAGGGAAAAGAAATGTAACAAATAGAGTTGCATAAGAGTTTTCATAAGGTAATGTATCATTTTACTAAATTTTTTTTAGCACCGTTATTTGACTAGTGTAATACTAATTTTTCCCCTTAATGAATTTTTTTGCCAAAAAATAAATAACATGCAGGACATTACAATATTATAAATTTAAAATATAAAATAACTAAAAATAATTCCTATAATCTTATGAATTTAATAGTTGATACCTCTACTTGTGCAGTATTCTTTCAAGGATAAAATTAGTATTTAATTAGTCAACTAAGTACTCAATTAATATTAATAATGAAAATATAATAAAATGATAGGTTTTGCAAAGATATAGTAGTAAAATTATAGACTATGATACTTGTAATCATTTGATATATTGCAATTCTTAACATAGTTAAATGATAAATCCTTTTTAAAATTATTTAACCCAACAGCAACCCAGTTTCCTCTCTATCCATCTGAGCGAAATTCAAATCGCAGTTTTTTTTTTCTTGTTTTTTAACACAAGCATTTTTACCATATCTACTTAATTGTGCCCACAAACGTTATTATTATTATTATTATTGTTGTTGTTGTTGTTGTTGTTGTTAACTTACACAGCCATTGAAATTTGAACCCAATATGTGAAATATAAGAATGCCGCTTTTTAGCACTAGGCAATTATATCTTAAAAGTTACAACATTAAAGTTGCAGTTGCAATTTTTTTTTTCGTATCAACTATAATTTAAAAGATACAACATCTCAATATAAAATAAGGCCTAAGCTTTTAAGCGTAACAGTTGATATTATAAATTATTGTCATACATGCATCTACGTTGTTGAAAAGCTATTAAGATTTAGTGTTCGAACTAAGCTCACTTAGGTGGAGACAGAAACTGGGTTGTCAATGCGCTATAATTAAGAAAAAAAATGTTGTTAAGTTCTTATATTTCATAATGTGTTGTTACTCTATTGACGTAAAATTTTTAACCCAAAAAGAAAAAGAATTTTTATTTTGCGGTAGCGATAATTTTTTCTTTAAAAATCTTTAAATCAAGGAGATCACATCGTATTATGAAAATTGTAATAGCTAAGTAGTAAAACTTATAAATTATAGGTGTCCATATGCCTTGAAAAGAGCTATATTCGCGCCATATTATCATTTATGTTTAGAAGATTTTCTCCTAAGATTGTTATGCAGCGCGGTTCTATAAAGGAATGCTTTGCAATGAAATTGACATAGTGGAAGTAGAGGTGGCAATAATACCCGTCCGGCCCGGATTCAGACAGGACCCGGCCAATGAGGTCCGGGTTTTACCCGGACCGTATGCACTAATAAACCGATCCCAGGTTTTAAAAACGAATACCCGGATATGTCCGGGTACGGGTTCGGGCATGACAACAAAAACCCAGAACCCGGATCCGTGCCCAGATTTTTAATAAGTAAAAAAAAAAGAAAAAAAATATAAATACAAAAGTACAAATCCAAACCCAAAATACACCATGAATCCCTAATCCCTAATACACATCGAAGCAAGCATGCCACACCTGCGCAGCAGCAGCCGCACTCCAAAGTTGGTATAACAAGCAGCCACCATGCCATAGAATTGAGGTAAGAAGAAGTTGAACGCACTGCAAGTCTCTGAAGTTGGTATAACAAGTAGCCGCCATGCCATAGAATTGAGGTAAGAAGAATCTTTTAGCTGCTTCTAAAGTTGGTATAACAAGTTTCTCCTTATAAGTGTATTTCATTTGTTTGTTTGTTTGTTCAGATAGAAAGTGTAGGTGACAAGTTCTGGAAAGCTCACAGAAGAGAGCCTTTGAAGGAAATTGCAGGAAGGGGATTGGAGTTTATGAAATGGTGACTTACTTCTTCTTTTTTTAATTTTTAAGTAACATAATTTAGGACGGCATGAAACGTTGAAACTTATCCCTCTCCTATCATATTTTCAGGTTGTGGACTCGATAAGAGAAGCTGAGAAGGAGGTTGTATTGTCAGCCATGACATATTTTTTTAATTCAGATTGAATTCGCGGGCAGGGAAGTCCGGCTTAAAAACCCGTGCCCAGGAGGTGCCGGGTTTAACTCGGCCCGCATGTAAAAATTCCGGGCAAAACACCCAGGTCCGGGCATTTGTTTTACTCATCCGGGCCGGTCCCGGGCAGGTTCCAACCCAGACTGGACCCGGGATTTTGCCAAGTCTAAGTGGAAGTATAAATTCATGCAATGAAAGGATATAAGATGTAGAGTGATTGATAGATAGAGATATTTTTAATACTCCGTTGATTTTTGATAATATTAAAATAAAGAAATAAATTAAATACATGTTGATTCTAAAAAAAATACTTAGAACGTAGGTGGTTAATACTCATCGATTTAACAGAATATTGAGAATTAAGTAAACTCAAAAACTAACATAGAGCTTTGAGAACTAAAAATATTATTAAACTCAAATATAGAGTTTATTATAAGAAATAATCAATAACAAAATAACAAAGGCCATTTTATAAAAGATACAGAAGATAATTATTTATATTAACTAAGACTTATCCTAAAACTTATTTTAGTAAGATGCATACCTACATTTAGGAATACAAATCAGATAAGCAATGCTTAAACAATAAAACTCTAAATAGGCAACAAAATTAAACTAGAATGCAAGTTAATTAAAATATTCTAAATATTATAAATTTTAATTTAATTAGGATTTCTTCAATTTCTTACTCTGTATCAAATTGGCACAAGGAGATTCAGACCATTGACCACATTTAGGGCCAATTTGGAAGTGTTGTAACTTTTAAAATAATTATTGTTAAATGTGCTTTAGAATTAATCAGCTGCAAGAGAATCAGGTCAACATTTAATAATTTATTTTTAAAGTGCTGTGAGTTTTAAAACAATCCTATGTGTTTGATAAATCTTACTGTTAAACTTATATAAAAATATAAATGACTGAATAGACATAACGTTGAATAAATTTTATTTAACATTTATAAACATGTATATAAAATATTATTTATCTGTGTATATAATAATTGATAACTAAAATACATATTTTATATTATTAATTTTATTTTTTATTTTGTTATCTCATTATAATTGGTAATAATAATAATCTCTTTAAAATTAGTAATTTTATAGTACATATGAGGATATACGTGAAATTGTATTAAGTATAAAATTTATTCTTAAAATCTGATTTTGAAAAGCTATTCTTTCTTTATTTTTCAAAATAGCTTTTCAAAATTTATTATAAATAGGGTGATTTTGCTAAAAATAATTTTTGTAAAAAATTATCAAACACTAAAATTAATTTTTAACTATTCAAAATCAATTTTAAGTCTCCCGAAACATAATTTCAAATGGGCCCTTGTTATGAGAGACCAATACAAGAGATGCACATTTCATTATTGGACTTGGATTAGTGATGATATAAGCTTTGTGTTAATATTTTCACAAGCTAATGATCAATAGTTACAAAATAAGAATATTTATGTGTAATTGTATTTCCAATTTATCTGAAAAGCCACATCAGCAATAAATGTTTTAAAAGACTCCTTAAATAAGATTTGTCAAATAAGATTTTTCAAATAAGACTATCTTTCTCTATCTTCAAATTTGAAGAGTGACTCTTTTATTTAATTACTATTATATTATTTTTATCTCATCAGTATTGAAGAGAGAGAGTTGTTATAATTGTTTATCTTTTCTAAGTGGAGAAAAAAATTTAATGAAAAAATACAAACTAATTTTTATTCGAATGATTTTTTGGGAGGAGGCATATTTTTTCACTCTTGTAATAACTACATAGATAAATTAATAAACATTTATTAGAGAGTACTTTGATGATGCTCTGAGTTAAATCTTACATGTACATTGTTAAAAGGATCCTGCTAACTTACAACTTCAGATAAACAATAACAGTTACTGTTCATGTGAAACAACTACAATGTACGCAGCTGTAAATTAAGTTTTGCCTTGTTAAAAATGGATATGAGTGATATTACACAATATTTTTAAAAGATCAGAACAGCATGGATTAGGAGCAATCCAATTAATTAATTGTTATATCACGTAAATCAATTTTTTTTTTAATTTCTAATGACTCGTACGTAATTATAAATATTTTTCGTCCCTGCTATATATTCCAGAATAAATATTTTGTTCAATTATTATACCTCGTTAAAAGTTTGCTTGACGTTGGCGGCAATTAAAATGTGGGTATGAAGAAGTGGGAGTTCCAATGTGATTCAAAATTCAAGATAAAAGTTAAGCGTTCTACTAGCCATTAATTTATGCAAAAAAGGGGGGCGAAAAAACATACATGCTCGTTAATTATCATTTTAAAAATATTCATCGATCAATCAGTCTTTCCCTCCGAAAACTTTTAATTGGAACTACTGATGATCAACGGTCCCACCTGACACTAGACCCCTTTTTTTTGTCCTTAAAAAACTGCATGTCAATCCCAAAGAGAAGAAAAATGAAATTGCACGTCTCGTAATAGTTGATATGCTAGCTACTTTATGAAAGTCATCCCAGTGGTGCAACATCTTATGCTCTTTTCCCATTTGAACTTGAAACATGAAAGAGTAGGCTTAAGGAAGAAGAAGTAGGTGCGTGGACTTCAGTGTCTATAGGTTATTTGCTTTTAACCTAAAAGCTTTATTTCATCAAGCTCCTGTAGTCAAAAGCATCGCATAATATTTCACACCCACGACCCACCAGAGTGAGAGAGAGAGAGAGAGAGAAACCGCTTTGGTTTTTCAAGTCAGGAATCATAGATCAGTAGAGGGATAGAGATAGTGCTACAAAGAGACAACTTGCCTTTCTTCTTTCCCCATACAAAAGAAAGAAAGAAAAGCACATCAAAGCAGGTAGCTAGCTCTAGCTAGCAACATCACAAAATTAATAATGGAAAAAAGTTCAATGAAAGATTAATTTTTCTCAATTAATTACTCATCAAACCCCCTTCGTCTGCCTTCCGGGTGCAAAGGGAAGAGCTCCAGAGTTCTATCTCCTTGATCCTCCTTGCACGACCTGCTTTCTTCTTCCAAGCATTCAAATGTCCAGTTCATGCACTTCCTCTTGTACGGACTGGTGTCTTCCTCTCTTTCCTATATATCAAATTTAGATAATTTATGGTTTTATTCAATAAACGTATATATTTGAAACTAGTAATGACACATGTATATACCCTAGAGTCCAGCGATATGGTGGTGGTAAAACTTGCGGTGGCTGCTGGGGTTCTCGGACAATGGCTAAGACCAAGGCTGTTGCGCTTCTGCTTTTGTCTCTCCCGTGCTTTGTGGTTCTGAAACCAGTAGAACACGTTTTTTCCTTCTATCTTACCATACTTGCCCAGCTGCGCTGTGATTTGTTCTATTTGTTGGGCATTCGGTGTTCGCATTCCTCCCCTGTACAGCATCTCCAGTATCCCTATCTGCTCCTGCGTTGGATTCCACCTTGTCCCTCCCGGATGCGTCTCCACCTGCATGCATCATCAAATATATATCAACATTATAAATTAATTTATTAATCACCGTTATTGCAGCTAACAATGTATGGAGATCACGAAAAGACACGTTTGCATGTTTAATTTAAGATATTTATTTAGAGTTAGTGACAACAAACCTGAGGGGAATTTCTCTTCTCGTCAGAAGACACAAGTTTTCTAGGACCACTTTCGGGTCTGATGAAGCTCTTGAGATCGAAAGAAGAGACACTACTACTTTCTGTGTTGGGGAGCTTGGGAGCAAGAGGGCGTAACCGTTTACAGCCAAGCGTGAGAGAGGGCTCTGCGTGCTCCCAGAATCCACGTGCCAATTGATGAACCTTCATGCTTCCCATGGTGAAGGGTTGAATGCTAGAGAGAGTGCGCTTATTATATAGCCAGATGAATGAGAGTTAAATGTCAAGAAAGTGGACATGAGGTGGCGCTTAAAAGAACCAAGACCAAATGATGAGGAGAGGTTGACTTGAGTTTTAATTGCCATTTAATTAACTTTAGATGCGTAATAAAGAAAAAGGTAAAAAGTAAAGAGACACGTAATTATAGAGAGTGAGGGATAATGAAAGCAGTAGAATTAGAAATAATTTCACAATTGTAAATGAGCGTGTGGTTGTGTGAGTGAGTGAGTGAGTGATTGTGTTACATGTATATGCGTGTGGGCTGGCCCCGTCTAATCGGGTCGTTTTTTTCTTGCTTTCATGATAAGGTGTCTATGCTTTTCGGTGCTCTCTCTCAAACTTTATTTGTATTTTTTATTTTTTTTTCATAAAGTGAGAAGAGGGAGAGGAATGAAAAAGGTTTCCTCCAATCCCAACACTTGAAAATGGAACTCTTTGCTTCTCTGGATACGGATATTTATTTGAGAAAGCAGTGAAAGCCGTCGTCTTTAATTGGTAGAGAATGTTGAAAAAACCACACACACTAAAACAAAATCTACTTTGAGTGCATCCCATATCCGCAATCACAATCCTCTTCTTTGGAAACTGTAGCTCCTACTTATTCCTAAACTCAAAAATTTCCAAATCCCACTTTTCTTTCTTTTTGTTCCCCCAGTTTTTATTTATATAGAAATTACTAACATCCTGGGTCTTGTACGTAAGATGCCACCGTACATATTGCAACTCAAATTAAGGAAGATGTTAAGCATACGTATAGATTTTACGTGTGTGTGAGTAAGTAATGATTCCATGTTCCAATTTGTATGATGAGTTTTGAATAATAAGACTGGAATCATTCAAAGTGGGGGACTGATGACTGCAATCACGGAAAGCACGTGTGATTGGGTCATATGAAGTGAAACATAAAAAGCAAACACATGTGCTTCAATTATACAAACATCTGCAGTTGCTAACTGTAACTTCTTCTTCTTCTTAACATTAATTATTATATGTCAGGGTTTTTAACTCTCGATCGCACGTTCGGCCAATAGTGCAGAAAGAAAATACACGCCAGTACGAGCAATTCCGCCTAAAGTCATAATTAAAAAACATTCTAAATGTGAATGTAGCAACAAATTCTAACAGCATGCCACCGCTATGGTGAAACTTTCATGCATCTGATTTTATATTTTCCATGGATATATGTTGTGCAAGAATTCAAGCTTTAGAGATTTGGTCGCTGGCTCGATGTGACGTTTTTCTCCTTCTCTTCCGACCAAAGACTGGTAATGCAGTAGAATGAGGATCTTGACATTGACAAAGTTGCTATTTTTATTTGCTGAACAGCTCATTCTTAACTCGTCGTGGGATTTACCTTATCGTGATTACTTGGACTCATTTGGACTCGCCCTTCACCTTGTCTTTTAACTTTACCTTGTATAGAAATGTCTCCTTCGATGAATCCATTTCTTTCATCATTATATTTACTTTCAACACTATATAGCTACGATACCTGTCAATTCTTGCATCTTTAACAAGGAATTTTACTATTCTAAAGTTGCAGTAGTAGTATATATATGCCAAGTAAAACGGTTGCACTGCATGGTGAAAAAAAAAAAAAAACAACCCTAGCTATTCCCTCGAAAGGGAGAGATTATTTCAAAAAAGTGAGCCATTCAAGTTCAAATCCTATTGGCCAGGTGTCATTCTAGCTTGAAGACAATGCGTGGGATAATGATATCAATTTTGACAACTGAGATAATGTGCTTGAATCCATGTTATTGGCCTCACGTAAGCAAATCCCACAACTGATTACACCTTCAATCACGACAAATTTTCCTAAATCAATGATAATCTCTTATCCTATTTGCTTAGCCACTCATTATTTCGCACCTAACCTAAGTTAATTTAATTTGTTTCCAGTTACTCATCCAATGAATTCGCATAATCATGCACATCATCGCTTTTATCTTTTACCTACTTCCGATCCACAGCGTTGAAAGCAGCTGATTATGGAATAGCTAGAAACACTCAGTAAAAGAAGTATATTCGATCGAGAACCATCGGGATTTCCGATTGTTGGTGTTGTGACTGTTGTCTCAATTATTTATTATTAAATTGCATCATATTATTAATTATTGTTCTAAGATCAAGTGATGAGCGCCCATGAACAGAATCTAAGATGTAGTTAATTAAGCATCAAATGCTTTGTTTATCCTTCTGATATATATGAGTGATGATCAATCGATAAGTTACAAGAAAATGTAAGTGGGTCCTGCGGCTATGATCATTCAACAAAAGCAGCTGCAAAATTCAGGTACTCGTACAGAATTCTACATTGAATCACAGCCGCTCAACATGAAGAGACTGAAGTAGTTGGAGAGACTGAATGATGACTGGCCGATCATGAAATGCCACGTCGTCGCGTAGTAAAAGCCAATGTTGAAACTATGACCGTAACTGGACACTTGTTAAAGTATGATTTGGCTCTATATTCGGAGATGAGCATATGCATGAAAAATTGAAGCAAATTTCGTTGGTTTAAGATACGAAAATGAATGGGCAATTTTAATTTTTTTTTTCCTTCGGTCAAAGATAAAGGTGACTTTGATGATAGGAGTGGAACCCACACAGTGGAAGAAACGGTGGGAATCCATCATTAGGGACGACATTGTCATCATTTGCACGTGTCAATGGACCACACCGCCAGTCCATCAGTCCATGATTAACAGTACCGCTATCATTATACATTAACAAAACGACATGTAGCTTTTAAACCTTAACAATTAACGTGCATGCACACCTTGAATATCCTCGACTCTTTAGGGATTGAAAGAGGGCTCAGACTCACTTAGTTGGTGTAAACCCACTTAGTTAATCCAATTTCCGTGTAAACAAATTAATTTGTTCATGGGAGGTTCTGCACTTTAAATTAAACACAAATTAGTTATCTGTCTGCATGTTGTTAGGGTTTTAAAGGAGTACTATACATTTTTGCGTAGACTTACGATAGGGATATTTGACATTTTGTTCTTTCTTAGAAAATGTTTTTATCACTTATGTCCCTAATATTTTTAATTATCCATTTTAGTTATATTAGGTTGATTGTATATTTAAATGGATTTTAATTGAATATAATATTGAAAAATAAAAAAAAATAATACACAAAGTTTAAATTAATTTTTTGTAATTTTTTTGGCCTTTGTCCTCCCTAAGATTCAAATATATGCGCTCGCCCCCTCCCCCCACAAAAAAATAAAATAAAATAAAGCGCTTAAACGGAACTCGGCCAAAACCTTGGGGCTATTCTTTTTTATCATTATAAATTGTAAAATGCAATGTCTTATTATGAAATATAACTAAAAGTTTTAATAACCCGGTGTCAATTTGAACTGTTGGCTCTTACATATTCATAATTAATTTGTGTAGATTAAGGGGCCACAATTATGTTTCTTTTGGCCTTTTAGAGCCTGTAGGCTTAAACCGTTCTAAGTTATGAAAATTCGATCCCAGAATATTTGCAAGAATCAGTATGCCGAGACTTCATCAAT
Source organism: Murraya paniculata (assembly GCA_030449075.1). Taxonomy (NCBI): domain Eukaryota; kingdom Viridiplantae; phylum Streptophyta; class Magnoliopsida; order Sapindales; family Rutaceae; genus Murraya; species Murraya paniculata. Next base: position 8,372,360 of record JAEVFN010000001.1, on the reverse strand, counting down.
TGCCGATCAAATGAAATCTCTTACCATAAAATGCAAATAAATCTTGTGTTTGAAGTTTGGACTTCGTCTAGCCAGGGGTTGGACCATTGCCTAACATGTCGGTTATGACATTTGGCAATTGCCACGCATCAAATGTCATTACTTGAAAGAATCATAATTATAATTAATAGATATCATGGATGAAGAAAGGTCATCTTCACCCACTTTTGCTAATGGCTACTTTATATTTCTATACTCTAGTTTTTCGTATTGCTTGGAAACCTTTTTAGTTTGGAAATTGATAGAAAGGGATTGTTGATGCTATAGTTACCTGAGCCTTTAATTAATCTAAAAAAATAAAGTGAATGCGGGTGGGCATCATTGTTTTGATTGAAATATATTCGCAATTAGATTTAGATGGGGCATCTTTATGTACACTTAGCTCATGACTTTATGGTTCGACAGTGTAATTCTCTTTGCTTTTAAATCCTCCTTTTCCTTTTTCTCTCGAGAAAGAGGGAAGGAAAAGGAAAAGGAATAGATGGGGAACATGATCGCATGGTGAGAAAATTGTCATGTCTTGTAAGCAAAAGTGGCTGCAAATGTGCAGGGAAAGCGATTTTGTTATAAGAGTAAATGGATGACAGTCCAAACACAATTAATTGAACTGATGGCACTGAAAGATCCTTCACTATTTACTAACCTTTTTTCGTTTCTCTCTCTCTATACTCCTTCTTTAGCTTTTTTTTTTTTTTTTTCTCCTCCTTTTTTCAATATTTTCCTCCCACGTTAATGTTTTAACCTCATGGTGGTGCTTGCACAAACTCGAAGAGTTAAATCATATCTTGACTCCTCTTAAAGTCTACACCTCTCTTTTATCGTCGTCTTCTTCTCCTCAACATTAGAATTGCCATTTCATAAAGTATACATCAATCATCCTTTTTGTGTAGTGCGTTAAAATCATCCACCATTTTCATTGATCCGAGCGCCAAAATGCCACGTTCATGTGAACCTATTCACTACATGATGTTGTATACCACCAACTCAAGCATTCACCTTCCCGCCAAAAGATATCGCATGCGAGTGGGCGACGCCTATCGTCCGACGGTGGATATTCGATTTGCTGGTCCAATTTTCTTATAACTCATGAGAAAACTCTTTTATATCTCCTTCCTCCCGCAGACATAAATTGGTCCAATTCTTAAATAAACATAATTGTTCCAAAAAAAAAAAAGACGTAAGAATATTTAAAAGAAATTTTTTTTTCTGTATTTTAATAATTTTTTACATCACGAGTTTATGGTCTATAAAAACGGGATTCCGGCATTTGAACTTTTTTCTGCATATATTTGCCTGTATTTGTGTCTGAGAGAGGGTATATTTTTCAAGAGAGAAATTTGAATCCACTTTTTGAGGAATTTCAATCATTCTTTGATTGATTGAACAAATTTCAAGCCTTTGTAAAGGTCTTGCAAGCCATATATATGAATCAGATAAATTAAGATGATTACCAATCAATTAAATAAAAGCCTTTACTACTTCTGGAATTGAAGCTTCGACCGATTAAATTACCTCTATAACTCATTTCAAAGAGAAAATAAAAAAAATCAATCTGTTTATCTTCTGTCCGTATGTTTAGACCTAGTTTTACTATCCTTTCCAGTGCTGACCCGTTCTTTCTTCCCCCCGCCCGAAAGGAAAAGAGACGAACACGTACTATTCTTCCACAGAAAATAAAAAGATGTTCGATGGTTTGGGCTGGTCCACATGTTCAAAGTAGGTTTGGGCTTCGTGTAAGACCCCAATGCACCATGATCTTGTAGCCCAACTAATCCAATTGGTCGTGTTGTGCATTCCCATAATGCTTCCGAGCGGAGAGTCGCTGGCGCTTTGAGGAGTCTGGTCTCTATCTTATGTGTCTGTATATATATATATGTGTGGCATAACTGCCACTTCACATCATTGAAGAAATGAATCAACTAATATCTCAATATTTGAGTCCCAAATATGTTGTTGTTGATTTGCAATTATCGCATAACTTAATTTATTAATAAAAATTAATAACTTGGAAGAATGTGGGAGTTACAAATTAACAGCAACATGGTTTGGTCTCAAGCGTCTGGGATATTCATTATTTATGAACTCTAGCATTATTTTTTTAATAAAATTCACAAGAAAAATCCTCCTCTATTCGGCATTAAAGTGGATGGAGAAACAGGCCATTAGTATATATAATAATTTAAGGCTCCCTTTGGTGTTTTCTGTGTAGCTGCAATCGCGTGACTATGATGTAGAAGTTAATTAATTTTGTCCTAAAATTGTTTAATAAAAGACTTATATTACTCTTACAATGTGGTAGCCGCTAAGTTACAGATAATATAAATTACAGCAACTCGAAAGCAGTCATCCAACATAAGAAAATGACAGCATATGAAATAATTGCGAGATTATAAGTAACTATATTTGAGTTTGCTATAAATTACAAATTATGTAACTTAGCAACCTAACTACTAACTACTTTACTGTCGGCACCGCAATACTAGTTAAACCGACCTAAGCTAGCTTAGTCCGAGTTGACAACCTAATAGTGTGAGACAACCAGTTGGCTTGTATATTATTAGAGTTTCAATTTGCATTTAATTAGAAGTAACAGTGACACCTCTCAACTATCGTATAGTATATAGAAGCAGCACGAGTAGAAGAGCACGGGACTTTTGCCAAAACTACAAATTAATTGTTTTCAGTATGTAAAATGGGAGTAATAAATCATTATAGCTGGCTGAACTGGAAAAAGTACGTGCTTTCTCTGATATTATTGATAGTTTTAGAAGTGGGTTATAAATTCTTTCCCTCCGTAACTGATCTATATGATCCATAATCACCTGTTTTCTTTCCAGTTAAGAGAAAGATTAAGTTGCATGATGCGGCTTTTCACATTAATGAGTTGTGATATGTGAAAATGTAAAAAATACATAAGTAAAAATTTAGTGTTGCTAGTTGCATTCGTAGATATCATCATTCTTGATAGTTGATACATTGTTTCCTTCGCCTTCCAGTTGCTTTATACATTTCTTTTGGCGGAAAGATGAATAATTTAATTGTATAATTAAATACAATATGAAGTCTAAAGAATCTTATCTATATGCACATATGGCCGCAGTTCTTTCAAATATTCAAAAAGTAGTAGTTTCACTTGGAAGAGCCGAGCCGGAGCTTGCACAATTATTTGCAATCCAGTTAAGATCACAATAGCCAACCGAACACATCCATAGGCTAGCAGCAATTGGCTAATCAAATCTTAACGACAGATATATCGAACGGGACTCGAAGATCCATAAACATCGTTGGCTGATAAATTTCCTAATTTATAAATGAATTAGGTCAATTCTTTTTTTTTTATTTATTTATTGGAGGACAGTTGGGCAGCTGCAATTTTTTTTCCCCCTACAAACTGCAAGCAAGCGGCCGCATGCAAAGAAACGGAAAAAGAAAAATAATAATAAACGAATATGTTTTACATAGTCGGTCCCCAAACAGATCACAGGTGAAGAGTCTTTGCTTAAATATTTTGACTAGCAAAACTAATAAAAATAACTATAATTTTTTTTTCTTTTTTTTTTAATTTTTGCCAATATGTTATCGATGTAATTAATTGAAAACTAAATGAATGAAACAGAAGAAACCACTCACCGCCCACATTTGATTACCCGTCAACCTCCAGGAAGCGACCATTCACGTAGGGTTCCACCCTATTCGCGATGGTGACAATTTCAGCTTATTGATCATCAGGAGTAAGGACCACCACAGGCCACAGCGCAAGTCATAAGCAACGTCGCTATTGCTGCCCTTATCTTCTTATCTGCAATCTTTTTCTTTCTTTTTTCCGGCTTGGCAGCCAAAACAAAACGCTGAGTGAGACCAATAAAAAACTCTTGATCATTCATCTCAGTTCCCTGCTCCTATTTCGTTCAATAATTTTCCCAAACTTGATACGAATTTTTTCTTAAAAAAAAAAAAGGAGAAAAACGTACGATTAACGTTAACTCAAAAATTAAGACCATGACTAATCAACTAAGTAACTATCGTACGTGTTACATGCTAATTAATTAAGAAGACCTATATATAAATATATGAAACAGAATCCTTTTGATTCCGTACGTTTTCAAAGTTGAAACTGACGATGAGAATAAAACAGTACGTAAACGTCGCTAGGCTGGGGTAGGTAATTGTGAGTTTGCAAGTATTGTGTTATCAATCTTCATCAGAACTCTCTGGAAACTTGTTTAAATCAGGCTTCTCGGACAATCGAATGGAATTGGAATTGGAATTGGATTCAGATTCTGAATTAGCAGCATGGAGAGCAGCCTGTAAAGCGTCGACCTTAGCGCCAACTTCGGTAGCTTTCTTGCGTATGGAAGCAGAGGAAACGTCTCGAAGATCGTCTTCTTGGAAAATCAATTCGGGGAAGTTAAGACGAGCGGAAGGGCCACGGAGATAGAAGACGGCCGTGTCGTAGGCACGTGCGGCGGCTATGGGCGTGGTGTAAGAACCGAGCCAGATTCTGGATCTCTTGTTAGGCTCTCTAATTTCGGCAACCCACTTTCCCCACTTCCTCATCCTTATCCCTTTGTACGGCTTTTCCTGTTGTTGTTGGTGTTGGTGTTGCCGCTGCTGCCTTTGCTTCCGCTTCTCTGGGCTTTTCGCCGAAGTTGAAGTGCTGCAGCACTCGCCGCCTTCCATGTCGTTACCGCAGATAATTAGTCGAGTTTTCTTCTTGTTATGAGTTCTGAGGGACACATACCGATACGCAACCCAAAATAATTAAGGCGACTCCTCTTTTATTGCCGCAGATGCAGTACAAGTCACTTACATGTGTGAATTCGTATCATACATGATATGCCTATGAGGATGCTTATAATGTAACTTCTTTCTTTCCTTTTTTTTTTAAAAAAATTTAATTTAATTTATAGAGAAAGAAGGAAAAGAGGCCAAGAAGCATTAGTTTCCCACTTGGCTGCTAGCTAGTCTGTCGCACGATCACGGCCGCCACGTTGATCTGCCTTTAAGATAAATCCAAATTTGGCCGACATAATCCATCAGCTGCTCTATATTATAAAATTAATAGTTGGAAACTATTATGTTATGCCCTTATGGCGAAATTTCCACCCACACAAAGACTGTTTAGTACATACTTTAATTGACCATCTCAAATTTTGGATAATATTATATCATAAAATCAGAGTAATGATGCAAATTAGTCATAAATATCCTGAGAGTAAAACTCTTTAACCTAAGAGTTGGAGGTAGGTAATTACCATAACAAACAAACAATAAAACAGCGTTGTTTGATGGCAGACATATACCCTTTTATTTAAACAATTTTTTTTTAAACGATTTTTTGGATCGCAATATCTTGATACGAGCAGACCCACACAGACACTGGCGGCTAGAGGGCTTGTGACGCCGACGTGGATCGTAACACGTCCAAGTATGCCAACGAAAGGAGAATTAATTAACCTCTTTTATTTTAGTAAGATGAGTATTCCTTTTTTTTTTTTTTTTTTCTCATTCTTTTTTGGTTTCTGGCCTTCTGGGTTTGGTCGGTGAAACCTAAGAAATAGGATGATAGTTAGTTGATTTAGTTGAAATCCTTGTTTGGATGGTTGAGATTGATGGTGATGAGTTTGGTTCGTTGACAAGTGGAACCAAAGTTAGAGTGAGGTAAGAGAGAGTTGGGTCGGTGGTGGACGAATGGATGGGGGGTTCTGAGTGTGACTTTCTTTCCGTCCACGCAATCACCTTCCCATGTAGTGGACTGGAAATAGCAAGTATTACAATTATTAGAATCCTGATTACGGCCTTTTTTTTTTTGGTTCCATCCGGTTCTCTTTCTTAATCATCTGATTAATTGTAAACTTTTGAGTGGCGGCACATGCACCATTCAATTCAACAATTGTTAGTGCCTCCGCCATGAACATCATTTTGAAGATGTGTCTAATTCATGGTGGGGATCGGTTTGATTAATTGACATAATTATTAAAATTAAAGCTCGATAATTATTGACTTTTTTACCCGCCTGCAAAAGCTTGAATACAAAATCTTCGACGATCAATGACGTTAAATCACTTCTCTTAGAATTTTTAAGGTCGTCAGTCATTTTTAAGAACGGCACCAATATCTTTTTTTTTTTAAGAGTAATTGTGATGGAATAAACATAAATAAAATTGGATAGATTATTAATATCCGACTAATTTTTTAAGCAAGAGATCTTTTTTTTTTTCTTAATTTAAAGAATAAAGAAAACGTATTCTAAGACGATGTAATTTATATTGAAATGTATTAAAATTTATGTTTATTAAAAGTTACGTTGGCAGCCAAAGCTGGGGTATAATGGGCTATTGTTATACTAATTTTGTATAACAATAGAGTTTTATTTTATTTTCAAGTATGCCCCTAATTTAATTTTTTTTTTCAATGGAAATTAGTGACTTATTTTATAAATAATTAAAAAAAAGTTACGTTTTTTTCTTTGAGTTTAGTTCTTGCAATCATACATAAAGTAAAGACGTGAACTACAGTGATATCATATCATGTGGGCAAATAATTGATTGATTAGTGAATGAAAATTGAAAAGAACGGTGCGTTCTGACAGCACCCCCGCTCCCTCCAAACCCAATAATAGTACAATATGATTGTGATGATTATTATAACTTTCAATAGAAAGTATGATCAACTGTAGGGACCGTCGTTTGCAGACGAACGATGGGCTGCACAAGCACAACTCGCCAACTTGGAGATTCAGTCCGCAACAATACAATATATTACCGACAATAGTAAGAAGTTTAACGATTTTACACACACACATACACACACACACATATATAAATCTCACTCGTTCAGTCACTGCAGTTAGAAGTTTACTCAGGTTTCCTCCTTCCTAGGGTTCTGCTCCGCAACTTGAACTTAATAGGACAAATTGCAGCCCCAATCTCAGCTGTGTCGTAGCAGATTGCAAATCTGGTACAAGATTCTGCGCATAGATTAATTTTCTTATCCCAGAATATACTCGGGTCGGCGAACAATTTTTAGCGGCGCTATTTTTTGCCACAGCCGCTGAGGCTTTTCAATTTTGGATTGTATTCTTCAGCTCAACCCAAATTTTAAAATCTAAATAATACATACCATTTTCTACGATTTTATTAATCCTAAATGGCTCATCGAATAAAACCAAAACGCAAGAAAAAAACTCTGTATAAAATTTGACAATTACGGTTTAACTTTATTTCTGCCCAATAGAAAAAGTGCCGTACTCGTTCCTGATTGAAGTCGTAATCTTACGCCCGCCATGTTTTTGACAAAATAAACACCCGCTGTTGGCAAGAGCAACCCAAACACATGGTGATATTATTACAATCAATTTATCGCATCACGCGATTTTTTTTTTTTTTTTTCCAATTCTTCTTGGTTATACTTCTCAGAAATTTAGTTACATGTTTCAAGTTTTCTCCTTCATTACAAAAGTATCCTCTCTCTCTCTCTCTCTCTCTCTCTCTCTCTCTCTATATATATATATATAGATATATATATCATGGAAATATTGAAAACTGTAACAAAAAATACTGGGTTATCGCATTAAAGCTGAACAAACTAGTCTTTCTGTTCCTAAGACGGTCCACTTCAAATTCGTTATCATTAACCACAGTACTTACTAATCATATACAAACTATTTTCCCAGACACGGTAGGAATTGCTGACATTATATCATTTCTCCACTTCTGCGTTGATGTCACAGCATGACATACAGTGAGGCAACATGATGTGAAGAAACTCACCAGTTCAAGTAGTCAAATAAAGTGCGAGTGGCGGCAGTTCCTGCCTATCAGTAAAGAGCTAAGCTAAGATTTAAGTCATTGAACCTTACCTCCCAATTGTCAATCAGAATCACTAAACTCCACTAGGCTGAAAAGGACCTCTGCTGGCCAGGGACCATGAATCCATGAAACTAATGCTTCTGAAGGAGGATTCAGCCACCCCAAAACCTGCCGACTAGCACTTCTTTCAAGACAGTACAGGTTTTTCACAGCATTTGCAGCACAAGCCAAATGTAATACGTAGATTAATGAACAATCTAGTAGAAAAATACAACAGTTTCTGACACTGAATTTCTTCTTCTTCTTCTCCTTTTTTTTTTTGTTTTGCTGGGGGGAGGGGGGGGGGGGGAGTCAGGATCAAGTACATGAAAATTCAGACAAATGACTTATACGTGAAATAGATATCCAAATGTTATTCAGCAATGATTTTCCTTCAATTGTTCCATCATAAGTAGTATATTTCTTTCTCTATTTGAATTCCTCCTCCACTTAATTTTGTACTCTTAAGAGGAACAACTAGGTAAAAGTAGTCAGAGTAATTAATCATCAATTATTACCATGGATAAGTTCACAAGACCAACTAATTCGGTCGTCAGAATAAGTTGCAGAACCACCTCACTAAACAATGTAGGTTTATACTCCACCACCACTAAACCAAAGTTCTCAACTAGCATAAAATTACTGTCATCTCATGTTTCACAAAAATATTACAGTTACATAACTGTTGAATATCTCTCATACAAAGTCAAGGTAAGATGTCGATATTATCATGACAACCAACACTAGAACCTGATTTTTTTTTTTTTTTGAATCGAACTTATAGGTATGGTGATGTCTTCAAGCCCTAAGTTTAAGCTAACACAAAGTCATATTATTGGATAATTCTTCGTTCAGCATAAGTTAGGGTCCCATTGCCCTTAGGTTACTGAGCAGAATAATCTATCAAATCCTAGATGGTGGCCTTATTGCAGATACCAGAATCACAGTTAATGCTAAACTCCACTATTCTCGAGCAGGTTGTAGCAACACACCATCGTACTCATCAAGAAACAATTTATTTTATTTTTAAATGAATAATTAAATCAATTTTGAATCAGAATACAGATGGTTCCTAATCTTGTCATTGCTTCTCATGTCTTGTTCTTCTAAATCTTCAGAACTTGTCATAAGCTTAGTAATATTTACAATTGCATCTTGACACACCCAGAATCACCCTGAGATACTGTTTAATAGGACCGTTAAACCATTTTCACCTTTTCTCAAAAAGATACAATGTTGAAAACCAAAAGCATGCACAACAACAAATGGACAACAATGATCTGAACAGGTTTTCAATCAATTAAGGTAAAATGCATTCCCCAATTAACATAGATATGCACAAACTCTGAGGGAAACTACAATGATAAAATTTGTGCAAATATATAAGCTTTAGAATTCCATAAGTTTCTTCGACATAGATAGAATTATAGGACAAAAGTTTGGAGAAGAACTAAAGAGCTGTCTTATACCAGCAATAAAATTTTAATCTAGTTATGTACAATCAGATGGCATGTTAAAGCATTTACCATGAGGACAGTTGAAACAGCAATGCAGACAGATGAACCACAGTGTTGCATTATTCCCATCAGTAGCAACTACAAATTAAATATAGGAATGGGATATTATAACTCTACACTAAAAGAGGAAGCATGAGGAGACTATCCAGGGCAGACATATACCCATTGTATATCTGAAGACTAAAAGCATCAACTTTCAGAGTTCGATAGCAAAACCGACCTGTTCATGATTGCCCAATGATTTGGACCATCAAATGGATAAAATCATTCATAATTATCCAGTCTCAAGAGAAACCAAACCATCAACAAGAAGATTCACTTCCCCAATCGTGTTCTCAATGCATAATCGATCTTA